>MVNT01000007.1:0-570135 GCA_002109505.1 Yamadazyma laniorum | reverse complement strand
TAAATCTCGCAAATTTTGTTTTTCATAGTACCACTTAATCCTTTTCACATTCCTATCAATAAACCTTTCTGCTCATCCTTTAAAAAACTACAGTCTTCTCAAACCTGTCTCCTTTTATATATTGTCTAGCCCTACTACTTGTAAAGCGTTCGAGCTTGTCCCACTTGGTACTTCACTGCCGTTTCTTTGTTGTAGCTTTCTTCCTCTAGTTGAATAGCCCGACAAAGCTCCTTTCGTGGGCGTGCTCTTAGTAGCACATAATAAGCATGACTATTGAGTACTGCGAGCCTTCCAAATGAATTGAAAATTCATTTTGAATTCATTTTATTCATATATTGCTTATGCAAAGTAAAATATCAACTCCACTCTGGTAACTCCAAATGGAGACCTCATAATGGAGACACTATAGCGTCTCTTTTCGTGATTCTTACACAATTAGTGTACATAACCTCCGGTTTCTCTTTCATATACCTGACCACTTTATTCAGTTGTGCTACGATTCTAGCATGAATGTGCTTATAAATTGTTTATGCAGAAACTTCTCTAGTGTGCTTTGCCTACTAATAAAGAATCTACAACGGACATTTATTGCTGGATGAAGTGGAATGAAATAATGTTTTAGAGCGTTATTATTTTCTGTAGCTTAGGCCATTTCGCTTCCTCATGTTTGACGCTGAGAGGCATGCGTGCTCGAACCTTTATTAATTGGAAGGTCCCTGCTTATTATTATTTACTGTACAAAGCTCGTTGAACTTCTTTCGAAGAGATAGAAAATCAGACTACATTTGACCTCCTCTAAGAACTCCTCATGTGAACACTTCTGATGTCTAAAGTAAGCCAGATCGTACCCTGCATCTCACAGCGGACAATGCCCTTCTTCAAGCTTTGCAATTCTTGAATTTGGTCCGGCCAGGGCCTGTTTGAAGTTCTTTGCCAGCACAAGCCTTGGATTCTATACAGGTTTTTATTGGTGGTTCGCTCTATAGACGGTGAGGCAGTTTTCTATATTATATAAGGTATTTAATAGATATATAAATATATAAATAAATATATATATATATAAGGAAATATAAAAATAAGCCTGAATCGATTTTTTTTTAATACATGCCTTTAACTAAAAGCCCCTATCAAGAGAGAATATTTCCCTCAAAGCTGTAGATTTCCATAACTCTTAATGTTGACAATTAGACCTTATTCGACCAAAAAAGGAAGACAAACCAGTCTTTCTTTTTTTTAAACAAACAACGTCTTGTTTTCCACAGACCAAAATATTTGAGATATGCCGAAATAGCCTGCACATGAGTAAACAATAGCCCAGTTTGGACTGTTCCCAGGCTTTGGCTAAAAGAAGAAAAACAACAGACTTCAAACCGACAGTTGCTCCTTTCGTAAAGTGTTTCGACTTTTTTCTTGTCTTTCCGACAATAACTGAGCCAGAAGATTTTGTGCGTTAAAAGGCTAGATGAAATAAGACACTATCTTCATCAAATCATGGCATCATTTTAGCTGTCACACCACTAAACATGACTCAAAGAACTATCCTACCACTTCTGGGTATTGGATCGTCAGTCGTTTCAAACAAATAAGCAAAAATGTCGAAATTCAAGTTACTCTTTATCTTCAAAACATTTCAAATGGTTCAGTCAAAAACCCTATGGTGTCCACCTTTTGCAATCATATCTTTACGTCATTTAGTGTGTGAAGAAGGGTTGTGTAAGATAAGAAAAAGGAAGGCTGAGCCTTCCTGCCTCGCTGCTTGGGGTTATTGTGCCAATGCTTGTGGTAAGCCAGATCTTACAGTGTAACATTTCATGGAAATCAGTATTTCCTGAATTATGCCGAAGTCATAGCACGGAGTGGCCAGCTAACCAGTAGACTTAACAACTTGGTCATCTGCAAAAAACAACCTGTAACAATATTGAAGCCAATCTGATAAGTGCAAGCAAAGACTATTCTACAATTTCAGATCACCTCTTAGCGGGTTATCAAATCCTGAACTAAGTGGATTCTGATTGGCAAACTGGTTATCTAGATTGATAACTCAACCCTAGATTTAGCAATGTGTAAAGCGGGACTATAACTTTCCTAATTGTGGTGGATCAATGCTGTTTCGGGGCTCACAACAATACCATCCACATATTTTAATACTTGCGCAATTTTGAATTGTGAAGTAGGACGGATCACACTCGAAACAACGTTACGTCGGAGGAAGTGAACTGATGAAGTGATTCAACAATCCTTTAAATGAACCGCACTTCACATAATCTAAGTAGCGTGACCAACTTCGTAAAACGGTGTAAGCAATTGGGTGATCCTCCTTGCGCTTAAGACCCAACTCCACAACCGTAACTCAAATTCAACGTGGTGGATCGTCGCATCGCCACACCTGATCTCTCTCTATAAATAAGTAAAAGGATGTCGTGCTATGTTAAACAACCCAATAATGTCTAAAGATGCAATTCCAGACAAAATCCATCATATTCTGTATGCTGCAGAGGATGAACTCCAATCTTCAGATGAGGTTGAAACCGAAGTTAGCTCAGGCGAATATGTTGATCATTTTCACCATGAAAGGAAATTGAGCAAATCACTCACTGCTAGGCATTTGGGGATGATTGCTTTGGTTGGCGTTTTTGGAACGGGGTTATTTCTATCTTCTGGAGGAACTTTAGCTAACACCGGCCCAGTAGGTATGCTCCTTGCTTATTTGTTCGTGGGGATTATCGTAGGTGCCAACCAAATGTGCATCACTGAAACTGCTTGCTTCATGCCCGTTACTAGTAGCTATGTCAGACATGCAGAGCATTTCATGGATGACGCGTTAGGTTTTATGATGGGATGGATCGATGTGTATTCGAGTATTATTCCTAGCGAGATCTCAGCAGCTGCTGTGGTAGTCCAGTATTGGACAGATTTGAATCCCGCTATCTTCATTACTATTTTTGCAGTTGCAGTCGTAGCTACAAATTCCTACAATGTCAGATGGTATGGAGAAATTGAATTTTTCTTTGGGCTTTTGAAAGTCTCTTTGATTGTAATTTTAATTGTCACTGGGGTTGTTATTGATGCTGGAGGGACGGGAGATAAGATTGGGTTTAGGTATTGGAGTAACCCTGGTCCTTTTGTAGCGAAATATGCTACAGGAAACTGGGGAAAATTTCTTGGTTTTTGGAAAGCAATTAACTCCGTTGTATACGCTTTTGGGGGAGTCCAAGCAATTGGTGTATTGTCTGGAGAGGCAAATTTCCCAAGAAGAGCAATCAATAGGGCTGCCAAGAGAGTTTTTTTTAGAGTTTTTACTCTTTATATTATCACAGTGTTTGTTTTAACTTTGATAGTGCCTTCTAATAATGAAAAAATTGCATCTCCAACGGGAACAGCCAGTGCTTCACCCTTCGTGGTGGCAATGGAAGGACATATAAATGTTCTTCCTAGCTACATAAATGCGGTTGTATGCACATCAGCATTCAGTGCCGGTAATTTGAGTGTTGTTAAATCATCCAGAATTTTGTTTGCATTGGCTGCAAAAAAACAAGCACCCCAAATTTTCTTAAAAACCAATAGCAATGGTTTGCCTTATGTTGGGGTCATATTTGTGTGTGCTTTCTTACCTTTGGCATATATGTCTGTCAACTCGGGCTCTGCAGTTGTGTTCTCATGGTTCCAAAGCGTAACCTCATCAAGTCTCCTTATGAATTGGATAATCATATCATTGAATCATATTGCAATGACTAGAGCCTTGAAAGCTCAAGGGTACACTAGGGAGCATCTACCATACAAATTCAGGGGAACGGTGTACGCTTCGTGGTTTTCATTATTTTTCTCTGTTCTCTTCTTGTTAACAGGGGGATTTCCAAATTTCATCCACGGAAACTTTGTATTCGGTTCCTTCTTTGGTTCATATTTCATTCTTCCGTTAGCTTTTATCCTCTTTTTCAGCTTCAAACTTTTTAAGAAAAGCAGATTCAAGAAACCCGAGGAAGTTGATTTGAAAAGCATATTTAGAGATATTGAGCTATACCCGGAGCCCGAGTATCCGAAATTGAGAGGATGGGAATTGCTAAAGCTTCTTTGGGGTTAGTAAATAAAATCGGTTCATTTGAATATACAAATCATCACATCACTAACTGAAATTTGATTCGAGTTATTGAGAAAGTAACTTCAGCCTGTTTATCAAGAGATAATCAGAGTTAGCTTTTTCTGACTCTAAAACCTTTCGAGAAAAGTATGGCCCAGACGGAAGAGCATGAATTATGTACGTGGGGAAAGATTCTTTTCAGGTCAAAGTCGTAAAACTAAATTGTTTGCTTCAACAATGTAGCAAAATTATTGAATGATACCAAGTTTTAGATTGAAGCAGAGGTCGAAAAGAGAAAGGAAATACACCATGGTAGTTAAAGTTTAACTATTCTATTGAGACTAGATACCTAACCACAACTTTTGGGTTTTGATTTGGAATGGCTCAATTAATTCAACATCGTCACTGGATTTACCGATTTGAACTTCATACTTGCCGGCTTCTAAAATCCATTTACCATAGTACTCATCAAACCAAGAACACGAGTCTTTCAAAGACAATTCAAAAGAAACACTCTTGGATTCACCGGCTTTAATTTGAACTTTTTCAAAGCCTTTCAATTCTTTGACAGGCATAATGGTTTGGGAGTCCTTGTGACTAATATATAATTGGACAACCTCTGAACCATCATATTCTCCAGTGTTCTTGACAGTTAAAGAAGCACTCAACTTGTCGTTAGCTTCATCTGTGCTAATTTTCAAACCCGAATACTCATAATTGGTGTAGGATAATCCATAACCAAAGGGGAATGCAACCTTCTTTTGCAACTTTTCATAGTACCTGTACCCAATGAAGATGTCTTCACCGTACAACACTCTACCCCTTTCGGTCTTGAAGTTAAGGTAAGCTGGGTTATCGACATTCAAGAAGGGGAAAGTCAAGGATAACTTTCCACTTGGATTATGGTCACCAAACAAGACATCAGCAATACCATTACCAGCTTCATTACCACCGTACCAGGCTTGGAGTAAAGCCTTAGCATCTTTCAACCAAGGCATTTCTACTGGAGTACCAGATTGGTTAACAATCACGGTGTTTGGATTAGCTTTCAAAACTGCTTTAACCAAATCATTTGTCTTCAATGGCAATTCCATATTTTCTCTGTCATAACCTTCACTCTCCCATTCTTGGTTCAAACCAATTGCCAAAACAACCTTATCAACCGACTTGGCCAACTCCACAGCATGTGCAATTTCATCATCAGCATCAAGTACTTTGGTGCAACCGAAGAACAAACCACCACCACCACCAAAGTCAACATTATCATCTGTCTTAGCTGTGAAGGTTGGAGCCGAACCGAATTCAACTTTAACAGTGTACTTTTCACCCTTCTTTAAGTGGAATGTATTGGTGATCTCTGTAGATCCCATGTTGAAGAATGCCTCTCCCTTTTCTTGCTTCGTCTTGTTGTCAACAACCAAAGTGTCATTAACATACAACAAAGCGGTACCTTGCACAGTCACACCAAACAAGTAATCACCAGTATCTTCGGCAATATATTCTCCTTCAATATCCACATAGTACAAGTCTGTATCAAGTTTGTCGTTTTTGTAATCAACCAAGAAGATGAATGAAGTGTCCGTGTTAAGTTCATCAAATTGATCTCTGTCACCCTTAGTTTCAGCCGGCTTCTTGTAGAACTTCATGTTGTAGCCTGTCTTTCCAGTGACAGGGTTGGTCAATTGAGTAGCTAAAGTTGGCACAGTCTTGAAAGCATAAGCTCCAACAGTGTACTTAGGAGGGGTTGTCAATCTTTTCGAAATAGAGTCAAAAGGAGTAGTGGTGTAATAGGATCTCAAAGAAGCAGAGCCACCACCACAGTACGCTGGATACTTGGCGTTTGGTCCAATGATGGCAACTTTATCTTCTTTCTTCAATGGCAAGATACTGCCTTCATTTTTCAACAAAACAACAGATTCAGCAGCAATCTTTCTCAATAAAGCAGCAGTTTCAGGAGTATTGTTCTTATCATCTTCAGGTGCATTTCCGGGGATTCCACTCTTAGCACAATACTTAATCAATTTCAACATGTTTCTAACTCTGTCATTAAGATCATCAATGTGCAATTCTCTTGAATCAATCATATGTTTGATCGATTCGACAGTTCTGTAAACAGTCGGACCAGGCATTTCAATGTCCAAACCACTTTCAAGAGCTTCTTTGGATGTGTAGACACCGAACCAGTCGGACATCACGGTCCCGTCCCATTTCCATTCATCACGCAAAATGTCCTTCAATAATCCCTTGTTATTGGAGACATGGGTACCATTGACCTTATTGTAGGAAGTCATGAAACAAGCAGGGTCAGCATACTTGATAGCCAATCTAAAAGGTTCCAAATAGATTTCTCTCATAGCTCTTTCACTAACAATAGAGTCAGAACCTTGTCTCTCATTTTCTAAATCATTACAGACAAAATGCTTGATGGTAGCAGCGATGTCTTGATCTTGGATACCATTTACAATCGAAGCGGATGCAATTCCGGCCAAGTAAGGATCTTCAGAAAAAGATTCAAAACCTCTACCTCCCAATGGACCTCTTTGCATGTTAGTGGTAGGACCTAAGATAACGTGTGCACCCTTGTGCTTGGCTTCGACACCCATCAAGTTTCCGGCCTCAACAAGCAAATCCTTGTTGAAAGTCGAACCCAAAGCGGTTCCACATGGGAAACAAGCAGCAGGAATCCCGTTAAAGAATTTGGTTCCTCTGGTACCATTGGGACCATCGGAAAATCTTAAACTGGGGATTTTCAATCTGTTGACTTCGTAAGTGTGCCAGAAGTCAATTCCGGCAGTCAAGCCAATTTTCTCCTTGGTGGAGAGTTCAGCAAGTGTTTTTTCAACGTCTATATCAGCCATTGTGATTTCGTTACAACAGGTAGCCAAGTGAAGAGACAGAGTTGGGGAAATACCATGCCTTTTATAATTTGCAGTTTTGAAGGAGAAGCGGCGGAATTTTACCGGGAAAATTTGAGAAGGAGAACCTGCCCGATTGAGCGAATGTAACGCACCAGTTTGCGGTTAACTAACCGACGAAAAAACCTGATTCAACCTGGCCCCCACGTAATTAATCCATTCTACTCCAACTTAACGAGTGGAGGCTCTCTCAACTGGACACGGCCTATGCTGCTGCCAGTAAAAATCTGCCATGTCTAGGTCAAAGAAAAGACCACCGTCCTGGAATAACTGCAACTACTCAAGTGCACCCCACGCGCTGTTGGTCAACAGCCGGCAATGTCGGGGGGTCTCCGAAGTATCTCGCTTTTTGATGAAAAGTGGGGAGGCTATTATCTTCTATCCAATTAGTGGTCACTTCGGACATTCGATGTACAAGTCCGCATAAGCCAACCCCAGATTTTAATTGTTGGCCCGAATCAGGGATCTTGGCAGACGGGGTTATAGTCGGTTTTGGTCAACGGTATTGCCCATACAGTCGATCAATTGAAGAGTTCACGTTAACAGCTACGAACCATCAATAACGGAATCAAATATCTCGGGGCATCTGGCCAGTCCTTTTGTTGGCATCAATTACAGCAGTTTTTGATGTGGGGTTCTTAAATTTCGCAAAAAATATTTCATTGTAGTTCCTGGAGTATATTTAGGTTTCATAGTAGGCATTGTGATGCCACTCGAGTCCCATCTGTGTGACTTTTGTCGGAAACGTAAGCTCAAGTGTCTGCGGGAAACTCCCCGATGTGACAAATGTAATTGGTACAGAAAGGAATGTCTATACTCCCCGGAGAACAAAAGAGTCCAGTTGACTAAGTCCAACGTGCGAAAGCTCCAGACTCGTGTATCGATACTAGAGAACCTCTTGGCTCGTTACGTGCCGAATCCAGAAGAGTTGGAGCTGCTTATAGGAACGCATGGTGCTGAACAGAGTCAGTCTCATCTCATTGATTCACCCGAAGGGTCTTCGAGCATCGACTATGTGAAAGAGGAAGAGTATCTTCTAGATGAGGTGGATGACATCGACGACATGGTGTGGATCGAAACGGACGATGAAAAGGTTATCAGTGAACACCCGGCCCAAAAAGTCACCGACGGAATGAGTGCATTGTCAATTGGAAGCAAAAACTTGAAGATCCCGGTATACTATGGGTTGGCCTCTCCGAATGGTTTGATCAGGTTCTTGCAGAAAGTCGACAGCAACACGAAGAGAAACATTTTGGAGAACTACAAGCCGACACTAGAGTCTTCGGACTATAAGTTGACGTTAGATATCGTTCGACATGAGTACGGGGAATACTTCTTGGACAGCACTGATTTCCAGCAGATGATTTTTGACTGCTACTTCCACACCTACCACCTAGCATATCCCCTAATTCAAAAGTCTTTGTTCCTCAAGGACTACAGTGAGCTACACAAGAAGACTCCCATGCAAAGGAAGTCCTTGATGATTTTAATCTATACAATACTTGCCCTTGGTTCGTTCTGTAAGTACGGGGACGACTGCATTGTAGACTTGCTATACTACCAAAGGGTGAAGGAAAACTTGAAGCAAGTTGATATCATGGAGTATAATAGCTTTTATCTACTCGAGGCTTTGACAATTCTCGGGAACTACTGCCAGAAAAGAAATAAACCCAACACAGGATGGAATTATCACGGTATATGCTTCAGAATGGCAATTTCCTTCGGGCTCCACAGAGAAATCCACGTTGGAAAGGGGAAATTGGACCAGAAAGCTGTTCAGATTTTGGAAAGAAGGAGACGCATATTTTGGGGGTTGTATGTATTGGATGTGGGTCACGCCTTGACCCTTGGAAGACCAACGGTGGCACCCAGTCTCAACTGCATCAACATAGAGTTTCCCAGCAAAGATTTTGACCACAACCAGAACGACGATGTAGAGAATAGCTATGGAGGTTCCATATACAACCCCAATCTCATAGAAGGCTTTGTGCTAGAAATGAAGCTACTTAAGATTTCTTCAAAGATTCACCATGTTATGTCTAATTTGGAGGAGAGTTTTCTTCAAAAAACAGCAGAGCTCTTAGAGTTGAATCACAAGATCGAAGATTTTGCCCGGAAAGCGCCACCCTACTTCAAAGAGGACTCCAATATCACCGTGCCAGAGTGGTTTTACTTCAGAAGAGTAAAAATTATCTGGAGGTATAAGAACGTTCAAATACTAATGTTCCGTAATTACATTTGGCAAATTAAAAACTATTTGGCAAATCCCGGCTTATACCCGAAGGAGATCAAGCTTATGAAAGACTGCTTGAGCATCTGTTTGAATGCCTCTCGTGAAACCATACACTCCATAAACGAGTATCTCAAGACAAGAGACTTGAACTACTTCTCTTCCTGGTATGGCATATACTTCATTTTCCACGCAGTCCTTGTGCCCATTCTCCTCATCTACAATCTCAAGGACCAGTACTCGGCGGAAGAGATCTCCCAGTTCAAGTACCACATCAACCTCAGTAAAGACATGCTCTTCAAGCTCAAACGTTTCAATCAGCTCACGTGCAATTTGGTCAATCTCGTTGAAATCTTGTCCAAAGGCATTGACGATGAAGCCGGGCCCAACATTAAAACAGACAACGACGGGTTGGTCAACGAGATCTTCAACAAGGACTTGACAGAATTCAGATACGATTTTGAGAAGTCCTTCAATGACACAGTTTTAGATATCAGCCCACTAAATTTCGAAGATTTGACCGCCTTCAGCAACCAGCCCGCATCAGACCAGCCCCACCAGGACCCACTCTCCTTCCCGTTTACATAGTGCCTAGTTCCTACAATCACCAGCTGGTAAATATGTCGTGCACCCGCCAAATTCCTCTGTCCAATAAAAATTTGCTTGTTCGCATTATAACAAACTCGTAAGGTTTTTCCAATCTATAATCATTAACATAAACCTCTTACACAATGGCTATTGACGCTGAAAACTTCAAGTTCGACACTCCCCAATTCGACCCAAGATTCCCCAACCAAAACCAGTCAAAGAATTGTGCCCAGGCTTACGTCGATTACCACAAATGTGTCGCTGTGAAAGGTGAAGATTTCGAACCATGCAAGATTTTCTGGAAAACATACACTTCCTTGTGTCCTCTCGAATGGGTTGAAAGATGGAACGACCAAAAAGAGGCCGGAAAGTTGCCATTCAAGCTTGACTAAATCTCCGTCCCCTTGGTGTTGGAAGTCTATAACGATATACAAAATATAAATTATTCATTATCTATCAGCTTTGTCTTCACATAAAGTCGTCCTCAAAGTCCTCCAGCATCGCCAAATTGGTATGCATATTCTCCTCCGAAAACAAGTCGGCATACGGGTCTTTGTTACGGGCCTTCTGCTCCTGATACTGCCTAGCTCGTTCCCGGTCTTCGTTGTCTAAACGTCTCCGGTGGTCTTTTCTCTGTCTCTCAAACTCAATCACTTCCTGCTTGGCATTTTGTACAAACTCATCCGTAGCCACCTCTGTTCGAGTCTTCATGATACGGTTGATGATCGCATTGTCCTTCTTTGCCACAATGAACCGTTTGACCATTTGCGGGTTTTCAAATGTCACTGTTCCGATGTCCATAGACCCATCGTTAACCAAGTTACTCACAGGGGTATATATGATCGTCACGTTGTTCATCTTGTTTCCCTTTATGCTGTTGTTCTTGACGAGCTGCCCCACCTGGTCCAACAACTCGCTGGGCACCAGCAAGGACTTGAAGTCTTTGAGCCTCTCTTCGTCCGTCAATCGAAGGTACACATGCGCAGAGCTCACCTTGTCTACATGAAACCACAAATTTTGGCGATTTGAATGCACAATTAGCGGGTGGTTTTCTTCCTTGTTCTTTCCCATGTATATGTCGTACTCCACATCCTCAAAGTCTGCCTTGACTTGACCTTTGAAGTAGAACACCATCTTGCGCTTCTTGGGTAGCTTCACACTGCGACGCGAAAAATTTCCCTTTACAGATAAGTGCCTGTTCTGCATATCCAGTTGTTACTGGAAATACTTCTTTTTCACCATCCACCCACCCCATTCTTTCCTTTTCACCAACTTGTCCGTTCCTTACAAATACCCATACCCCTACCCATACACACCAACTGCTCGGCACCATGTCCATCAATTACGAGTCGCTTTTGGAATTCGAAGACAGCTTGCAAACCAGCAGTAGCAAAGATACGTCTATAACTTTGGCCAATTTGGAGGTAAAAATCGAGTATAACTTGGTGGTTCCATCAGAGAACGCCGAGGCTGTGGGAGACATCGACATCAACACCTTCTTCGACAACTACGACTATGCTGACGACGAGTTCACCACTTGTCACCAGTGCGGTATGCCTGTAAACACCAGGAGCCAATGTTGCTTGAAGTTTATCGAGGATTCGAAGCTCTCGTCAAGCTTGGAGGGCAACTACTGGCGGTCTTTTCTCTCCAATCCTACCAGAACAATCAACACATTGCCCCACTACTCTCAATTGTTGTTTTTGGAGCAAGGAATCCCGTTCCAGCTTCGAGCAACCGTGTGGAGAAAGCTCTTTTTGATCCACTACAACAACCAAATTCCCGACACGTCACGTTTGGTGTACACGAACTTCCAGCACTCCTATAACACCGAGACGTCGGACCAGATTAGCAAGGACTTGAACAGGACCTTTCCGACGGTTTCGTTCTTTCACAATGAAGACAACAGTAAACAGCTCGAGATTGTATTGAACGTCTACGCCAACTATGACGTGGAATTGGGCTACTGCCAGGGTCTCTTGTTCTTGGTGGGAACCTTATACTACCAGTTCAAGGACCCTGAGCTCACATTCCATTCGTTGATCACCATCATGGAGTCTGAAGTTGAATTGCATGACATCTTCACTCAGGAGTTGATGTCCACTACCTTGAATAAGTGGCACGACGAGTTCATCACGATGTTTGCACAGATTGACAACGAGCTTTACAGCCATTTGATTGGCTTTGTCGATATGAAGGTGTTCCTCTACCAGTGGTGGCTTTCATTTATGTCGAGCCACACCCCAGATTTCTCCATCATCAACAGGATCATGGACTTTTGCTTGATCCAGGGATGGAAAGTCGGTATGTTCAAGATATCAGCCGGGTTGCTATTGGCCAACAAACCCATTTTGATGTCCTTGATGGACGGAGAAGAAGAAGTAGTGTACCAACACCTCTTGTACGAGTGCAAATGGGGATTGGTATTGAAGAACATCAACCGCTTTTTCGGTGAATTACTCATGAGCTTTGACCCCCAATTGTTCGTCAAGAAAGAAGCATCTCTAAAAGTCAATGGGCCCATGAAAACCCACAAGAGAACTCTGTCGTCCATGATCGATAAGCTCAAAAACTTGAACATATCAACCTATTCTATTGGCTACTCCAACAACTCGATTTTCTCGAGGAAAACAGAACAGTCCCACCCCACCGACTCCGATTCCGTGTACTCGGAAGTCACCGTCGAGTCGGGCAGCTCATCCAACTCGAAGTTTGTCGACTACTTGCGGTTGCCGTTGGCCACCGACCTGAGACACACCAGCGATTTGCACAGGCAAAACAAGGCCTTGAAAGACGTGTTGCTCAAGTGCATGTCATCCATCGAAGACGAGGTGTTGCTCCAGGAGATCTCCCACGTCCTTAACCAGTAACTACATAGCTTCTAAATAGTGCAAGAACATAGTCCGGGTAAAAAATTGGATGTGACACAAAAGCGCCGTCTTCCAGTTCTCAAAATTTTCATTAAAATCAATTGCCATTCCCTGTAAAGAACTCCCCGATTGTAATCGAATTATCGTGTGAACTATCTGCATTAGTATCGAGGACTCGTCAAGTGATACATAACATCCCACCCCATCGTACGGCCGTCTTTTTTAGTATCTAAAGATTTTTACGCCGGCGAGAACTGTTTAACCGTGAGCCTCCATTACCAACAAAGCCCAGCGGGCGTCCTATTAGAAGTTGAAAGAAGCATCATCAATCAAGTGTTCATCCTCGTTCTGACAGTTACAGAAGACAATTGGCTCCAAAACCACCACGAAATCTCCTACATTTTAAAAAACAGTGCCAAATCAATCACCGTTCATTATTTTGGAAAGGTTTTTAGTGTATTATCATTGATTTATACAGATAAATCCGTTCAAAAGTTACCAGGTTTAATTGCACTCGAGAAATTACTCAAACAGAGCTTCTCCCTTCTTGAATTCAGTGACATTGGCTTCTACCACTCCTACTTCGAGAATCTATTCAAGCTAATTTCCGTTAAAGAATTCGTTGAAAGACTTGAACCCGATCTTATTCTCCAGTTATACTTATTTGGTGAATTTTGTCAAGAACTCAGCGAAGAAGAAAACCAAAAGCTTTTACAACTCGCCACAAATTTACCCCTGTGTGTTGAATTATTTACTTCGAGTTTCTATTTCACTCCCCTTTTAAAAGCCACCGTTGCAAACCCGAAGTTTCAATTGGCAAGCAAATTATTGATATCCACATTCTTGGACACAATTATTGCTCCATCTAACACGCAAGTAGATATCTATCAGTTGATTCGTAACAGCTCACCAGACATGTCGTTCAAAGATATATTAATCGAAGTCAATAAAGACTTGAAGGGTATTAACCCAGGAAACTTACTACAAGTGATGTTGAAAATAGATAAGAAAGAAATGGACCTGTCGTTGGCATTGGTCATTTCCGAAGTCATTTTACCGGGCTCCAATAACTTGCCGTCGAATCCATTGAAAGGCTTGTCCACCTCCAAGTCCCTCCCAGAGTCCACTGCAAAGGGTTCCCAATTACAGTCCACATTCAAGGCCCTCGAGTCTGATCCCTCCATTAATATTGACTGGCTTTTAGTTTTTTCTAAGGCCCAGGAAACCCTATACTCCGCAAAAGGTGCTGCTCCTTCCTTGTTGAACCTTAATCAATTTATAGCCGCCATCGACTACCGTCCAGGATTATTGGATACGGCTTTGAGCGTTGATTGGAGTTTTAACTCTGTGTTGTTATACACGCTTCTTTCATCAGACCCGAAACAGGGTAGCTACGATCTTGCATCCTCTCCTTTCTTGACAAGAGGTTTGGATGATATAGAAACAACTATCGAGGCACAATTGGGTAAAAGAAACCCCATTGCCTTCATCAACGTTGGCCGTTTGGAACTTAAAATAATGAGTCAACTTGCTGCAACAAAGAAGCCTTTGGGTGACAAATCAATGGAGGCTGAGATCTCAAAGCTCTTCGACCACCATTGCCACACATTCCCCGAGTATTTGCTTTGTGCATGCATCACGTTTGTTAAGGAAGGAAACCCCTTCATTGATGGTGTTTTGAACAACTTATTCGAGTCTTTGCTCACTAACGATAGCAAGTTCTTGACGAACGTTATCGAGAAATTCAACGAGAAAGAGCAGAGTGCTCTCATCAATAAGTTGTTCAACTTTTATAATGCGAGAAAGAACACCGATGCCATTCTTAACATCAGCCGTCCAATGTTGCAACTAAACTTGTTCGATGTGTTACTCCATCAGTTCTTGAATATCAATTTCACAATGGGGTTAAATTTGGCTATGTGTGCTTCTGTTCTAGGTTTTGATTGTAAATCTTTGATTGACTCTTTGTTAAACGATCCTAACAAAAGACCCATAGTTGCTCAAGCCATCTTAGAAATCTTAGAGCTTAAGTCCACTGAAGACACCAACCTTGTGACGAAAACTAAAGTGTTGGGTGTGGATACAGTTTTCTACTTATTGGGAATCCTTACCAGACATGCTGGATTTCTCAACGGTGAAAAATTGAAGGCATTACAACTTCAATTGTTGACAACCTATCCCAGATTGATAAACTTTGGTTGTGGCCACGACGAAGCTATCATCGAGAATGACAAGGTGTCCAATATGTTCCCAGAACCAATCGAACAAGAGATGAAGGGATATTACTCGAAAATGTACAACAAAGAGTTGGATATTAAGGAGATCGTCGACATGTTAATTAAATTCAAATCAAGCAATGTTTCTCATGACCAAGACATTTTTGCTTGTATGATTCACTCCTTATTGGATGAGTACAGATTCTTCCCCGAGTATCCTTTGACTGCCTTAGCCTCCACATCTTTGTTGTTTGGAGCTTTATTGCAAAAGGATATCATACAAGGAACCACATTAACTGTGGCTTTGAACTTTATTTGGGAATCGTGTAACCAACCACAAGATTCCCACTTATTCAAGTTTGCTGTTCAAGCATTGTACAACTTCAAGTCCAGATTGCATGAGTATCCAAACTACTGTAAGCATTTATTGGAATGCAACTCCCTATCTGCACATGCCAAGATGTATCAGATTGTCAAAGATGCTTCCAATGGTATTCCTTGTGGAGACCATTCTTTGAACTCCAACAAGTCTGATGGTTCCAACTCCAGTGGTCAACCCATGGTAATCAGCAAGTCTGCGGAAGTGGATTCTGGCGTTAAATACCAATCCATCACAGTCGTTGATTCTACTATCGGAACTATACCACAAGAAAAGCCGAATGAGAAACTCAGTGACAAGTTACTATTCTTTGTCAATAATTTGACTGGCGACAACTTGAAGTCCAAATTGCCGGAGATTAAAGACTTCTTGACTGAAAGCTTTTTCCTTTGGTTTGCTGATTATTTAGTTGCCGATCGTGCCAAGTCAGAGCCTAACAATCACAGATTGTATTGTGAATTTGTTCAGGAGTTTGATGACCCTATATTCTACGAGTACGTTTTAAGTGTGTCGTTGAGGGAAGTTAATTTCTTGATTAAAAACTTCAAAGATACTACTACTGAGCGTGCTCACTTGAAGAACTTAGGTTCTTGGCTAGGTCAGATAACTTTGGCTTCGGACAAGCCTTTAAAGAGAACACATATCGGTGTTAAATTCTTATTGGTTGAGGCATACGATTTCAAGACTTTGCCATATATTATCCCATTTGTTTGTAAGATCTTAGACCAAGCAAAGTACTCTAAGATTTTCAACTTGCCCAACCCATGGGTTTTGGGGATAATTAAGGTTTTGGTTGAGATATACGAATGTGCTGATTTGAAATTGAATCTGAAGTTTGAGATAGAGGTCTTGTTGAATACCTTTAACTTGAAAATCTCCGATGTGGAACCGTCCAACATTGTAAGAAACCATCCACCAAACCCAGCTGCTTTAGCTTCGATATTTGGAATCCAGCAAAATCCAAACTTATTGGTGAATGACTTCGCCAAGTTGGGTATTGATGCTCAAGGACAACATCTTCCACCCGCTCAATTCCAGCCTTCACAATTGTCCCAACAGCAATTGTTGCAACAACAACAGCAGCAGCAGCGACAACTTCTTCAACTTCAACTTCAACAGCAATCTGGCCACCCTATGCAACAAATGGCTGCCGAAGAAAGTGGGATTTCTGGAATTTTACAGGGACCTCCACAAGGTCAAATTTCTCATCAAGGAATGGCTCAACAGCAATCTCAAGGACAACTCAAACCTGGGGCAGGAGGTTTGGACACCTCTTTCAGTACCTTGGTGGGTAACACAATTTTCACTACGAACCCTAACCTCAGACGTGCTTTCCAGGCTTCATTATCTCGTGCTGTTCGTGAATGTGCCGTTCCAATCTTGAGTAAGACTAGCGAGTCAGTGATTACTACTACTGAGGCATTGATAAAGAAAGACTTTGCTTATGAAGGTGATGTCAATAAATTCCGTAAGAGTTACCAAACTTTGGCTGTCAGGTTAGCCCAAAGTATCATCGGTTCCAGTGGCCGTAAGATTCTTATTGAGACCATCGAGGCTTTCATGGTTAGGTTATTGTCACATCAACTTAATCCGAATGACATTCCTCTAGGTGAATTGAACTCTGCAATACAATCGAATGTCGATTTATGTGTTGAGATCGTGAATAAACTTGCTGTTGGTAATATTATTGAACTCATTGAGGAGAAAATGAAGTACAGTGTTCTTGAAAGAGAGCAAAAGAAACCAGGCCAATTGTTCGTTGACAAGGATGCAAATAATTATGCATTGAAGTTACAACCTCCATTATGTTTGAAGCCAGAAGGTCTTTTACCAAACCAGTTGTCGGTTTATGAGAATTTTGGTGCTATTATTGCTCACCCAGAAGCAAGTGCTTCCCAGGCTCAAGTTCAATCTCAACCTTTACCTCAAGGGTTATTGTCTCAAGCTCTTGGTCAACCTCAACAAATACCTGTTTCGAATGCTGGAGCTCCACCTCCTCAACAACAGCTCGCTACGGGAGCGCCTGGCATCACTGGTGCCCCTATTCAACAGGCTTTACCGCTTGAGGACGTTACTGTTGCAATTGACCGGTTATTTGCAGCCATAACTCAAAGCTGTGACAAAGCTATACAGAGCCTTTATGAGACAGAGAGTACTACTCTAGCAGAAATCCCCCAGGACCACATAATCATGCAATGTATCACAAATGCTTTGGCATTGGCCCAAGGAAATGCTTTGAAATATCCAGAGCTTTTGTTGAGAGTTGCCCAATACGCTGTGAACTGTCTTTTCACTCAAGCACATGAAAATCCTATCAGCAACGAAATCTACGTCGTGATATTGGATAAATTATGTGAATACTCTCCTTCTACAGCCAAGGATGTGACCTGGTGGTTAGTTCATTCATCAGACCAGAGAAAGTTGAATATGTCTGTGATTTACTCCTTATTGAAGGTTCAGTTGATTCAGCCTACTAAGTTGGATTCCTCTATCAGAAAATTGATTGTGGAAACTAAGAACCCCTTGGTAGTGAAGTTCGCCGCAAACCTATTGGGTTCGATTTATACCAGCAAGGACGCTAAACCTATTGCTTTGAGATCTGAATTTGCTCTTTCTTTGGACAGCTTATCTAAGTATGAAGGTGATAATTCTGAGGAAGGTACACAGGAAGCTATTGAAGCTCGTGATAAGCTTTTCCAACTCTTGAATGATGATTCACAGGTTTCAACTAACGACGAGATGTACAGTCAGTTGGGCTACGTCTTTATTGAGTGGTTCAAGTTGTTGACCCATGGTGATTGCACTGAACAATTGAAAGATGAGTTCGTCAAAGGTTTATTCAAGACAGAAATTTTGACAGATCCCGAGCTCTTCAGTATGTTTTTCAAGTCTGCTATTGAAGTGTCTATCACATCATTTGCCACTGAACATGATATTAGAAGTAGAACTCAACATGAAGCTCTCCTCGTTGTTGATTCATTGGCATCTTTAATCGTTCATATTCTTATCAAATTTGACAAAAGTCATGTGGACGATGCTTTAGACTACTTCAAGAATATCATGGGTGTGATTCTTGTGTCCTTCACCAATGACCATGAAGCACCCAATGGCCAATGGAGTGAAAGAGCCTACTTCAAGTTCTTTTCGTCTTTATTGTGTTACTGGAACGATGCATCGATGATGGATCGTAATGCAACTGTCCATATGGATGTCCAGTTCTTCAGCTTCGTCGGTGACATTTTCAATTCCTTGCAACCTATCATCTTTCCAGGATTCACCTTTGCTTGGATTTCCTTGATCAGTCATAGAATGTTCTTACCAAGGATATTGGAATTGCCAGATAAAAGTGGCCACGAATTACTTGTCAAGTTGTTGATACCATTGTTGAAGTTTGAATCCATCTACTCAGTAGATGAAGGTGTCAACTACGATGTCATCAACGTCATTTTCAAAGCCATCAACCGTATCTTTGTTGGTTTGTTCCATGACTATCCTCAATTTTTGAGTGAAAACTACTTGCAATTGATTACAGGAATTCCTTCCAACTACATTCAATTGAGGAACCTTGTCTTAAGTGCTTGTCCAAAGGAAATCACATTAGAAAACCCATTCAAATGGGGTTTGAAGGTGGAGAGAATCGAGGCTTTAAAACAAGCTCCCGTCATTTCATTGGATCCTACTGAGGATATCGTCAAGCTGGGTTTGAAAAGATCCGTTGACAATTACTTGAGAATCCCAGCACCAGGCTTAATCAAGACCATCTACAATGGATTGAAAATGAGCAAACCTAAAGATGTCAAGGACTTTGACTTCGACTCCGTTAATTATAACGTTGGTTTATTGAACTCATTGGTGCTATACATCACCTTATCACAAGCCCAAGAAAATGGCAGTAGTTTCAACGCCAAGGATCCTCACGTGTCGATATTCTTTGACTTATTGAACTATGGATCCACAGAGTTCAAGTTCCACTTGATCAATGCGTTAGCTAACCAGTTGAGATACCCCAACACTCATACTCACTGGCTGGTAGGTGTATTTTTACACTTTTTCCGGGCCAAGAATTGGACCAATGCCGAAACTAAGACCATCGTCCAAGAACTTATCACCAGGGTCGTGATAGAAAGACACGCCGTACATAAACCACACCAATGGGGCTTAACCATTTTACTCACAGAGTTGATCAAGAATGACACCTACAACTTCTTTGAGTTGCCATTTGTCAAAAACTCTCCTCCAGAACTCAAGTTGGTGTTTGATACCTTATCCAGCAACATCAACGCCGCCTGAACATTCCTCCAACCGGAGACCAGTTACTACTGGATGTAAATTAGCTATGTAGATTATCATTAAATATATCGTTAGATCTCATCAACGCCTGAACGTTCCTCCAACCGGAGACCAGTTACTACTGGATGTAAATTAGCTATGTAGATTATCATTAAATATATCGTTACATCTCCAACCAAGTCGTGTGTCGAATTCTCACAACCAAACATTTCACTCCGACTCAAAACCACAAAAATTCTTATAAATTCTTATAAATCAACAGCGTATCGGCCATGTCTCGAGTGAAAAGAATTGCCAAAGAACTAGAAGAATGCAAACAGGATTCTCATTCCGGAGTCAGTTTGAAGCTCAACAATGAAACAGATTTGACTCACTTGACGGGGGTGTTTAAGGGCCCTCCAGGAACTCCCTATGAGGGTGGGAACTTCCAGGTGGATATCGTAGTCCCCAGTGAATATCCGTTCAAGCCTCCACAGATGAAGTTCATCACCAAGATCTACCATCCCAACATATCATCAGTGACCGGAGCCATTTGTTTGGACATTTTGAAAGACGCTTGGTCGCCAATTTTGACGTTGAAGTCTTCATTGATTTCGTTGCAATCGTTATTGCAATCCCCCGAGCCCGACGACCCACAGGATGCCGAGGTGGCCAAGCACTACTTGAGTGACAGAAAGGGATTCAATGACACGGCAGCTTACTGGACTAAGATTTATGCGAGTGACGTTGATGTGGTTCAAGCTGAATTGAGCGATTCGGCTCTTTATGGAATAGATAATGATCTTGTGGTTCAATTCGAAAACATGGGCTTTCCAAGAGACAAGACCATTGAAGTGCTCAGGAGAATGGGCATTAAGAGCTTGCACAATGTGGGCAACAAGAGTGAAACTGAAAACAAGATCTTGGAGGAGCTCTTAAGAGAGTGCCAATAGCTCCATATTTCTGGGGCCTCCACCCCCAGGAGCATTATATATCTACATACGTATATAACTTTTAATCATAGGACACAGTCTAGCCATCCCCAAACCCTCCTCTCGTCCCCAGTATCCTAATACTTCCAACCAGTCCCAACTAGCAAGTAGTGTGGGTGCCGAGAAAGTGAAAATTTTTTGGAAACTTGAGATAAGTTGAGAACATTCCTAAAATCGTCCAGATCACTTTACCTTATGACAGTTAGTTCGGAAGTCGGAGGAAGTGAAACCAAGGGTGTAGCTTCCAAGAGCGAGCCCCAGGCTGTGTCTGTCAAATTGGATTTTGAGAGAGCAAATTCCATTGGATGGTTCTTCATTGAATCGTACTACGAATTGTACAACAAAAGTCCTGAGACTTTATACAAATTGTACAACTCCGGAGCTTCCATCAGCCACGGTGACATCCCAGGGATCTCCGAAACGGTCCGTCAAGCTGTTGGCACCGAGTCTATCCAGGCATTGTACAAGGACTTGCAAGCTGAACAAGTCAAGAACAAGATTATTGTTATCAACGCAGACATTCAGATCAGTTTGAGCAATAGCATTTTGATCGTCGTAAACGGGGAATGGTCCAAGAACGGTTCTCCTTACTACCAGTTCAACCAGACCTTTATTTTGTCCTGTGGAATCAACGAGTCCAACTATGACATAGCCAATGACGTTTTGAGGTTTATCGACTACGATTTCAAGCATGACAAGATTGTCGAAAAGGAAAAGGCTACGGCTGCCCCCGAAACCAAGGAAGAGAAGCCTGAATCCACCGCTTCCATCGAACTGACAGAAGAAAAGGAACCAGCCGCTCCTTCTGCTCCTTCTGCTGCTGCCACCGAAGAAGATAGTGAAGAGACCGACCAACAGGCCACAGAAGTATCTTCAGGTACATCTGAAAAGGCTGAGGAGACTTCTTCTCCGGCTCCAGCCACTGAAACCGAAGAATCGGCATCCTCTTCAGGCCCCATTTCATGGGCTGCTTTGGCTGCAATCGCCAAAGACAAGTCTCCTGCCATTTCCAAGTCTTCTGTGTCTAAAGCAGCACCCAAGAAACAAACTGTGACCTCTTCTACACCTGAATCCTCCGCCACTTCTCCTTCAGGCTCCTCTCCTACAGCGTTGCCCAACGGTAAGTACAAAAAGGAAGACTGGTTCCCTATCTACGTTCGTGGTTGTGAAGACATAAAAGAGGAGGATTTAAGAGAGCACTTGACCAAGAATTTTGGAGAAATCAAATTCTTCAAGCAAAACTCCAACATCGCATTGATCGACTTCCTTAACGTTGATGGTCAAAGAAAGGCTTTGGGTGCAAAGAAAACCGTCATCAATGGCACCACTATCTTTTTAGAGGTGAGAGAATCTAAGAACTCCAAAAAGGACCCTAAAGCCAAAGACAAACTTCATGACATCAAACGTAAGAACGACAAAAAACAGGTTCCAAAGAAAAAGTGAATTTAGCCTCTACATAACCCATTATCCCCCCTTTCTACCTACTTCCTATATATATAGAACTAATATAATCTAATTTAATCTTTTGATCTCCAGATCAATCGCATTTTTTTCAGTTGTTCAATTCATCAAAACTCAGCCATATTCCACAGGAGGATGAATTTCTTACGTAGGAGAAGAGGCGACTATAACTCCGACAGTGACAACGAAGGGACCAATGCCAACGAGTCGAATATTCACAAGTCAAGAAAGCCTCCAAACACAGCTTTCCGCCAGCAAAGATTGAAGGCTTGGCAGCCAATAATGACACCTAAGTCGGTGATTCCCTTTTTGTTTGTGCTAGCGTGCATATTCGGGCCGTTGGGTATTGGGATCATCTTCACAGTTTCCAATGTCGAGTACTTGTCCATCGATTATACCCACTGTGACTCCAAGGCCAGCACGTCGTATAAAAATGTCCCATCACAGTATGTGAATCATCATTTCCGTTCTAAAAACACCAGTCCCGAGTTCAAGTGGAGGAAGGACGTCAACAAAGACGATTTTGGCGATAAAATAACTACGTGCTTTGTTCAATTCAATTTGCCCAAAGACTTGAAGCCTCCGATCTATGCTTATTACCATTTGACAAACTTTTACCAGAACCATCGTAAATACGTCGAAAGCTATGACTTGGAACAGCTCAAGGGAATAGCTGTGTCTGCTCACGATGTGGATGACAATTGCTCTCCGTTGGACTTTCAAGGAAAGGGGAAGGACAAGAAAATCATATACCCATGTGGGTTGATTGCAAACTCTTATTTTAATGACACTATTTCCAATTTGACCTTGTTGAATGCCAAGTCAAGTAAGGACAACGAAACATACGTTTTGTCCCAGACGGGTATTTCTTGGTCTTCAGACGTCAACCATAAGTACAAGAAGACCAAGTACAACCCTAAAGACATAGTTCCGCCTCCAAACTGGTACAAAATGTTTCCCGACGGTTACACTGACAAAAACCTCCCCGACCTCAAGACCTGGGAACTTCTTCAAAACTGGATGAGAACTGCCGGGTTATCATCTTTCTACAAGCTTTATGGTGTCAACAAGTCTGACACTTTGTCGTCGGGAACCTACGAGGCACTGATAGTGCTCAACTACCCCGTGTCGATCTTCGACGGAACCAAGTCTCTTGTGATCACCACAAACTCCGTGTTTGGTGGCCACAACTACGCTTTGGGAGTGGTGTATTTGGTGGTGGCCGTGTTGTCCCTCGCGTTGGCCATAGGGTTCCTCATTCACACCATCATAAAACCAAGAAAATCTGGTGACCATGACTTTCTCCAGAACACCACCAGAGATCCTACAAACTTCAGAGAGCAATTGTAACGAAAACGTAGATATGTTGTATAATTATTCCAAACTCATAGGTTTTTTAAGATCTTTGTGTTACTAAACTTTACACAAAACAAATTGCGAACCATTTTCCTATTTTCAACGAAAAACTGCTTCTATCGATATCCTGTTGGAAGAACACATTCCGCATACTTCCAAGGAACATCTCGCCCGTGTCTATACATTGTCACAAGCTCTGAATACATAGTACTGAAGAAAACTGGGTCCAAATCGTTAGCTTCAATCAAAATGAACGTTCCTCACCTCCAGTACTTGCAACAGCAGCATCAGATGCCACAGCAGGGAGTGAACAATAACGCTCAATCTCCCCAAGTTTCGCAGATACAATTACAGCAACAACAGTTACAGCAAAGGCAACAGATCTTGAACCAGCACTTACAACAACAACAGCAGCAGCAGCAGCAACAGCAACAGCAGCAGCCTCCATCTCATCAAGGACCAGGTGTGAACACATCCAATGCTATCAACCCATTGTTAGCCATCATTAATGGTGGAAACAACAATAATGCTTCCTCGAATAACAACCAAGGAGTAAACATACAGCAGGTCCAGCAGTTACAGCAATTGCACCAGTTTCAACAGCAGCAGCAGCAGCAGCAGCAGCAGACTCAACAGCCCCAACAGGCTCAACAACAGCCCCAGAATCAGTACCAGCAACAACAGTTCCAGAATCAAATACATCCAATTCAGCAGTTACAACAACTCCAAGCCCATGCTCCGGTTCCTCAACCCACACAGATGCCCGTCGTTCGGGAGGTATGGAGTAATAATTTGGAGCTCGAATTCCACTCGTTAAGAGCCTTCGCTAACGACAAAGTCAACTCGGTGTATATATCTGTACATCAAGAGATACCAGGAATAGTCTCTAGACCCGTTGGATCATTCAAATCCCAGGCTGATTATCACTTCCAGACGTTGAGATCCAATGCAGACTTATTGAATTTGATTCAATTATCGTTGTGTGTGGTAAAAGTGAACAAGAATAATGAGTTCAGCAATTCGATAATTTGGCAATTTAACTTCTTGTACGACATATCTAAAGAGATGTTTAACGAAGAGCACTTGTCGATGTTGGCTCAAAACTCTCAGATCAACTTTCAAATGGCAATGACAGAAGGCATCTCCCATTTCAGCTTCGCTGAGTTGATGCTTGAAAGTGGATTACTTTTGGATAACACCATAAACTGGGTCAGCTTCCATGCGGGCTACGATCTCGGTTATTTCATCAGTTTGCTTAAGAATGATGCATTGCCTATAAACGAGGAAGACTTTCATTGGTATTGCAGTAAATACTTTCCGAACTTCATGGACTTAAAGTTAATTGGAAGCCAATTGTTGAACAAGTCATCAGCACCCGATGGTAAGGCATCCAAGCCCTCGATTGAATACTTAGCTGAAGAATTACACTTATTGCCTATATCACCCGTTATTCGTCAATTCTTCACCAGTAACTCGAACAATCAGAACAACCAACAGTTGACATCAACTTTACATGCTTATTTGATAATGGAATGTTTCAAAGAGTTGTTGAGGCAATCAGGATTTGACTTTACTCTATTCACTAAATTCTCAGGTTTGATTTGGGGATTGAATATCAATGACAACGCCTCCAACACTGGAAATGTTTCAGGCCCTTCAACCCCTGGAGCTACAACGAAGTCAGGGGTTGTTCACTTTGGAAGACCATTCTAGAAAGATGTATAGAAAAATGCATTACTGTATATTATAAATAGCTTTAAATGTTATGGAAATCATTCTTTTATTCCTTCCCATTCTTCATTACCTTTGACTTGATCATCGTCTTCATTACTTTCATCAGGTTTTTGTTTCTTGTATTCATTCATCTCTTCCTCAAGAGCTTTCTCTTCTCTTTCGGCTCTCTTTCTCTTGATACCAGCCCTCTTGTCTTCACCTTCTCTGACTTCTTCATCCTTCGGAGGTGCTGTGAACCACGGAATCTTACCTCTATTAAAATCATTCAAGATTTGCTTGGCAACACCATGCTCATCAGGTTCACCACCTTTTAACAACTTACCATGCTTTCTAGCGATCAATTCAATGAATTCTGCACTTGCTTCTTCCAATAAAGTATCGTCTTCTTCGAAATTTTTCCAACCTTTGATCTCATACGTTCTTTCCAAATGCTTTCTTTCACACTTTCTTAATAAATCGGGAATATATTGTTCTGGATTTGAAACATGTTCAACTCTTACAACACCTCTGAATAAGATATCTGAGGAAGAATCTTTTGAAGAGGGAGGAACAATACCCGGACAATCAATCAAGAAAATCTTCTTCATTAAAGTAATATATTGCCACACCTTTGTCTCGCCGGGTATGGGAGCAACCTGGCACACCTTTTTACGACGCAATGTGTTGATGATTGAGGACTTTCCAGTATTTGGGTATCCGATGAATCCAACGGATATTTGTTTACGATCAGCATGCAATGTAGAGAATTGACGTAATAATTGGATCAAGGAACCTTTACCAAAGGAGTTTGTGATGGATGCATGGAATGCTAAAGTAGGGAAACGCTTCGATAAATGTTTAACCCAGGCAGCCTATAGTTTGTTAGTAAATTTGTTTCAATGAAGTTTCCTGAAATATTCTTTCACAAATGTGTTTAGAGAAGTGAAGATGTCGGTATCTATACTACGAACCATCCCACAAAAATCCATAGAAATGGAAGGGCGATTCAACTCAAGAAGTTACCGATATTAACCTAAAGTGAACCGACAAAAACTGCCAGTTCTATGTGGACTAAACAATCACCAAAACGGTAAAAGCACCAAGACAAGCCTGGGTCCACGGGCGGATAATATTAATATTCCAAAGACGTAACAGGCAATTTTTTAGGTAAATAATTGATCAATCAATTGCAAATTACCCTGACTTATGCTTTGGTACTTAAAAAAAAGTGGAACACATTTGGATCAAAAATACCACAGGAAATCAAAAACTTTTATACATACGGCAATCCATGTTGGAACCAAATCACACTTATTCAACACATAGATCAAGTGTTTGTGAGGACATTCCTCCTTGATATATTTCTCAACTGACTCACAACGAGTTCCTAAAGGATCTCTAGCATCTAAAACATGAATAACCACATCAGATGAATCGATAACTTTGTACAACTCGTTCCAGATTCTTTTAGATTGACCTTTACTGAAAATAGCTTCTTTAGCTTCTTGAGTGATACCTTCTTGCTCCATTAAGGAGCCACCCATCAATCCCAAAGTGGAATTCAATTCGATCTTTTCCTGGAAATCTTCCGAATCCTTTTCAGAAGATTTTGCCAACTCTTCTAAGGTCGATACCTGCAAATTTCTTGGTTTCTTACGTTGTTGCTTTGGACCAAAAGCCAGACTATATGATTCTGTCTCAATGATTTTCAGGATTGGAGATTCGGAAGAATCTTTTTCATCTAACAAGGACATAGGCAATTTGTTTCTTCTTAATAAAACTTGATAAGCATTATCTTTCTTATCGGCCATAGCATTTCTGAAATGGGTCAAGGCATCTTGAGCAATGACTCTGGTGTTACCGAACCACTTTCTGTTGGGATCAACTCTAGCAGTAGGGGCTTCAGTTTTTTGCAAAGCTGCTGCCTGTACAATCTCACCTTTAGCATTTCTGACGGCATGCCCCCCCTTATACATGTTCAAGAACTTGACTCTCTTAGTGTCTCTGTAAAAGTTCTCCCCCTTGACACGGAGATTACCATCCTTGGTATCCCCTTGCCTTATTCTTCTTTGTTTTTCTTTCTTTCCAGTTCCCATCTTACTCTCACCTGTATTTTATTTTTTTTTTCTTTGAGATGAGATGGAGTTTTCATTTGAATGTGTGGTCGTGCATATACTAATACTTCATAGTTTAGTAGAGGCGTATATTATCGATATACTCTATAAGTCCAGTAGGGACCTCTAATAAGATATCTCTAACAAGGTAAAAGAGTGCTTAGGGAACCTGAGGGTGATAGAAAAGTTATCGTTTTGGGAAAAGTCAATGTCCGCTTCAGTTGGAACAATCTTTTCTGGGTTCTCGAAGTCATTGTAAGCGAAGAGGTCGTCGTCGTAAAGAAGCCACTGATGGATCTTTGCGATCTTAGAAGTAAAAGACACTTTTGTCTCGGAGTCTTCCTTTTCGCATCTGTTGACAACAGCAAGGTATGTTTTATCACCGTTTTGAACTGCACTAGCATCTAATAAGGGTGCACCATAGTTCTTTTGCGTCCAAGTATACTGGCCAGAATTGTGACCGGTTGGACCTTCATACATGGTTGATTCAATGTGCAAGTTCAATGCGTTACCTCTCATGTAGTTAGAGAACAACCGAAGTGGATGGTAAGTAGTTTGCAAGAACATCGAGGTGTCGTTAGTCATAATCGGTGCAATGACGTTAACTAATTGGGCAATATTACACATTCCTAAAGCTTCACTTTGTCTGACGAAAACGTTCAACCAAGAGGCAACAGCAAGAGAATCGCTTAAAGTGTACTGCTCTTCGGCACCTTGAGTACCGTCGGCTCTGGTTGGATCCCATACATTCCATTCATCGAAGCATATCTTGACCTTCTTTTGCTCGGTGGAGAAGTTGTTGACACCATTAGCGGCTGGAGGGTTTTGAATAGTGGCAAGATCGATTAACGATTTGGTAACTTGGATAGCTGCTTCAGCAGCAACAGGACCAGTTACGTTTTTAAGGTAGTTATCGTTAGCAGTGTAGATATGGATTGAGTGGTAATCAACCCAGTTGACCATCTTATCCAAAACATAGTGATCCCAGTTTTGGACACCATCACTTCCACAAGAAACCAATTGAACAGTTGGGTCCAATAATTTAATAGCCTTGGCCCATTCCTTGGCTTTGTAAGCGTAATCTTCTTTTGTCATTTGACCAACTTGCCAAGACCCCCATACTTCATTGCCAAGACCCCAGTACTTAATCTTGTAAGGCTCTGGGTTTCCATTCTTTCTTCTTAAGTTAGCGTAGTAGGTGTTTGAAGTAGAATTGCAATATTCAATCCAAGCGAGAGCCTCGTCCAATGTTCCAGTACCCATGTTAAGACATAAATAGGGCTCCACATTCATGTATCTACACCACTCCATAAACTCATCAGTACCGAACTCGTTGCTTTCTTCGCCTAGCCAAGCCAACTCTGGTCTTCTAGGACGGTTTTCTTTAGGACCAACTCCATCAATCCAATGATAAGAAGAAACAAAGTTTCCTCCTGGCCATCTGACAACTGGCATTTTGAGATCCTTAATAGCTTGAGAGACGTCCTCCCTGTAGCCCTTGTCATTAACCTTACACTTTGGGTTCTCGGAAAAGTCAACCAAACCCCCATAGATGCATCTACCTAAATGCTCAATAAATCCCGAGTAGATTTTTTCATCAATTGGAGATAAGATTCTCCTAGGATCAACTAAAATAGTGGAGCCCTTGAGGGACTTGACTGGTGTTACCGTTTGTCCGAAAACCGACATAATTTATTTTCAGGTCTAATGTATGAATTGCTTAGGAAGAAAATCCCTCCCCAATTTAAACGCTTTTCTAACTCCT
The DNA here is from genome assembly GCA_002109505.1 of Yamadazyma laniorum. NCBI lineage: Eukaryota > Fungi > Ascomycota > Pichiomycetes > Serinales > Debaryomycetaceae > Yamadazyma > Yamadazyma laniorum. The sequence continues at coordinate 541,189 of MVNT01000007.1, read as the reverse complement.
AGGAAAACTTCAGATTAATGCCGATATCAGTTGTCATCATGTAATCTATGGGTCTAGGACTCCACATTACCCCATTTTCCCACATGCGGGTCGGATACCTCACTCTACCCCAGGGCTGCTGGGTGAATACAGTCGCCTCGTCCTCCGTACCATACTTGCATCAAATGGGGAAACGGAAAGGCTCCCCTTCCCACATTGTTCCAAAAGCTGGAATAAATTTCGCAACTTGTTTTACGATTTTTACGCAGATCCAGAAGGGACACAAACCCTTTGCATCCTCATAGTTGTATGCGGGGCAGCTTTAACCCAGTATGGTGATATGAGATCTGGATGCATGAATGGTATGGCAATAATGATAACCCGAATTCGATTTGTCTGTATTCAGATTTGTCTGGGGATATTTGGGGTAAGCTTGCTACATTTGTGGGGTCATAAGAGGAGGAATATATAAATGTTAATAAAAATATCGGTGAAGTTGTGATCTCTTGGTTTGAAACACAAGATGGCACTTAATCCGAAATTGTACCAGTTTCTTGTGTGTTGCTTTGCTTCTATCGGAAGTTTTGCTTACGGATATGATCTTTCTGTTATTGCTCAAGTGGTAGCTTCAGAAAGTTTTACTGCACGATTACACCCAACTACTAATGAGTCTGGTGCAGTAGTTTCTTTATTCACGGGAGGGGCATTCTTTGGTGCATTCTTTGCAGGGTATTTGTCTGATTATATTGGAAGAAAATACACCATCAGTGTCGGTTGCGTGGTCTTTATTTTGGGTGGTGTGCTACAAGCAGCCTGTACCAATATTGGTATGCTTTTGGCAGGAAGATTTATCGCTGGGGTGGCAGTCGGTAAACTTTGTATGATTATTCCGTTGTTCCAGGCCGAATTGTGCCATCCCTCAATTAGAGGTACTGTTACTTCTCTTCAACAATTTTTCTTGGGTATCGGAGCATTGGCTTCTTCTTGGATTGCGTACGGTTCTTACATAGGATTGGCTGGTTCTGAAAAACAGTTCAGAGTACCTTTGGGTCTTCAAGTGGTACCAATTGGTTTGTTATTTTTTGCAACATACTTCCTTCCAGAAAGTCCTAGATGGTTGGCTGCACACGGAAAGCAAGACAAGGCTTTACAAACTCTTGCAGACTTGCATTCACACGGTAACATTAACGATTCTGAGTGTAGAGCTCAGTATGAGGAAATTGTGGAAGAAGTTGAGTTTGAAAAGTCTAATCCAACATTGAGTTGGATCGGTCTTTTTTCAACAAGAGACAGAGCTAGAAGGGTAGTTTTGTGTTGTGCTCTACAAGCTTCTGTACAAATGACCGGAGTCTCATCTATCCAATATTTCAGTCCAGAAATCTTTGCCAATATGGGTTTGAGCACTGGTAGAACATTGCTTTATCAGTCTATTAATTCGATCATTGCAATCATAGCCCAGGGTTTATGTGTTTTAACGATTGATAAAACCGGAAGAAGATGGGTACTTATTACCAGTAATGCATTGAGTTCACTCTGTTTTATCGTGGCCACCATTTTGATGGCTAAATTTCCTGCAGCTACTACTACCAGTAGACCAGCTCAAATTGGCTTCATCGCAAGTACTTGGATTTATAACTTTATCTTCAGTTACGGAATAGGCCCCCTTTCATGGGTTATCCCATCCGAAAGTTTCAACTTGCAAATGAGAGCAAAGGGGATATCCTTGGCCACTATGATCTCATTTGCTTTCAACACTATGTTTGGACAAGTCACCACCATTGCAATGAGACAAGTGGGCTATAGGTTTTATTACACCTTTTGCATATGCTGTGCCAGTAACGCTATATTCTTCTGGTTGTTCATGCCAGAGACCAGAAGAGTTCCTCTTGAAATTTCTGACGAATACTGGAAAGAAGCTCCTTATTTCATTCCCGGCTGGAAGCCTTCTAGAAACTACAGTGAAGACTTGAAAGAGAAGGTAGAGCTTCTTGAAACCGGCAGGAATTTCGATAGTGGCTCTGTTGATGATTTCAAGGCCGAAATCGAACACAACGAGTGAGTGCAATCTGAATGTGTTTGCTTTTATGTATCAGTTATTAGTGTAAAGGTAATGCAAGTATTTACGCAAAATATAAGTAATAAGCTTCAATAACTGAAAGACCTCTTAGCAGCACAATACACACCTTTTAAGAACGCTAAATTCTCTCTCCAAGATTCTCAGGCACATGAATAGAACCTTCAAGCTTCCATATTCACCTAGACTCTTCTTCCTCTCGCTCAATTTACATTGCCCTTTTATTATGCGTTGCAGCCTCTTCTAATAGAAACTTTTGCGAAAATCAAAAAATACTAAATGATCTTTTGAGCTGATAACAAAATCCACGTTTACCTTATGGGAGAGAATTGCAATGAATTCCTCAAGGAATTGACGCCCACGGAAGAGCACTTTTTGAAGAAGTTCTTGATTCAAAATCAGTTGGAGACAGAACTAAGGTTCTTGGGCAGGCCCGATTGCTTGCAGCTATTTGGTCCACCGTTTGACTCGAAAACTCAAGAGTCGAACGAGGAGCTCTTTCCTCTTACGAGGTATTTCTTCAATAACTACATACAAAACTTCCCCTTTATTACTAACAACAGTGATGAGGCTCAAATAAAGTTCTGGAAAGACACAGTCCAGCCGTTCATTGAGAGTGTTAACATCAAGCAGTTATCTAGCTCTGGCGATCGAAAAGAGCAAACTACTAAAAGACATCAGATCAGCACCAAGTCTGTAAGTGGACTTTCTTTGTTCTTCAACTCAATGCTTGTCACCAAGAAAGATATGGAGTATTTGGAAGGTGAGCATCTTGCTCCAAGTGATGTGGGCAAATTGGATAAGATAAAGTCTCACAAGACTCCGATACTACAAGACCTCCTCCCCGATGAAAAGCTTGTGTTCACTAACGGGTTGAACATCAACATAGTGGGTGTTGATGAGATACAGGTGGAAAATCCAAGTAGTTGGTTTGGGTTTCCAACGAAGCCCACTCATCACTTTGAATTCATCGTTCAAACAGTTGACGAAGGAAGCCAGTCTAGGAAGTATGTTTCTCGACCCTACCACGAATTCAAGAATTTGGAGAAACAATTGGTAAAGAGATTCCCAGGAATCATGAAGATAGAGGCTTTCAAGTTGCCAGAAAAGTTCAAAAATGATACCAATAAGTTGGTCAAAGAGAAATTGAGGTTGGCTTTGAGAGGATACTTGACAAAACTCCTCAAGTTCCCTGAAATCGTTAAATGTGAAGAATTTCAAACATTTTTGTTCTCTAATAGTTATTCTGAATTGACCGATGAGCAAACAGCAGACCATGAGAAAAGAATCCGACATGAGAGGCATCTCTTAATGACACAACTAAAGTTCCAAAAGGAGGTCAGCAAAATAATGGTAGACTTCAGCAAGCAGTTTGAAGGTTTCAAGGTACAGCTAATTAAGGAGCCTGATACCTTGGTGAAGATATTCCAAGAGATAGGAGATAATGCCGAGATGGTCAACTTGTCACCACTTCTTCAGATTTTCATGCAATGGTGTAAAATAGAAATCAGTGCTACTGTGTTCCAAATGTTCTTAACGCAGGACAACTCCAATGAAATTTTGAGCAATGCCAAGAAGTTCCATCGGTTGTTTCCCTATGGGATCATGTATAATATTTTACGGTTTACTAATCCCATGGGTATTATCAGTAAGGTTATAAATTTGCTTTTAATCAACCTTCCGGGTACAAGGAATAGAAATTTGCTCTCCCTTATCTTCATCATGTTGTTGGATGAAGATTTAAGTGGATACGAGGTTGAGCTTAAAGAAGTTAAGCACAAATTGAGAGAGTATCCAAATTTCATAAGATCTATAGAATCAACTATCGATAATATGGAAAATGATGCTCATTTAGATATAATTGAAGCTATAGAAGAAATATTGGATACAGCCACAGGACTAAATGATGGTGAGCTTAAAGCCAAAACTAAGTGGCGTGAGTCAGACGACCTTTTCAACAATCTCAAGCAATTATACCATCTAAAAATAAGACAAAATGATAAACTTATTCTCAAGTCACTTTGGGAAGAACCCGAACTTACAAGTCTTCTTAGAAACTTTTTAGTGATCTTTTACCAGCCCTTGATTGAGCTTTTAAGTAAAAGCAAGATGCATCTATTTTTCAAGGATCTTCAGCATTTCAATGACGAATTGATCAGCTTACTAGTAAAGTTGAATGAAGAAGAAATCTACTACCTAAGCCCCGTCGAAATCTTCAACAAGTTAATGAAACTTATGGATGACCATATTGTAATATTCTGGAAATTTGTCCACAACTTGTACAACAACGACAATACTCATCTTTTCTTTAAGTTGATCAAATGGATTGAAAACTTTTTGATAAAGTTAAGGTTGAAATACGTCGAGGTAGAGAAGGTCACTCTCAATCTTAGCTTAAAGGATCAGGAGCTTGATAAGGAGCTCTTTTTCAATCAATTACATGAACGAATGAATGCTATTTTGCTCAAAAGAAAATTATTCAAAGAGCAGTACCAAAAAAGTGAAGAGCAGAAGGAAAGGGACACACACCTCATCGATAAGAATTGGGACCAATTGCACAATACTCTCAATGACTATGATGCCAACTTCGGCCTTGATATCGATGAGTTGGAGGAGCTCAATTTTGACGTGAACAAAAACGACGATATAGAATTCCACAAGAAGCTTTCTGAAATCGAAAACTTCAAGTACTCTACTAGTGAACTTGACAAGTTCCAGCATCATTTTGTCAAGGAACTCATCAAAACATTATCTAAAGTATAGCACATTTCCAATCAAAACCTCATTGACTTAAAGAGATATGGCCTGCTGTAACTCTCTGTGTTGTGGTTATTAGCTTTCATACTCGAGTGGTTATCATATTGGGTGTGAAGCCTTATCGTACGAAGAAGTGGTTGAAGTTCCCCAAATTTACGTAGAATCTTTGCCTTTTAAGTAATGAAACATTAAAGTTTGCAACTCCCCAAATACTGAGAGGAATGAAAATCAAGTGCCAGAGAAGAGAACAATGAACCGACAGTCCACTCGTTTACGACCATCACTATACAGCAAAATATGCAAAACTCTAGTACTATACCTAATCAACACCACCAGCACCTTTAGTGTAAAACACATTATGCTGCTCAGCGCACCAACTGCCTGTTTGCATCGCTAAGGTCTCGATTCAGAAGTTTTGCTTTCGGTAAAAAAATAGTCGCATAAACTTTTCAGTTCGTCAGATAAGCCTCACCATAACACTAGTTGTTTATTGCATCTACTTCACGAGTGAAACGTCCTAGAGTATCGAAAACTCTAGTATCCCAGGTTTTTTATTTTACTAGGTATACAAACTAGGTCTACAAAGCTAAAGTCCCTTATATATCGTGCAGGTGAATTTAGTAGTCGCGTGCAGCCTGCTACAAGAATAGGAGTGGTGCAGATATACAAACAATGCGTGCAAGTTTCTTAAGAACACTAGTGCTACTGGCCGTGCTCTTGAACTTTGCGTACGTTTCCTGGTCCTTCTTCGGAAACGGGACGGGGAAGTACTACTTGAAAGATGCTTATTCAAGCTACGCGAATAAGGAGAACGGGCAGCCGTGGATGAATATCAGATCAGGTTTGTTACATGGGTTTGGATTCGAGAGGAAACTCCAGAAAAGGTTCGACAAAGTCAGAGCCAACGAGGGAAATAGGTATTGGTTAGCCAACACTGGCTTGACCGAGATTGAAATCACTGTTCCTATCCGTCCATTCTTGTCCGATGACCTCGATCTCCAGGTTGAAAACGAGAACTCTTGGGTGAACAAGAACGAGATCTACTACGATCCTAGATTTACGCTATCAATCTACTTGAATGCCCTCAAGCACAGATACACCCAGGCGGCGGTGGACAAAGGTCTTGCCGATAAGGGTAAACCGGACTTGAACCAGCTTGACAGAATCGAGCTACCGTTCAACTGGATTGATTGGTTGGATTTGACCTCCTTGAACAATGATCTTTCAAAGCCTATGGATCAACGGATGACTTGTGATGATATAAGAAAGGTGACTAATAATGATCCCGATCCAGAGTACTTTTGTTTCGACAATCATCGTTTCAGCGACGAACAAATTATTGAAATGGGATTCAGAACCAGAAATCAACTTCCTGGGTTTATAATCCATGCACATTCCTCTCACGACGATAGGCCTCTTAATGATATACGGATTTTGGAGGGTAAGAATTTCGCCTTTTCACAGCACTTGCCAAAACCGCTTAAAGTTGTGATCTTGAATGCTGAAGGCGGAACTTACGAATTTGATGTCAAGAAATCGAACATGAAGATGATCACTTCAGATTTGATCCACTACTATCTCGACACAAATCTGTATAATAAGGCAGAGCTCAAGGAAGACTCTACGATCGTATTTAATCATGTTGAGGAGTTCACTGACTTGAAAGAGAAAATCAAACCTAAAGTGTTGACAGAAGAAGAAGATGTTTTAGGGATGTACCAGACATTGAAGAATACCTTCAATACCCATGAATCTAGGGAAATGCACTTGAAAGAAGAGATGTTTCACTACAATAGAGATATGATGACGAAACAGATTGAAGAACTCGAGAACAAAGGAATTGACAAGTTAAGCTCCAATGAGAAAATGTACTTGGAAAGTATCAAGTACTGCTCTCTCTTCCCCAACTCAAACGATGAGGATACCTATTTCAAGATGGCAGTAATCAGAATGGATGATGAAAGGAACAGAGACCAAGAGTGGGGATGGCACTACGATTGGAGGTTCTTCAATGGTGCCCTCAATTACGACAAAGAAGGGTGGACCGAGAGAGAAATGAACTACAGATCCAACATCATATTGGACAGATTAATGAGGAATTGGAATAGGTTTGCTGAAGAAAAAGGTCTTGTTAGTTGGATCATGCATGGTCCTTTGTTATCTTGGTACTGGGATGGTTTGATGTTTCCTTTTGATTTGGATATAGACATACAGATGCCCATTAGTGAGTTGATAAGACTAGCAAGAGATTTCAATCAAACCTTGATTGTTGAGGACCCTGCAGAAGGGTACGGTAAGTACTTTATTGACGTGGGAAGTTTCATCCACAATAGAGACATTAGCAGCAAATCCAACCATATAGATGCCAGAATCGTGGATGTTGACTCTGGAATCTATATTGATATCACTGCCTTGGCCAACTCAAAGGCCAATCCCCCAGAAGAGTACAACGATAACCATTTTGTGGATATATTCAAACCCGAAGACAACGACAAAGTCGAGATTTATAATGACAGAAGAAAGCATTTCTATAAGTTGGAACAATTGTCTCCCTTGAAATACTCGTTGATGGGAGGCGTCCCTGTTTATATACCTCACGCCATTACTAATAGGTTGGTGTTCGAGTATTCCAGCGGATTGACTACGCTTAGTTACAATGACTGGTATTTCATCCACGGGTTGAATTTGTGGTTAAAGAAGGATCAAATAGGACCTCTCTTTAAAGCTAACGAAGTGAAGAACGATGAAGGTGAATACGACCCCGGGATGTTAGCAAGAAGAATCTCAAGAATGGACGACAACGACCTCCTCCGGCTTCTCGACTCCGACGACGAGATCCTCATAGAGTACTACTTAACCAAGCATTTAACAGACCTCCACGATATAGAGAAGAACTACTTATTCGATCGGTTTGGCAGAGACAATTCCGCTTTAGACCTGGACTGGTACAGCAAAACGAAGTACAACGAACTCGTTTCAACATTCAAAATGTTCAAGCCATTGAGGAAACCTCTATGGGACTATGAAAACATCGAGCATTCCAAGCACCAGTCGAATTAATCCTTTACCATAACTATATATATTCTTTACAAAACCGTCATTAGTGTGTTCTTATCAGATTGGTCGTAACTACATTCTTATATCGCGCGCATATCGTAACTTAAATTACTTTTTCATTATTGGAAGTTCAATCTCGAACGATGTCGGAAATCACCCAAGGCCTCAGGAATAGGTTCCACAACTCCACCAAAGAGTCAACCGAAGAGTTGTTGATAGAGAAGTTGGACATTTTTTTGTCGTCTATAGAATCCCGTTTAGACCAGTTTGAGAGGTACTTTAAGTTCAACAATATCGAAGATCTTGATGAGTCTTCCGATGAAGAGAAGAAGGACCAGTCAGAAGCAGAAGACAATACCGAAGGCTCGCACAGCCGGAGAGGCAGTGTTTCGAGTGTGCTGTCGTTCAAGAGTTTCGCTAAGTTGGACCAGATCCACCTGAGACTCAAGGTTATTAAGCAGTCGGTGCTTAAGTCGTCCATTCTGAATTTGGAGTACTTGTACAAGACGTTGGATGATCTGTACAACTACATGTTCAACTCCAATGATCCGTTGATCTCAGCTGACTTGTCTTTTGACAACTCGAAGGAGATCTTGAGCCAGAAGATCATCACCACCTTACAATACTTTGATGAGAGGCTTACACATGTAGACGACATGATCCAAAAGAGGACCAACCACAAGGTCACGGATGAGTCCATCTTCAACATCTTCAAGTTCTACAACTTCAATAAAGCTTTGAAGCTCGGCCAGCATCATTATTTACATTACTACCAGATGCCTCTCGGGTGGAGAGAAAATCGTTATATTATCAACGGATACAGATTTTCATTGAGCCACTTGAATATGTTGAAGTCGATATTCTATTTCAACCACAACGAGTCGATGAATATTTGGACTCACTTGGTTGGGTTGGGCATTTTGATCTACTTGGGTTTGGTCCATTTCCCTTCTACACAAGTATTTGCAAACAACACTTTCAAGGACAACATGGTAATTTACGCTTTCTTGTTTTCTGGAATGGCATGCTTGACTTGCTCGTCTATCTGGCACACATACTCATGCTTTGCCAGGCTATCAACAAGGTACAATTGTGCATGTATAGACTACACAGGAATCACGGTTTTAATCACCTCCTCAATTGTTTCGGTCGAGTATGCTTCTTTGTTCCACTACCCTAAGCTTCTCCAAATATTTATGACATTCTCGGTGGTGTGTGCCACGGGGGGATTGGCGTTCAATTGGTCTCCGTACTTTGATAAACCGGAGTGTAGATCCATAAGAATTGGATACTTTGTTAGTTTAGCTGGTTTGGGAGTCGCAACTATCATGGTGTTATGCTTCTACGAAGGATTCATTAGCTCTTTCAAATTCTTTGTTCCCCTTTTTTATAAGAGTTTTGTTTGGTACTGGCTTGGCGTGGTGTTCTACGGCGGTTTGATCCCCGAGAGATGGAGATATGATGTGATAATCAATGAGGACGACTACTGCCACCATGACCATAGTGCATCGGACATCTTGGCAGGCAACCCAGAGAAGAGTGGTGAAGAAGAGTACGAAGAGATTGAGAACGATATCACCAACCAAATTTTAAATGATAGTCATCGAACTTTAACAAGCGGACTAGACACTGATTCCTTGCAACACGAGAAGTTCAAGTCCATTATCAAGAAGCACTTCCCAGAGCAACCAACCCAGACAAACTACAAAACAGATTTCTTCTCTTTGTGGTGGGTGGACTATGCATTCTCAAGCCACAACATTTGGCATATCCTAGTGGTGATGGGAGTGCTAGGGCACTACACATGCCTTATGGCGATGTTTGCCAAGATACACTCTTGAATCTCAGGATTATTTTTGTACGAATGAAATGAGACAACTATTCGATATAGGATGATTCGTCAGCTGTAGAAAGTATCTCTAACGTTTATCCCTCAAGATGTTGGCTAGCAGTGATAATAGGGGAAGAAAAAAAATCTCCCGGGGGTGAGTCGAACACCCGATCTCAAGATTACTTTGAGGTACTCATTACAGTCTCGCGCCTTAGCCAGCTTGGCCACCGAGAGGAATTTACGAAAAAAAGTTCATTTAGCTTCCATGAGCTCCAATGCCTCGAGGAATTGCTGCTTAGAATTGAGAGATATAGCTATATACAAACAGTTATCCTTGACAAACAATCGCATTGTCTGATTTGAGACACTCAATTTATTTGTCATCCAATCCGGAACAATTATTCATCCCACTGAGGCTCTGAAAATATCTTGTATGCCCCCATTCAAAATGAAGCTCATTGACCTGTCGGTCAAAGACTGCTTTTCGAACAGTACACATATATAGTTTCCAAAAATTTGTGAAGCACTATCTTTCGATCCGTTTCCTTATTTCTTTTACCACCCATCAAAGATACGTATCTTCTAAAAGCTAAGGGTTTTGTGGCTCACAGTCTAATTAGAGCCATTCGCGTATCAACAATTAGGGGTTTCAGAATAAAGTATGCTTCCGCCTGTAACATTCTCTAAGAATGTAAGGCGATTATTTTCTGATAACGCATTTTGACGATTTAGCCTAAGGTGTGTTTGGCATTCAGGTAGTGCTTGTCTAATGAGCTTTATGCATCATGCGTGATAGTCAATTCTTCCTTGAAGCGCAAATTGTTGAGACACTGTAACTGAGGCATCGAGTTGCACGACAGTGAAACATCACTAATTAGGGTGATGGTTTACCCATAGCTTGTATACTCCTTTTGCTGATTAAATCTCTTGCACCAATGTTGTATTGAGACATGATGCTCTTAGTTAGTTTTATGAACGCCAAATCAAGCTTTCTGCGTCACCGGCCGTAATCAAATGATTATTTGCGCCTAGCTACGAGAGGTGCAATGCAGAACTCAAAAAAAATATGTAGGGGACCTAAATTATTTTCCACTCCATTTCGTTGCTCAATGTGCATGCAGCTCACGATGTTATACGTTAATTAGGTAGGTGAATTATATGGGTGCATTAGGTTGGCAGCGATATTTTAGGTGCCCTGACTGTAGACACAAATATTGGTAATCCTTGTCTGAAGTGATTGAGAGATGAGCACTTCATCTGGCAAAATTGAAGTTGGACCTCATTGGCACTTGAAACAAGGGCAGACCAAAGAGAGAAATGGTCTCGAGATACTTTGCTACCTAGGCGTTCCTGAAAATTTATCTAGTTATGCTCATTGTCGATCCGCTTAAACCTTAAACTATAATATCGATTGTAAAGAAAGACAATCACAGAAGTGGCGTTTTGATTTCTTCATTTTGAGCAATGTTTGCATATGGGATGTGAAGAAATAGAAGCTCTGTCCTCACACGAGCGTACCTGGTAGGTGAACAGAATTTCCTACGGATGAAAGTCTCATATCTCAATGGATGAATATTCATGTTTTTGCGTAGTGCTCCACGATTTCCTAAAGAGGTAAATTAATTAGGAATCGATTAAACATTTATCCTAAAATGCCTAAATTTGAACAATAGGCGCTCAAGGATCTCGCAAACGTTGTCAACTTAAATACAGATATTTTTTAATAAAAAAGGGATTGCACAGTAGACGAGCCGGATGTAACAATAGAGACTTATTGAATGCTTTTATTTTTTATTCTATTTGCATAATGTAATTTATGAGAAAACAGAAGAATACACGTTGAGAAATGTGTTTTTTTATGTTTCAAGTGTACTACGTATATACCTAACGTTTCCTATTTATTCTTTTAGTCGTAACGACACCCTGCACTTACTTAGAAACGCATTTAGCATTCCAAAGGTTGACCCTATTTATTTTTTTTGTAATTAAATAATCTATTATTTCCTAATTCTATCAAATACAATTTTGTTGTTGAATCAATTTATATATAACTTCAAGATCATCCGTTGATAACTTTGTCGAGAGAACTTCTACAATTGCAGCCAACATGCTATTTGATGATCTGAATGACAATTCAAAGGACCATTCAGGGGTCTTTAACTTGAGTCAAGGGCCTATCAATTTCAGTCAAAGTACAATGCACAGATCCAAATCATTCTCCATTCCACCTCCATTGAACTTGTCACTGTTGTCCAATAATATTGTGGAAGATGTAGACAAGAGGAATCTTGAGTCTATACAGTTGAACCATAGAAACTCGGGACAGTCTTCATCTCTACAGAGCTCCACTGGATCGTCACATGCAGCCTTATACTCCCAGCATTCCAGCGAAGCTCATTTTACCCCATGCACTACTCGCAGATCAAGTATCCTGCAGACAAAATCTCTTTTTTACATGAATAAGCCCTTAGATCTGCAACTGCAACTGCCGACAAGCACGTCATCTATCTGTACGATCTGCAACTATTCGATCGACGAAGACTTGTTAGAATTAAGCTGCAACCACATTTGTCATAGAGATTGTTTCATCAACAATGTCCTAACTTGCAAGAAATGTTCTGAAAATAGTACAATTGAGAACAGAGAGTCGATTTTTTCCGAGCTTGATTTGGCATCTGTTGCGATCGATTCTGATGCCCCAATTAAGGGAATTTGCACTCCCACTTTTGGACCTGTGGATATCCCTATGACTCCTTCAGATCAAATGATCCCGGACCCTTTAAGATATTCCTCGATGCAGAAGAATAAACAAGGGTCTCAAATAGATATGATGCAGCAAACGCATAATGGGCCCTTTGATGATTCTCAATACGAATATCAAGACTTTGGATATAAAGTTCCTTCTGACAAAATATTGAAGCAAGCACGTCTACTGCAACAACACCAACAGTTGTTGTCCCCCAGATCGTCTTTCAATAAAAACCTAAATAAAGATTTATTTGATAATTTGATGAAGCCCAAAATAAAGTTTACTAGTGAACACAAGGATTCTGAGTTCAGTCTAGACACAAATTCGAATAGTGAATGTCTGTTGAACTACTTGATAAGCGTGAGGCCTCCAACCTTCTATAACGGAATCAACGATGACAAGAATTTGGCTTTGAAAAATCAGATTCTTGAAGAGATCAAGTTTAGTGTATTGAATAACTTGATGAATTCAGACGCCCACAATATCATCGATTTCAATGGCTTGGGTAAGTTGATTATCTTTGAAGTGGTGGATATCAGTTCAAATGGGTCAGACTGGGATCAAGTGAGATTATTGTTATTTGAACACTCTTTAATATTGATCGACTTGGACGGCGAAAACCTAATTGGAAAGATTTTGATAGACCAGGATATTTTGAATATGACTAGATTTTCCAGTGGTGTGAGGTTGGACTTGGATAATGAAACTGTTCCGGAATTGCAAATATGCTCTGATAATTCGTTGGTGCTTAGTCGAATGGAATATTATTTCAAAAAGTTGTTGGAAAAGCAGTTTATCTCTGAGACTTCTTTATTCCAAATGACTACCAACGGGTGGGGATTGATCAAGGATTACTACTCAAGTTTGCCCTCTGATATTATAAGATTTCAAGATTGTATTGAAAACAAATTGGAAATCCCAGAATCATTATTGTTGAAATCTATGCCTTCGCCTGAGATCGTCCCATTGAATTTGATTGTGTCAGTTACTTTATTGAACACCTCATCCTTACAAAACTGCGAGTACCGTTCAAAAATCATCCAGTTTTTGGAAAAAGTTAGAAAGAACTTGAGAACCTTCGATAGATTGAGCTTAATATTTGTCGGTATTGACGGGGCTGGATTCCCCTGCAAGAAAGGCTCATTTATCGGAAGTGTCGAAGCCAATTGGTCCGGCTGGGACTCCATCTACAACGAAGTTAAAGTCCAATCTAATGTGAACAATCATGGCAAACCAATCTTGACTTCTCATTGGGACGAATTGCAACTCGTTTTGGAGAAAACTAAGGATTTATTTCCATTCTTGAGCCATAATTCCAATAACATCAATAAATTGATTGTTATTAGCTCCAATGAATATCAAATGACCCAGGGAAGTAACGAAAGGATGAGCACTATAGAGACCCATTTCAAGTCTTTGTTGCACAATAATGAGAGATCATTGTCCATTGACTTCTTCAGGATTGGTCATTATTATACGCCAGAATTGGAATTCGGCCAAAGGATTTGTTCACAGCCAATACTCATTTCCAATGATTTTTTAAAAATTCCATATGGATCGTGTTTAAGAAGGTATGGCAACATTGATGAATTTACTGAAGAGTTTTTGAACATTCTTAAGAACTCTTACCAGAGAATATGCCTTCCGTCTATTTCCTTGGATATCCTGAAAATTATAGGTACTAGAGAAATCGTCAACTTTCACAAAATAGAAGTTAACGGCAAAATGGTCGAGATCGAGAATTTTTCCAATTTGAAGATATGTTTCAATAATATTGCTGTTGATAGTGAAAAATCAATCATGTTCAACTTGCGTTTGGACTTGTCCAAATTGAAGACAGATAATCTGAACTACAATGATAAAGCTATTGATCTTCCTTTATTTTCCTACATGCCAACTTGGTTACATGACAGTGATGACTACAAAGTTTTGAATAAGAAAATACACCAGAACAGGCTCACGTCAAATTTTAACACGTTTCTCGATGGAACGTTAACTCCTCCACATTCCTATGAATGTAATGACTATTTTACGAACCAACCCACTAAGAACACCAAGTACATGAAAAAAGAAATCGAACTTGAAATCATCAAGGGTTTACAGTCGATTGGTCACAACAAGCTTCCTTTTAATCAAGATGTTTTGAATAACTTGATTGAATATACCTATAGGGCAAGGCTGTCTTTCGCTGATTCCACAACACCTTTCGACTCTAACAAGGCCAGCAACTTTGACTATAAAAATTCCCAGCTGGTAAAATGTTTCTCCGAATCTGATATCAGAACTTATGTTGACTCTTTGTTGTTCAAGCTCAATAGGTTGATGGACTCGTTCAATGCAAATGACTCCTTGTCATTGACTGCTTGCAAAGACTTCAATAATCAATTGATGTAGACTTTTTTCTAACAGACCAAAAAACTATTTCCCCTTCATTTCATTTTTGTGTTGCTTATAATAATGCCATTGCTTATCTGTGACAATCAAGGTGTGAATCTAGAGGCCTGGACGGCCGTGATATTGCCCTAAACATTGTTGCAAAATATACCCGATTTGGATATTCCGCGATCGACCTATTATGATTTCAACTTTTTAAAGTAATCAATGAGACAGCTGCGTCACAACTCCAGCAATCGGGATATTGTTGGGTGTTTGATTGATGATCATCGGTGGCATGTCATAGAAGCCGTTGCCAACCCCTTATAAACTTGGGACACTCGCAATTTATAGATTTTTATTTTTTACGTTGGCTGCTTATATTCTAGACTAAATTAACATGAGTTTGTCCACTTTTATGTCTGTGAACACTATACCAATCGCATTGTACTTTGCCAGTAGTGTATATGCTAATAGTGGAAGCCTTGATCAGTCTGGATCAGACGATGATTCTTCCAGCTCTAAGAATAGCAGCGATGATTCCAACTCTGATGACAAAAACTCGAGCGACAATTCCAATTCCAATGATGGCAAGGGCTCTGACAATGATTCAAACTCCAATAACGATGACTCAGATAACGCGAACGCAGCAGCTGGTGCCAACACCAACACTGCTGCCACAGAAACGAAAACTGCCACTACTGCAAACACTAACACAGATAAAGCTAAAACAAACACTGAGACCACTCAATGGTGGACCCCAACCACAGTGACCACAGACACAGCAACCACCAAAGACGAAACAACAGACAAAACAGACAAAACCAAAGACGAAACAACAGACAAAACAGACAAAACCAAAGACGACGATAAGAAGACCACGGGGGTATCGTATAATCAATATGGGTTCACTGGGAGTCAATCAAGGTGGATGGCTAGTACAGACTCTTCATCTGAGTCTGCTTCTCATTCGACGCATTCGTCAAAAGGCAATAAAACCTCTTTGGCTACGAGAAACACAGTTTTTTTTGCACCCGAGAAAGATTATGCCATCAAGAAAACTATCCTCCTAACTGGACTTTTATTTGTAAGTTCGATCCTCACTCTTATGTAGCATTGTATATTCTCTCCCTGGTCCCATTTGATACCTCCTTACATATACAAACACACAATTTACTGCAGAAGGAGCCAGACAATGGCTCGTGTGGCTTCTGATTCAAAATGCGACATAATTTAATCGACATTCGATGGAAGAATGGTAGAACGAGACCAGATAATTGAACAGTATGTCTCGGGGCCGTGGTTCAAAAAACACCCCAAACTATCCAACCCGGGTGCCTTTGGTATGTTGAGAGATTGTGTGGAAAAAGTGTATGGCCGAAAAGTGGTGTTGTTTTGCATTGATGTCGAGGCCTGGGAAAGAGATAATAGTAAAGTGACGGAAATTGGAGTTAGCATTTTCGATCCCCGGAAACAGGAAAGTGCATTGGTACCATCGTTGTTGAACTATCATATACGTCCAGAAGAGCACAAGCACATGAAAAATGGTCGATTTGTACCCGACAATTCCATGAGATTTGCAGGACATGTTACCCACATAATGTCCATGGAAGACTCGATCTATTTTCTCCAGTACTTGATCAACAGATACTTCTTTGAAAGCAATATGCAGTGTTGTTTGGTGGGGCATGACTTGCAAGGTGATATCAAGTGGCTCCGGAAATTGGGTATAAATTTCCCCCAAACGGTTAGTAAAGTGGATACCCAGGTGGTAATAGGGTTCTCTAGTGACCGTCAAATGAGCTTGATCAACTCACTCATAGCACTTGGTATTCCCTACTCTAATTTGCACAACGCAGGTAATGATGCCTATTACACCTTACTATTGGCATTGAAAATTTGTGATCCTGTGTCTAGACAATTGTTCAAGCTCGATGAGGTCTATCCTATACCTGCTCCTCGAAGTAAAAGACAGACTCTATGTGAGCAGAAAAGCGTTGAAGATGTCAGAGATATAATAGCAGAGCACGAGGCTAACATCCATGTTCTGTGAATTTGAATTTCATTAGTATACATTATTTAATTGATCCATCATTGTAGCCTGGTACTTTTCAACCATTTTTGTTAGTCTGAGGAGGAATCCGGCGCTCAAACTCTTGATTCTATCGTCTATTATTGACTCCCAGGAGTTCGTGAGCCACGACTGGATGGCAAGAAGGTTGCTGCTAAAGTTGATAATCAAGTGCTCTTCATCGGAAATATCACAGATAAGTAATAGGCCCGTGACTATCCCTTCAATGACCAGAAGCTCTTCTGAAGACATGGCTCTGGTAACATCAGTTGCAACTAAGATGAACTCGCGGACCATGTCATTGTTGGTCGTCGAAGCATGAGAGCAGTGCAACAACAAGGCCATGGTTTTTACATAGTGTCCAACTAGCAATGATGAATAATGGCCAATATTGATTCCATGAGATTCGTACCACAAATGGACTAGCGGGAAAAAGAAGTTTTTGCTGATAACAGTGGAGTAGTTGTGGTATCTGGGAATAAGAGCATTCTGTGATGGCTTCCGTTGCATTTTCCTTGAAATTCGTAATATTTTCCCACCCAGTAGTTGGTCAGCTGCTTCTTGAGAATCTTCTCTTAAAAGAGAGTCCTGGATAGAAAGGTGAGCTTTCCTCAAACCTTCCGGTTCATATTCAAGTTTTCCTTGCTTCATATACTCTAAGTTCATGTACTTTGCATGCAAATGAGGAGGAAGTTGTTTAGTAGGAAATGTCTTTTCCTTGTACGACTTAGTGACGATTTCGTCCTTGAAACCTCTAATTTCTCTGGATGCAAGCGACACAGCTGTAAGTATCATCATACGTTGTTGAAGGGAGTAGTCCCCGGTGCCCAACATCTTGATGATTTCCAATCCGCTTTCAGGATGGCCCACAAGAACTGCAGCAATTGTATTTAGCTTCATGTCCTCAAAAGCTGGCTCTGCAAAGTGATTTTGAAGTCCCACTAGGACTTCAAGTAATCGTACAGAATTTGAGGAGACTTCCACCCCAAAGTGTGATTTTTGTCTGATCAAAGTAGGTCCGTATGATAAGGCTAATTTGATCATATCATATGCTTGAGGGTGCTTGGCATCCACCAGTAGGTAACTAAGTAGTTCTTTGATATATATAGGTGGAGGAAGCTTGATTCTTTGTGTGATAGATGGGTCGTCCTCATCATCATCACTATCATCAGAAGACTCGTCATCAGAGTCTTTGTAGGTCTTAGAAAGATCAAGTTTATGCATGTTAGTAGAAACACTCCTCACTGGTTCAGTCTCATCTTCTGTGGTAGACGTGAAACTTTGTATCATCCTCCAGGAAGTTGCGGAGTCATAGTCTTTGGTATCCTGAAGATAATTAGCGTTTTTCAACAAATAGTCATAACCCTCAAGATCATTCATCAGAAAGATCTTGTCCACGCCGCCTAATTCACAAGCCTTATCTGCAAGTACAACTGCAAAGATCCTCACTGTGTTTGAATACGAGCCAAGACGGTTTGATATTCCTTCCAAAAAGGTGGGATCGCTTGTCAAGTTTCTGGCGAACTGTGGAGGTAGGAGCAAGAGAAGTTGAACTAAAAAATGAGTTCGAGCCTCCTGCAAGCCAATTGACTCTGATTTGATAATGGAATGGCTTGTCCAATTTTGAAAGGCCAGTTTGAAAACACTAGACTTCAGCTGAATTACCGAAGCTACCAACATGTTGATCGGTCTACTGTGCAAACGCAACATTTTTTCGACCATGTTATTATCGAAAAACCCATCATTGTCTATAACATCTCTGAGAATACATGCACAAGCATTCACCTTTTCAAGGTTTCCTCCCTCAAGGATTTGTTTCTTGGAGATAAATTGAAGAAGCTTCAAAACGAAGACCTTCTTCTGAAATTGCTTCATTTCTTTCGTATTGCTGGCTAGAAAATGCCAAGAGCTTTCGTTGAAGAAACTGTCAAACACAAAAATACCGCTGGACTCATGAAACCCCATTAAGTCTACTAAGTATCTGGTGAAGGCATTTCCCTCCAAGTCAGCTTTCTTGAGCTGGTCACACAAATACTTCACATACCTTTCGATAGAATCAAACACAGTCAGTTCTGTAGAGCCAAACTTCTCTACAGCTTCGTTGGTCACTCCAAATATGCGCCCCTTAAACAAAAGAGTCGCTATTTCGTTGAGCTCAAGTTGATTCTTCACTTGGAGATTTGCGACTAGAGTATCATCAAACACTGACACTAATACTCTCATGTAAGTCTGAACCAAGTCTTTCAGCAGACCACTCTTCAATGCCAATTGTATCTTGTTCGTTAACCCACCGAGCCCTTTGACACTCTTGATAAGCTGTACCATATAGAACTGCGTATCGGCATCGACTATAGAGTATATCTGGGGAATAATCTTATCGAGCAAAAGGAGAGTGATTTGCAACAGCTGCACGGGATTCAATTGCACATGTTGCAACTTCCGAAGAGTACTTTGAAGCTGGTTCACAGAAGGCTCATTCTGGAGCAACTGGATGTATGAATCCACTTCCAGATCGCTTGTCATCTCTGCTGCTTTGATGGAAAATCGCGGTACTGAAAAGTTTCTGGTGTTTGATGATATCCATTTGCAAAAGAACAGCTATTACAGCAGCTCGAAGATGTTTGTCGGGCACCATGACAAGTCACCGACTCCACCTGACCCAAGAATATGAGAGTCGTCTCGAACGGTATTTCAAAGACACCAAATTCGACCTCTTGAGCGAAAAGGCAGACAAGAAAGTAGAAGAGCTCAAGCGGGCCATGGAGATCGTGTACCTAAGGAAAACACCCTTGGTGGCATTCGATGTGGAAGCTTACGAGAGAAACCTAAAGAAGGTCACAGAGATTGGGATCGCTATATATGATCCGTTGGTACTGGAAAGCACCATTTTGCCTATAATTAAACAATCGCATCTCATTATAAAAGAGAACCAGAAGATGGTCAACGGCAAATTTTGTCCCGACAACAAGAGGTCGTTTATGGGTGGCACTTCGTACGTGGTCTCCTTGGTTCAGGCCAAAGAGATTATTTCCAAAGTCCTCGACGAATATATCAATAACAGAAATGCAGCATTTGTCGGGCATCATATCGAAGGTGATATTAAATGGTTTAGAAGTCTGGGCATTGAGGTATCAGAGTCGGCTCCTATTGTGGACACCAACAAGATTTATAGCATTTCGCGCAAGAGAGGAGGGACTCTTCGAGGGATTCTTCGTTTACTCGGTATACCGCATGGTTACCTTCACAATGCCGGCAACGATGCTTATTATACGCTTTTAGCAGCCATGGCTATCTGTGATCCCACCATACGTGCACAGAAGAACCTTGATTCCTTTGTGGAAAATACGAGGTTGCTGACTGGTGAAGCCCGTCTTCAGAAGTTCTCCGATATCGCTGGCTTGGTGGTCCCCGATCATAATGACATCGTAGTAGAAAGTATGTTGCATTAATGTACAATTTTTCACATCGCGTCAATAGTGAAAAATTCCGTTCCACACATGGCAGCAGCTGTAACAACCACCGCAAAAGCCATGAAGAAAGCAACTAGCAAAGCCGCCAAGGCTCCAAAGCCTTTCAAGTACACCAAAGTATCTGGTAATGCCTTCAAGTTCGGAGCTCACGTGTCTACAAGTGGAGGAGTTTCCAATTCTGTGACTAATGCAATGGACATCGGTGCCAATAGTTTTGCGATGTTCTTAAAATCCCCCAGAAAATGGGTATCCCCAGAGATCAAAGACGATGAGGCTGCTAAGTTCCAACTGTTGTGTAAAGAGTACGGCTACAATCCTCGAACGGACATTCTCCCCCACGGTTCATATTTCATCAATTTGGCCAACCCAGATAAGGAAAAGGAAGAGAAGGCATTTGACTCTTTCTTAGACGACTTGAAAAGATGTGAAAAATTGAACATAGGGCTTTATAACTTTCACCCAGGCTCGAGCCTTGACTCTGACCATAAAGAAGCTTTGTGCCGCTTGGCAAAAAATATCAATAGAGCCATAGAACAAACTGAGTTCGTGAAAATTGTGATTGAGAACATGGCAGGCCACGGAAACTTGATTGGCTCAGATTTGCAGGATATAAGGGACGTTATTGACATGGTGGATAATAAGCAGAGAGTGGGTGTTTGCGTTGATACCTGCCATACCTTTGCCGCTGGGTACGATATAACCACAGAGAAGGACTATGCGGAGTTTTGGGGTAAATTCGAGCACACCATTGGTTGGGAGTACTTGAGCGCCATTCACCTCAACGACTCAAAGGCTCCATTAGGGGCAAATCGTGATTTACATCAGAAATTGGGCTACGGTTTCTTGGGGTTGGAGGTTTTCAGGATAATAGCCAACGATGAGAGATTGCAAAATATTCCGATTATTTTGGAAACTCCCGTTGGAAATGACGACTCCATCTATGGAGAAGAAATCAAGCTTCTTGAATGGCTTGAAGGACGCTCAATTGATGATAAGGAGTTCGTAAGCAAGTGTGAAGAGTTAGCGAAACTCGGTGCTAAAGAACGGGCTGAGCACCTCAAAAAATTCGAAGAGAAATCGAAGAAAACCACCAAAAAAGCTCCTGCTAAACGTAAGAGCGGGGCCATAGACTCGTTGGTACAGAAAAAGCCAAAGTCTGAGTAGCAACTCATGTTATATAGTCGTATATTTAAAACAGCATCTTGACCCATGCCGGTTGTCGCACGCATCGCCAGTTCTCATTTTGACTTTGTCAAAAAACTTTTGTTTTCTTCACAACTAAATGTTTGGAAATTCAACGTCAGGATTCGGTGGTTTTGGGGCCAACCGAACCACAAACGGGTCTCCTTTTAACTCATCCACCGCCGCAAACACTGCTGCGTCTCCTTTTGGCGGAGGAAATGCCGGCACAGGTAGTGCTTTTGGATCCACCAACAATGCTAGTGGTTTTGGATCCACCTCAGGTGGCTTTGGCTCTGGAGGTTTTGGAGCATCCACAAACACAAATACAGGCTTTGGTTCCACTGGCAGCAACACTGGTGGGTCGATGTTTGGGGCCTCCAACGCCAATGCCTCACCATTCGGTGCCAACAACAACGCCGCTAGTTCAGCATTTGGATCCAATTCAGCATTCGGTGCCTCAAACAACGCCACCGGTGGATTTGGTGCAACTTCTGGTCCCACCACTGGAGGGCTTTTTGGTTCAGCCACCAAGCCCGCTGGATTTGGGACATTTGGTTCTCCCAGTAACACCACCACTTCACCATTTGGAGCCAACACGTCTGCAGGTGGATTTGGAGCAGCAGGAGCAGTAGACCCCAACGTCAACAACGGTACGGGAGCTAAGCCATTTGTTCCATTTCAAGAAAAGGACACTTCAGGAACCAACATCTTTCAAAACATCAGTTCAATGCCAGAGTACAAGAACTTCTCATTTGAAGAATTAAGATTGAAAGATTACGAACAAAATAGAAGATTCCCAGGTGCTGCTACCACTGCTGGTGGTGCTGGTTTTGGATTTAATAGTGGTGCTGGTGCTACGAACACGGGTGCCACTGGTTTTGGTGCTGCAGCAGCGTCCCCTTTTGCCTCGAGCACAAATACTGGTACCAATGCCTTCGGAGCTCAATCAAGCTCTCCCTTTGGCGCAAATAATAGCTCGGCTTTTGGTGCTAACACGGGCTCCACTTTTGGAGCTGCTAACACGGGCTCTGCATTTGGTGCCAACAACAACGGTTCCTCCTTCGGAGCTACAAACAATGCATTCGGAGGCTCCACAGGTAATTCCACTTTCGGAACCGGTGGGAACGCTTTTGGCGCAAACAAACCTTCGGGCTTCGGTGGTTTTGGATCCAATAACAGTACTAATACTACTGGGGGTCTTTTCGGTAACTCGAACAGTAATAATAACGCTTCTCAATTTGGAGCCAGCAACACCGGCTCTACGTTCGGAGCCAACAATAATGCATCTCCATTTGGTGGTAATTCTACGGGAGGATTCGGCATGAACAACAATAGTGCTACTTCCACCTTTGGCTCCAACAACAATACTGGTGGAGGGCTATTTGGCAATAGTAACAACAACTCAGGCTCAGTATTTGGTCAAAATAACAATGCCGGAGGCGGTGCATTTGGAGCAAATAATCAATCCACCAATGCGTTGAACAAGCCAGCTTCTGGCGGTTTGTTTGGTGGAAACAACTCGACTGCAACTTCAGGCTTCGGAGCCACAAATAACACGAACACAGGAGGTGGCATGTTTGGAGGAAGCAACACTAACAACACTTCGGGTGGATTATTCGGAAACAAGTCAGCATCTGGGGGCGTGTTTGGCAACAACCAAGGCTCTACTTCTACAGGTTTTGGAAATAATGCTTCTTCCTCTGGAGGTTTATTTGGCAATGCCAATAAGCCAGCAACATCTGGAGGTCTTTTCGGAGGCTCTAATACAGGTCTGACTTTTGGTGCTTCTCAAAGCAATACCAGTGGTGGGTTGTTTGGCAATAAACCTACAACCACCGGTGCGACAGGTGGTGTCTTTGGAGCAAACAATAATACAGGCTCCACAGGTGGCTTGTTTGGTAACAACACCAACAACGCCAACAACACCAACACAAGTGGTGGTTTATTTGGCAATAACAATACCAATAGCACAAACACAACAGGCGGTTTGTTTGGCGGTAATAACAACAATAATACTGCTTCTACTGGAGGACTCTTCGGAAGTAAACCTGCGGGTTCAACAACTACATCTGGGGGATTGTTCGGAGCCAGTAATAATAATAATAATACCACAAGCTCTGGGGGCCTCTTTGGAGGAAATAACTCTAACTCAGGAAGCTTGTTCGGCAATAATAATAATAACAACAATAATAATAATGGTGGAAGTGGTCTCTTCGGTCAACAACAACAGCAAGGTGTCAATGCTTCCAACTTGGCATCCCAAAATCCTTATGGCGACAATCCACTCTTCAACAATTTGAACGTCCCCAACCAATCTGTCAATCTGTCGTTACCATTGGCTACTCTCGTTGAATCTGCGAAGGATCAGAAAAAGCCAGTCACTCTCCAACAGATCCACAGATTATCTCCGTTGTTCCAAAGCAGCATTTCTACTTCTACAAAAGATGTGGTTCCCTCAAGACAGAGCCTCACATTCCGCTCGACTGCCAGTAGTCTTTCATTACCACAGTCATCTGCCCAAAAAGCTACAGATGATGCCATTCTTTCTTCGGACATTTTTGCTCCAAAGGAATCAGTCAAGAAGTTAGTTTTGGACAAGTCCAAGTCTTTAAGAACCTCAGAAAAGACCAAGTCCCAGCACGTAGACTTCAAGGTCAAGGAATCGTCAGAGCCTTCTCAAAAAGAGCCGAAATTTGATGCCTCTACTCCGACTGACGAGTCTACAAAGTCATTGGATGCCGAGTTAACGGAGGTCGATGAAGAAGGATACTGGTTCTCTCCACCATTGTCAAAGCTCAAGCAAATGTCGTTGTCCGAGTTGCACTCCGTCAAGGATTTCAAGATCGGCCGCAAACATTATGGTCAAGTGGAGTTCTTGCAGCCAGTTGACTTATCAAGTATGTTGAACTTGGATGATATCGCCGGAAATATTGTCTCATTCAAGTCCAAACTCTGCGTCATCTACCCCGAAGACAAACCCAAACCAGGCGAGGGGTTGAACCTTCCTTGTAGAATCACCTTACAAGGGTGCTATCCTATCAACAAAAAGGACAAATTGCCTATACTAAACCCCAACGATGAGCTCGTCAAGCGTCACATCAACAAGTTGAAGCAAATTCCCCTGGTCGACTTCAAAAACTACGACCCCGAAACTGGAAACTGGACCTTTGAAGTAAAGTCCTTGTAAACTACAATTTCCATTATGTATAGTACTCTTCCATAGAACCTTTTGTTAATCATCATACACTCATACAAATTCCTAGACGCGTAATTTTTCAGTCCATCGGAGATTCAATAATCAGATTCATTATGGGTGTTAAAGGTATGGAACGATGGTTCGCTGACGATATACAGCATTATACTAACAGAGAATAGGTCTCAACTCTCTTATCAAAGAGCACTCTCCAAGCTCCATCAGGGAGTTCCAATTGAAGAACTTGTTTGGTCGGAAAATTGCAATTGATGCTTCGATGTGCTTGTACCAGTACTTGATTGCAGTCAGACAGGGAGATGGGCAAAACTTGACGAATGACAAGGGAGAAATCACCTCCCACTTACTGGGTATGTTTTACCGTACCCTTAGAATGGTGGAAAGTGGGATTAAGCCGGTGTATGTGTTTGATGGGAAACCACCAATTTTGAAAGGTGGTGAGTTGGAAAAGAGATACTTAAGAAAGGAGGATGCCATTAAAAAAATGGAGGATGCTAGGGAAGCAGGTTCTGCTGAGGACATCTTGAAGTTCGAAAAGAGAATGGTCAGAGTTTCCCGTGAACATAACGAAGAAGCTAAGAAGTTATTGGAACTCATGGGGATTCCGTACATAAATGCTCCATGCGAAGCCGAAGCACAGTGTGCTGAATTGGCCAAAGGAGGAAAGGTGTTTGCCGCTGCATCTGAGGATATGGATACCATTTGCTACAGTCCCCCCTACTTATTGAGGCACTTGACTTTCTCGGAAGCCAGAAAAGTGCCCATTGATCAGATCGATTGCAAAGCTGCAATTGAAGGATTTGAAATGGACAGAAAGACGTTTGTCGACCTTTGTATTTTGTTGGGATGTGACTACTGTGAAACAATTAAGGGAGTCGGTCCAGTGACTGCTTTCAAGTTGATCAAAGAGCATGGGTCCATCGATAATATTGTCAAATTCATTAACGAGAATCCTGAAAAGACTAAATATAAGTTACCCGAAGTCTGGCCCTATGACGAAGCCAGAGAGTTATTCATGAACCCGGAGGTTACCCCTTGTTCCGAATTGAGTTTCAAATGGAAAGAGCCTGATTTGCAAGGATTGATACAGTTCATGGTCAATGAAAAAGGATTCAGTGAAGATAGAGTTAAAAGCGGAGTGGAAAAGTTGAAAAAAGGATTGAAGACTGGAGTACAAGGGAGACTTGACGGGTTCTTCAAGGTCGTTCCCAAGAAGGATGACGATAAAAAGAGAAAGACTAATGACACTAAAGCCAACAGTAAGAAGAAATCTAAAAAGTAAATACTATTAGTACTGTAAAGATATTTAGGCTTGTAATATATGTGACTCGTATTTTATTGACTGACTGACTTATTGATCCCTTGTTTTTGGTTTTTTCTTCTCGGCTTCAGCAGCCTTTTCAGCTTCTATTTCTTCAACGTACTTGTTGATTTCATCAACGGTCAATTGTTGAATTCTATCACCTGATTTCAAGACGGAAACCTCGATATTCTTAGCTCCAGTTTGCACCACTTCCAACAATGACTTGATGGTCAATTTAAGAGTCTGTTCATCAGTCATACCTTCCTCGTAGTTCTTTTCCAAAAACTCTTTGACGGTTTTAGCAGATCTTCCAATAGCATGGGCTTTCCAGGCGTTATACACTCCAGAAGGTTCGGTTTGGAACAATCTGGGGGTTTCATCGTTGGCATCAAATCCTGCGATGATAGTCGCAATACCGAAGGGCCTTACACCTCCAGATTGAGTGTATTTTTGCTGGACCCCAGCAATGTACTTGGTCAAATACTCTAAAGTCACAGCATCTTCCAAAGTCAATCTATGCGATTGGGCCTCCACTCTGGCCTTGTCCACAAGAATTCTGGCATCGGCATTCAATCCAGCGAATGCCAATAATGCGTGTTTATCGATCTTACAGATCTTCGATGGAGTAATACGTGGATCCTGAAGCTTCAAAGTAGTTCTCTTTTCACATCCCAAAATAACACACTCTTTACCTTTGACGCCCACAGCACAAGTCCCTCTCTTCACAGCCTCAGAGGCGTATTCAACTTGGAAAACGTGTCCATCAGGGCTATTGAAAATGGTTAGTATTAAAGCACACAATCATTGGTGGCAACTGCGAAATCCTCAACATGGGGACCGTATAATGGAGCAGAAGAACCCAGAAAAACTGCCACAGCTGCGCAAATGCAAAACATACGAGAAGATGGATAAAGCACTATCGTAACCACTCATGTCCAATTCTTAGCAAACGGTAATTGGTCTGTCAATAAGCAGTTGATTATCGAATTCAAAAATCTAAAAAATCGAGCGTTTGGAAGTTCGCACCGATTTTTCAGAACGAATCGAAGCACCGGTTTTTGTATCTCATCAGGCTGAACATGGCCAAGAAAGCCGCCAAGAAGAACTCCACGTCGGTTCCTAAAAAGGATGAGTACACAAGAATAACCTATTTGTATCAGGCCTCACTTAATTTGTTGCAAAACCCCAAGTTTCAGACCCTTTCGAGAGGCTATAGTAAGAATGCTGCGGTGATAGCCAAGAAAGCAGTGTTGAAATTGACCCCTGCCCTCAAGAGAACCATGTGCAAGAAATGCAACACGGTGCTTATTGCAGGTGCAACGCTTCAAGTCCGATTGGAGAACTTGTCGAACAGCAAGGACCCCAAGAACGATGTGCTCGTGTACCAATGCACCATATGTCGAGCTGTCAAACGGTTCCCGGTGGGAAAAAACCGAGAGTATCGGTTGTTTAGTGAAAGAGAAGAGGTTGTTCTGACTCCCTGAACTCCAGCCACGATTTTATGACTCTGTATATTAGATATTCACAGTATAGGCACCCAAATAGTGCAGAACCTCATTAGCATTATTTTGTATATACATTGCATCCCCAACTTTCTATAAGTATTGAGATGGTCCAACTCTCTGGTCTATGCGTCTCTGGGGCACCACACGGGCACCTTGCCAATTATACTTGAAGCCTATCTCGTGAGCCATTATCTCCCCAAACCCCAACATCATCCCGTTAATGAACGGCAAAACCAAGTTGATGGCACCCTTCTTGACCACATTCCAAAAACTGAAGTAATAGATCGTTTCATTGGCCGCTTCTTCTCTGCCTTCGGCAATCAACTTTTCAGTGTGAAAAATATCCTCGTTACTGACCAACTCGTCTGAGGATATCTGGTTGGTTAAAACGATCAAGTCGTTTTCTTCCTCTATACGTGAGATATCGAATTCCCTTTCGACACCCAAGTTGTCAGCCGACAACCCGTTCAACTGCTGCGTTATATCCATCGTAGTTTGATGATCTAAAATATTTCAAGTCTAAATCAGAATTGTGCGCACAAAGTTAATAGCATTCAGTTGATAACATTTACATATACACGTTTCTATAGCTTTTTGAGTATTTACTCTGCAAGACCCACAGACAATCCCTGGGATAATCTCTTTTCGGTCAAGGCAGCAATGACGGCAGCTCCCACTCCAGAACCATCCTCGGCAGCAATGATAACCACTGGGTCCTCTTGGGTAGTCCATCCAAAGATGTCTCTCAAACCCTTGGCAGCTCTTTCTTTAAATTGAGGGTATCTGTTGAAGACAGATCCGTCAGCAGCACAATGGGCCTTCTCGTAGCCTCTCTTTTTGCAGATAGCAGCGATACCACAGATAGATAATCTGGCAGATCTTTCACCGATCAATTCTGCTAAACGACGGATAACCTTTCTTTCTGGCAAGGTGATTTGGATGTTCAAAACGGTATCGAACAATTCCTGGACGTCTGATAAGTTTTCAAATGGATCTTCTTCGATTCTGGCCGGGAATGAGGTGTCCATGATGAAAGCCTTCTTCAATTTGGTCAAGTCTTGGCCCTTGAAGAACAATCCTTTCTGTTCTGCCAAGTCCAATAACACCAATCTCAACACTTCACCCAAGTAGTAACCAGAGATCATCTTTTCGAACGCTTGCTGGCCCGGTCTTGGAGACTCGGCATCGATCTGGATGTCGTATTTAGTTCTTGGTAAAACCTTGTGTTCATTATCGAAAGCACCGTATTCACAGTTGATGGCCATCAATGAGGTCTGAGGAATGTCTGATGGGAGCTTTCCTTCCAACTTTGGAATGTCCTTGACCACATCGTAGTAGGCACCGTTACAACCAGTTCCAAAAATCAATCCCATCTTGGCTTCTGGGTCAGTGTACATGGAGGCAACCAAAGTACCGGTGGTATCGTTGATCAAGGCAACCACATTGATTGGAACACCCACCTTTTTGATGGAGTCTTGCAACATTGGTACCACGTCGTGTCCTTCGACGTTATCAATGTCGAAACCCTTGGTCCATCTTTGTAAAACACCAGCATTGATCTTCGATTGGGAGCAGGGGTACGAGAAAGTGAAACCCAAGGGTAAAGGTTCAGTGCATCCTTCTGGATACTCTTCGTCGACGAACTTTTTCAAACTTTCAGCTATGAAGTCGAACAATTGTTCGGCAGATCCAGTTCTGAAACTCTCAGGTAAGGTGAACTTCGACTGGGTTGTATCAAAGGTGGAGTCTCCTCCTAACTTAACCAACACAACTCTCAAGTTGGTTCCACCCAAATCAATGGCCAAGTAGTCACCAGTCTCCTTACCAGTAGGAGTGTCCATGACCCAAGTTGGGATCATAGGAATGTTTCCTCCGGCCTTGCTCAATCCTTTGTCCAACTCGGTAATGAAGTGGTCGGTAATAGTTCTCAAGGTTTCTGGAGAAACTGTCAATAACTTTTCAATCTTGTGTAATTCTTCCATCCACAGTTCAGGAACGTCGGTGAACGTACCTTTTCTGTGTGGAGGTTTCTTGGGGCCTAAATGAACCATGTTTGTAATTTGTATTAATTTGCTCGTTGAATTCAGGAGCAAATGTGTCCGTATTTATATCACTGAAAATAATCAGTTGGGTGATGTACACAATTTTGGACATAACAAGTTTTTTTCTGCAGCGAATCTCGGCGAGGTCTCCGGTAAAAGCCTTTTTTTGGCAGCACCGTTGAAACTGCAGTTACTTTAGATATCACAAGACCCAGTACTAGAGAGCGCTACGCATATCAGTTGTGTAGACAGTTTCATTAACCAGATGGTGTTCAGGATAATGATTCCAACTCCTTATTGCCGTTTAATCTCTCCGACGATTTTTGTTTGGTTGCGGAACAACTAATTGTTCCGAGTCCATGTATATATCCCCTCCTTAAATGGATGTCACCGGTTTTGTATAGCGATCTGTCTAACGGTTGGCTATTAGACGAATCCTTCACTTCAGACGTTTCCCTGGGGCCAAACACCTGGCTTCAAATGGCTCTCACTCGAACACCAGATATTTTTAGAGCACCTCACTGAGGTGACATACTTTGCAAGTAGTCCAAAAGTTGAACATACAGCAAGCCAAGGAAAGCTCTAACCCCATGTTGTTTCCCAGACTATGGAATGACATCACGGTGAAGGCTTGGAGCCGGGGTGGATTCCCTGTAAAGCAGGTGTCGGGTGAAGGTCGCTGCAGAAAATTTTTCCGGAGTCATACGGTTTTGGAACATGCTGTGAGTGGGCGGTTTATAGTTTCTCCGGAATTTTTCCCCCTTCAATCTGGAGATGTGGGCAGCTACCGTGGAGTGCTGTGTACTCGGAGAAATCCCAAAGTAAGGCGCATTAAATCGTTTATTAGAGAAGTCGTACAATAATGTTACCATAAATCTCGAGCAGTGTTATCGAAATTCTTCATGGATTCACTGACCACCTTTAGATGCTCTCTTACATCGTGGATGTAGTTGTTTACATCATCAAAGTTTTGCTTCTTGTAAACAACATGAGACTGTCCTCTCTTCTTAGACCCGAAGAAATCCTTAAACTTATCTTGACGTTTCCTCTTGTTAGCAGTATCGACATCATCTTCAGCATCACTCACATTCTCACTGTCAACTTGCAAAGTACCGGGTTTTACCCTCTGTCTCAGCTTCTCGAAGCTCACATTCTTAAACTGCTGATTGGCCATTACCTCAATGAGCTTTTCCTGCAGTGTTTTGAGCTTGTTCAACTCTTCATTGAACTTATCATTGAAGAAGGAACCCTTCTCTCTTACATGATCAGACATATTCCGTACATCATCAAGAACATCTATTTGTGTCCATAACTTGTCCAGGTACGTTATACTGGGCTTGCTACTGGGGATTCGATCGAGAGTCCTCAAACTGTGGTTATCATTCACATCATAGTTGGTGTTGGGATATGTATTTGTGGACGACCGAGAAAGCCTGAATGAGCTGTTCGTTCTCTGGAACATCGGAAGCTGGCTGGATGCCACCGAATGCGTGGAATGCTTGTATTTGTGTTGGGGAGTCGCCATGCAATGTGTTTGAATTTATTTTATCAACCCGCGATAAACTAACAGTTCATCAATGGCATCGATTGGAGTGTTCCGCCCCCGGTACACGCCATGGAAGAAGCTTCTATACCTAAAGCAGCCATATCCGGACAACTACACGGATGAGTCATTTCTTGCCCAACTTAAGCGGAACGAAACCGTCAAAGATGTCCCTTATTTCAAGCTAGTGCAGGACTTCTCATTAATAGTATTTCACGTCAATAACTTGGTGTTGGTGCTTCTTCTTTTTGCTGGTATTTACCACCACCACTGGGACCCAACATACCCCACGCTTGCAAGCTCGGTGGTGTCGCTCCTAGGGTTTCTTTACTGGCGTTTCCGAATCAGAGCCTCAAGTAAAACCGCTTCATCCATTTCACTTAAGCTGTTCGTGCTTATCATATTCGTGCTATCGATATTGTCTCCGGTGCTAAAATCCTTAACCCGTTCTACTGCATCCGATTCCATCTGGTCCATATCATTTCTCCTTACGTTTGCCAACTTGCTCACCCACAAATATGCTATCAATGCTTCAATTGACCAATACAAACCCATCACTTCAACGAATATGGCCCTCTCGAATGCTTTGGTATTGGCATCACGTCTTTCGTCGACTTACCAGGTGTTTTGTTTCATATTCGTTTCCATTCAGGTCAATATCCTCCTACCACTTTTTGACTTTTCTCTTCGTAAGTCGTTTCCTAGCCCCCGCTACCACTTTACGTTATTCACAGGGTTACTTGCGGTGGTGTATTCGCTCTTCTTCCAGTTGTGCGATTACAAGCTAACACTCCTTTGGGTGATAGGCCAGATAGTCATTGTGTTCATACTTCCTGGCTACTTCATATTCCTACAGAGATATAAAAACGAGCTTCAAGGGCCCTGGGACATAGCCCGTCCAGTGATCCGGTCTATGTGAATAGCTTACTTTTTGTTCATTAGCATTTGCAGCCAATTATACGTATGCATACCCTCTACATATTTCTAGCTTTTGCTGTAGCTTTTGATCGCATGTATGTTCTTGTTGGAGTCTTTCATTGAAACTTCTTCTCCAGCTTTAAATTGTTTTGAGAATGCAAATTTTGCAAAAAACATGTTATCTGTGTTGATTTTCTTTGAAAGATAAGAACTGGACAAAAAACACCGTCATTCACCACGGATATCATTTCCTCTATACCCAGCTTACCCAGTACCCTGGACGCTCCTCCCATGCTTCCAACTTCAGCTCCACATCAAAAGAGTCGTGTACGCCCAACCGTACGCTGGGCCCGCGCACGACACTTCGCGATATGTTTTTCAGCTTTTGAACTCACCAATTGTTACCAACACTGTAATCTATAGGAATAACTTGGTGATGTCGGAGGAAAACAGTGCCAATGTTCCGCTGGGAGGTGCTAACGGCAACTCACAGAATGCTTCGGCGTCGGCCCAGCAGCCGGTCACAAGATCTCAGACTGCAGCCCAACAAGCTCAGCAGAATCGAGGAAACCAACAAACCCAGTATTCTCAAGCGGATCTCAATAGAATCGTATTAGAATATCTCAACAAGAAGGGATATCATCGAACCGAGTCAATGCTTCGGCTAGAGAGCTCAAATACACCCACTCCAAGCGTTCCATTGCCTAATGCCAGTAATTCATCACTAGC
This sequence comes from Yamadazyma laniorum, assembly GCA_002109505.1. Taxonomy (NCBI): domain Eukaryota; kingdom Fungi; phylum Ascomycota; class Pichiomycetes; order Serinales; family Debaryomycetaceae; genus Yamadazyma; species Yamadazyma laniorum. The sequence goes on along the minus strand of MVNT01000007.1, from coordinate 508,395 downwards.
CTATGCCGGAGAGTTGGGGAAAAAGGATAGAGAAAGAGTCAACCGAGAAATGAGAGACTTGAAGGACAAACAGACCCGTATTGAGCGGGAGTTGAAGGAAAGTAAGGATAGAGAGTTTAGATTATCTAAAGAAAAAGAGTTGAGGGAGTTAAAAGAGTATGAGGAGAGAAAGAAACGAGAAAACGACCCCGAAATTTACCAGATTTGTTATAATACATTGAGTAAATGGGTGGAGACTTCGTTGGACTTGTACAAACCCGAGTTATCGAAGTTGTTGTATCCTATTTTCATCCATTGTTATTTGGAATTGATGTCTAAAAACTATTCCAATTACGCTAAAGAATTCTTTGACAAATTCAAAGGTGACCATGAAATATTACACGGCGAAGAACTTAGGCAATTGAGTGGGTTATCATTACCAGAACATTTGAATGAAAATGATGTTGCTCAAAAGTTTAGACAGAACAAGTATAGAATAATCATTTCGAAGACTTCAATGAACTTGTTGTTATACTTTCTACATGAAAATGAAGCTGTGGGTGGTGCCATTTTGATTCGGATTATCAATCAGTACTTGAATCCAATTATAAAAATTACTCAGCCTGATAAGAAGGAATTGGAGGGTGAGGCTAATCCTGAAGAGGGGATTGTATTGGGAGAAGATACCAAGGAGATTGATAAATTCAACGAGCAATCTGTATCTTTGGGCAAGTATCCATTAGATACAGACACACAAGAGGAAGTTGAAGCAGAACTCAAGCTAAAAGATCAACAGTTGGAGCCTGTTAATGGAAAAACGTTGGTTGAAGAATTCCAGAGTATGAACGAGCCAGATGACGATTCTCCTAATAAAGAGAGTTTGCCATTGCCAATGAAAGATGCTCTGGATATAAAACGTCTCATCTTAGAAGTGGAAGACTCACGTAATAAGATTCGTCTTAGTGATATTCAAGCTTCTTGCCCATCGGTATGCATGTACACCTTCCACAATACCAACCAAGAATTGACGAGCTTGGAATTCAACCAAGATTCGACCATAGTTGCAGGTGGTTTCCAAGATAGTTACATTAAGTTGTGGAGTATTGACGGAAAGCCGTTGAAGTCGATTTTCAAAAAAGACCGTCAAAACAATGATAATAGCCGTAAACTCATTGGCCACAGTGGTCCAGTATATTCGACTTCCTTTTCACCAGACAACAGATACTTAATCAGTGGAAGTGAAGATAAAACAGTAAGGTTATGGTCATTGGACTCTTACTCGGGCTTAGTATCGTACAAGGGACACAGCCAACCTGTATGGGACGTGAAGTTCTCTCCTTTGGGTCACTACTTCGCCACTGCTTCTCACGATCAAACTGCACGTTTATGGGCAACTGATCACATTTATCCATTGAGAATATTTGCTGGGCATATCAACGATGTGGACTGTGTTGAATTCCATCCCAATTCTAGCTATGTTTTTACCGGTTCTTCGGATAAGACTTGCCGTATGTGGGATGTGCAAAGTGGTACTCCTGTCCGAGTATTCATGGGACACACGGGCCCCATCAACACCATGGCCGTTTCTCCTGATGGTCGCTGGTTAGCATCCGCAGGAGAAGACAGTGTGATCAACATCTGGGACATTGGGTCGGGACGTCGTCTTAAAACCATGAGAGGCCATGGCCGGTCATCTATATACTCGTTGGACTTCTCCAAGGATAACGGAGTGCTTGTTAGTGGAGGGGCTGATAATACAGTGAGAGTGTGGGATATCAAGAAGAACACTAACGATGCAGGTCCCGAGCCTGAATCGTTCAGTTTTGATGATGACAATAATACTGCCAATGGTTCTGCCAATAGAACAAACCTGTCCAACCAACAGGGTCTGAAAACTTCCAAGACCAATAAAAGAGAAGTGGTGGCCACGTCGGACCACATGTCTGCCTACTTCACCAAGAAGACCCCTGTTTACAAAGTCCACTTTACTAGGCGGAATTTGTGTCTTGCTGCTGGTCCATTTTTGGGTTAATAGTGTAATGTATGTATAGTACTATTTCAGTTACGTAAAAAAGAACGTTTCAAGTTGTTCCATAAGCTATGCAGTAACCCCACAGGGCCTAAATAGAGACAATGTCACAATAAGTCCCCCTGAACACTGCCTCGCTAGCAACCAATTTGCTCGTCATCTCATCCCAAAGTTAGTTTGGGGTAATGCATCGCACGACTCTTATTAACTTATTTCCCTATCGGGAAATTGCTTGAAGTAGCATATAAAAAACCATAATCACCCACAAATTTCAATAGTGGAATATTTTTCAACTTTTACATCTATACCAAATGAAATCTGCTCTTGCCATCGCCTTTTTATCAGGATTCTGTGCCGTGAAGGCTGCTGATGCTGATGATGTTGCTTTCTTGACCAACTTGGTTCACGACTACAAAAGCCACACTGCCGATTACGCTAAGTTCATCAGAACTGCTTCAACCGTCCCAGGTGTTATCAGTTCCTTGGCTCTCGATGTTGCCACTTACACCGATGATTCATATACTACTTTGTTGGACGATGACTCTCTCGACATTGACTCGTTGGAAGCCTTTGCAACTGAATTACCTTGGTACTCTTCTAGACTTGCGAATGTCAAGGGCTCTGACGACGATGACTCTCCCCACTCCACTGATGCTGGTGATGAAAGTGACTCAGACGATTCTAGTTCTAAATCCAGCTCTAGTACTTCCACTGGTGGTGCTGGTCTTTTGGTTGCACCTGTTGGGGCCTTCTTGGGAGCCGTTGCTATTGCATTGATGTGATGATAGACTTGAATAATATTCCTATGTATAAATATATGATTATCTTCCACTGCTAGCGGTGATAAATAGTAGTACGTATTGTAAAGTCCACAAAAAATTGTCTAAGCAATCAATGGGGACATTGTCCAATAATTGCTGTTCGGTTGAATTGAAGGTTTTATAAAGGGTGCTCGCGTGATGGAGCACAAGGAGCAAGTTTTTGTTGAGTAAAGTGATGGCACCTTCAAACCCTTCATTTTTTACTCCTTGATTGGTTCGTTTAGTTTGCTTGGGGTCATAAAATAGTGGGAAACTGTTACCTTTGAAGTCTTCTATCACGGGTTGTTCGCCCTGGAAGTGGATTGGATAGTACACTTCGAGGTTAGTGATCTCTATTAATGCTTGGGTTGTTTGAATGATGTACCAGATCCCCGTGTTTATTTGTATAATGGTGTTTGAGTGGTCTTCATCTAACTCGTACTCACTGCCTAACCGAGAACCATCGTAGTATAGTTCATTTAGAAGATCGTGGACACTCGTAGGGAACTCAAGTCCCATGACGTACAAATTGAATAGATTTTCTCGTTTGTCAATCCGGATTATCTCACTTATGATTATTCCGAACCGTTGGAGATATGTCCTTAGCGATCCGTATATGTCCTTCAAACTCTCGTGATAACTTGGGATTTGATTTTGGACAAACTCAATTTCCAGTTCGGCATTACTTGTGAATTCTGGTTTCCCTTCATCCTTGAAGTGACAAAATTCATTGATTTTGATTTTGAGATTCATGACCTCTGACAATATTGTATCATTGCCAATTTTTTGTTGACTGATATCTTTTGAGAGCTGTAGAATTCTTCTTTTGAGTTTGTTGGTTTCATTTATTAGCTTCTCCCCGTTCAACTTATCCTTGTTGTCGATGAGTGAATCGATGCTTCTTGATATGGATGATTTCGAGTATTGTAGCTCTTTAATAGATTTATCGAGATTGTTTAGAGAACGGATCATATCAAAACCGTAAGACTCTAATTCATGAAATGTGTGGTGCTTCTGATAGGTCCCATTCTCCACCGAGTATCTTTTGGTGAGACTGGCTTTGGAGGTATAATGACGATCTTGTAATTTCACAATTATGGTGTTGTCCTCAAAATAATCATCGTTATACACATACTCCACGTATTCCAAGCGCCGAAGATCAACATGCCAATCCACTAGCAAAACCCACGAGGATTTTGACTTCACCCACACTTTCATTATGATATCGAACCTGTTATTGTCAGGCACCGTAAACTCACTGAAATAAGGACTCATGTTTCCCTTCACAACTTCACTCACATATAGAAGAGAGTCATCTCGAGGATTATGAAGAGTGAAACAGCTGTCAAGAATGCGAGACTCATTGAACGTTTTGAGTGCAGCGTCATTACTTGCTTCGTCAATGGGGTACTCCAACTGAAAAAGAGTGTTCCTCCTCTTCTTATTGTCGTCTGGGGAAACGGTTTTTGAAGGGGATTTCGAAACCACAGGACTGGGGCTCGCCAGAGGTTCTCCAATTGGCATATATAGAAGGTTCTTGATCAACACCCCTCGAATATTTCGTATTTTACCATCATTATGTGCCATCTCTTAGATGCTATCAATGATAATCTATTTCCGCATTTCTGAAAAATTTCTGGCATTTGCAATCATCAACAAACCTAAACACTAATGACAAATTATATCGTTTGCCTAGCGCATTTCTGCGAGCTTCATGGTCCCTCAAGTATCATGTGTACACAGATTTGCACTGACGAAACTCTCGTGTCGAAGTGGTCACTTCAAAACGCCACAAAGCTTCAAACCTGTGCCTCTTGCAAATTGGCACTTCCGCAAGACGCCTTGAACTTAGTGACAAAGTCAGCCATTAAGAAGAGCAAGCCCATCAGTTTTGTGTCAACCCAATACCCGGCTTTACAAGGAAGATACATGTCACTTACCAAGTTGATCATGAAACTGTTGTCTGTCGAGACCACCTCTGATCTCACCAAACCCTTGTTTATTGGTGACAACTTGAACGGGTATAGTCTTACGAAGATCTTTAAAATTAGAGATGCCAATGCCAGAGGCGGTGAGCGAAAGTACAGTTTTATGGTTGTTTCAGATGAAGAAATCAAGATCTTGAAGAACTGGAATACCATTACCAGCTACTTGACAGAGTTAATCAGCTCGATCCAGAAGAAGGTTCACAGCGTCATCGAACATAAGAATAAAGTCGATGGAAAGCACAGTCTAAACAACGAGACGTATCTACGGAGATCGCTCGTCAAGCCTCAGTCCTTGATAGACTTGACGAGAGATGAGCAGATCTTTGTCAAGCTTCATTTGGGTGCTATACAGTTGGTTAAAGACATGAGTTGATGTCTATCTCGTCGGCTTAAAATACCGCCTAATTCGTAATCCTTGCGGGGTCGTCTGGACAATATCGCAGGCGATGACGACGATGGACCCAGCCTTGCCATCACCTCGTAAATGAGTCCGCTTATTCTTACTGGGCTTGTTGAGCCGCGAATTTCCATTTGGTATTTTTCAATGCTATCGTGGATGTTTGTGGATCATCAACATGAAGGGTCCCAGATTATGTGGTGTTTTGGGTGGTAAAATCACCAGGAGGTATCGCTGGTTCTATTGGAAACTACCGTACTTTCTCGTCGTTGCGTTATATTACTACTGCTGTGGAACACGTACTAAAGAGGGGCTCCAGTTTTCCCATTTACATCAGTACTCTCAGGCCCGTCACATAGTGCAACCATATCTCGATCTTATTGCTCCTGGCAGTTGCGAACTTGGCAATATCTCTGTGCCCAATAGCCGTATTTGGGAAGCGTACTGCCAAGAAATCAGGAATACTTACGATCCTCGTCTGCTGACAGCTCTCTGGTTACATCACATCAATCGAAACTTCTCAGCCAGCACCTTTGATGCATTGAGGATTCCATTCAGGTGGAGCGATGTGCTCCATACTCCAACATACACCAAGTCTTGCCACGAATTTCTAGAGTGGCTTGACTTGGACATTTCTAAAAATAATGCTCTGTTGTACTGTGCAAACGAAGAGGGCCGGTTGAAGATTACGAGGCCTTTAGATTTCCCAGCATCGGAGTGGGCTTCACGAGTATATGGAGAAGCTTTCCTTCTGAATGCACCTCCGGCGAATCGAGTAGTTTTCTTGCTTGAAGACTCCAGTGTTATTGTGCCGACAGTCGAGGGCCCCATTGAAGCTATTGGGCCGTTGAACATAACGAAAGAGATAGTTGACTTTAATGAAAATGCTAGACATGTGCCGGTGTCAAGGGACCACCACCCGCTTACGGATTACCCGAGACGGATTGAAGGTCACATTGACCCAAGGATTACAAAAGATGAGTTTGTCTTCGATCACATACGGATGCTCAAACACTTGAAGGCTCGAGCATCGTTTTCTCTTTTCAAACATCTCCCTTTGAGTGAAGACTTAGACCAACAACTTCTCGATTCTTTGGTGGAGCATCTCTCCGAGGGGCCGGATGCACTGAAATACCTGTATGAGCCCAAAATCAAAGGTGGAGGCCATTTTGATTGGAGGTTTTTCAGGCACTTAAAGCACTCAGATTACGAACGGATCAGTAGGTTGCATAAATTGGCAGCCGCTTGGCTCAATTTTGCCAATTCAGCTGGCCTCAAAACATGGCTAGGACATGGCACTCTTCTTGGTTGGTACTGGAATGGGTTGAGTTTACCCTGGGATAATGACTTGGATGTGCAAATTACCATGAAGTCACTAATCAAACTTGCACGTAATTACAATCAATCGTTAGTGGTAGATTTGATTGGAGATGATCACATGGGTGCTTACTTCATAGATGTAAATACCAATATTTTCGACCGACATAAGCAAAATGGTGAAAACGTGATTGATGCTCGATTTATTGATATACACTCGGGACTATATGTCGATATTACGGGCCTCAGCTTCACAGAGGAATCTAAGCATGTATCCATCAGTGAAAAGCAGCTGCTAGAGTTCAACAAGATGTTAGATCCTGAGTATGCCGACAAAGAACGCTCTCAGACCCTCGCTCTAGCCGACTTGAACAAACAACTTTTTGACACAAGAGCAAGAATGTACAACGAGAAGTCGATTTTCAATTGCAAGAATAACCACTTTTACACGCTTGAAGAACTAGGACCCTTGAAGACCACTTTATTCGAGGGTACACCAGCGTTCGTTCCACATAATTACAAGGGCATCCTTCAACGGGAATATCCCCGAGGCCTTCTCTACAAGGTATTCAACAAGCATTCCTACCATCCACTATTAAGGCTTTGGGTCCCCACATCCACCTGTAACTTCGACAAAAGCACCATCTGTAACGACATGAACGTGATGATTTTCTATAATTTAACCTCTCATTTCACATTTGCTCACAAGCAAGCCATGTATTATGGCTTCCAAAGTTTAGCCCCGTCAAATATAGGATTAGTCGATCCATGGTTGATAGATAGGTCTCAAAGGTTAATGGGAATAATACAGAGATGAGTTTAAGCTCGTTTAGCAGCAGCATTAGCCATTGCATATAGAGACAACAACATAGAACCGAAGTTCCTAAATCGTAGAGACAAGTTTATTCGTCATTATTCGTATTTCGCTCTATACAAGTTGCATCATTCACACCACCAAAGCATCCCGTCCACCTTTTGAAAAATCAGTCCCAAGCCGAGATAATGGCCATATCACGTTCACCACTTTCCCTATGACAAGAGATTGACTAATAGGACCAAAGTTATTGGAGTCGATGGAATGAAACTCGTTATCTCCCTCCACCCATACATGATTTCTGGGTACTTTTGCAGTGGGTTTGGGATACTTGTGCGTACAAGCAACTGTGTCTCCTTCCACAGCAATGACTCTTTTCGAAAGAATCTTTTCTGGGTCCAACGGAGATCGGAACACTATAACATCTCCTCTGTGTAAACTATCAGGCTTTTTCAACCCAAACTTTTGCACCAACGTTATATCGTTGACAGTTGTAGAGGTCCCCGGATTGAAAGCAGGCGTCATGCTCCTTCCAGTGATGAAGAACGGTTGGTAAATATGCTCTGTGAAGGTGTATACCACTGGAATCCATGTTAGCGTCACAAGCACTGTCTTAAGGTGGAATCGGAACGTCATTTGCTTCAGTAGAATGAAAACTATTTCGCATCGTTTTTTTTTGTTTTAAACAGAAGTCTACAGCATGAGTAGTGGAGTTTTAGACCAGATTCTTCTTGAGGACCTTGCTCGATATTGCCCGCAACAATTCCTTCTGTTCCACCAATGTATGTCTAAGCCAGGAGACTGCGAGACCGAGCAAGTCCAGCTTATGTCCTGTATCAAAACCAAGGCTCCGTCCTTTCAGAAAATCCAGAACTACTGTGCTGGAAAATTACAAGCTTATGATGCCTGCTTGAAGGGTAATGGGATGAATCCCGACAAATGTACGGCCGATTTGGCTCTGCTTAGAGACTGTGCTTTCGGATGTGTTAAGGGTTAAGCGGTTATTTAACCTCTGGAGGTCAATAGCACAATTAAATTTATTTATATACTACATCTATATACACCTGGTTACTTTGTATACTTGGAAGGAAGGTTTTGAAGCTTAACGGGAGACTGGTAGTCTTTGGCAACTCTACGGATTTCTGGATTCAAGTTGTGGCTTTCATCAATCTCGTGTTCGTGATGCAACATCTCGTGTTCGATATCTTCTTTATGCTTGATATGGACCTCTGGATCCTGATCTCTATGATACTGGTTCCAATGGTGTTCTTCGTACTCTCGTTCAAAGTCCAAGTGGTGGCCCTGGCCGTACCCAAAGTCAGGCAATTCCTTCCCGCTAGAGGTGAAATCAATCCACTCTTGAGCAGTGATCTGCCCGTCCCCATCAGCATCCATTAAAGCCAATATGGTTCTCACAACATGCTGTTTGGCTTCTGCGGTGATTTCTTCGTGACCGTGTTCATGCTGGCCCATTCCCGACCCATCACCTACAACAGTTTCTCTGGCCAATCCGTAAATATTCAAAATATCTGCGTCTTCCCAACTTCCGTTGTCGTTGAGATCATGAAACTTGAAGAAGGTAATAGGATCATACTGGTCAACTTGATGCTCTTCCAACATGTGCCAGTCTTGCCACGACATTCCTTCTGGCCTCTTCTTGATTTCTTTTGTACTACCATGCGCTAAAACGTAGGTAGCTAAAAGTAAACTGGCCAATACTCTCATTCTGTTTGCTAGTTTCTATGTTTCGAAGCGAAAAATTCTGAAATGTGAATGCGACTTCCCCATATTTTTAATTTTTCAACTACGTGGGCACCTGAAAAACACTAATTTTAACAGTACCATGAACAGTCCTCCCGCAAACAACCCCAATCTTCCTCACAAGAGTTCCCAGAGTAGGGTCGGACGAGAAAACCAAAGGTATAATCCTGAAACAGGATCCAGAATGGTTGCTGGCTGTGTTTGTTTGAATGAAGACAAAGATAAGGTGATCATGATTCTGTCGTCGGTGCATCCCAATAAATGGATTTTGCCCAAAGGTGGCATTGAGCTTGATGAGGGAGATGACTATGTGGTGAGTGCTGTTAGAGAAACTTGGGAAGAGGCCGGGTGTGAGGGCAAAATATTGGGTAAGCTTCCAGTTGTCTACGACAGTAGAGGTGACAAGGCTCCCACTTTATTACCAGGACAAGAGTTTGATCCCAAAAAGACCATCCCCAAGTCGGAGTTTCATTTCTATGAGATGGTAGTTGATACTTTGCACACACATTGGCCCGAGCTGGAGAAGAGGAAAAGAAGATGGTGCACCTACTCGGAGGCCAAACATGAGTTGTTAAAAGCCAAAAGAATTGAGTTGGTAGAGGCGTTGAACCTGAGCACTATAATTAAGGACGAAGACAAAGCTGTAGATGCAGCTGTAGATGTATATTAATACTACTGTGACGATCTACTTGAAGAAGTCGCCCATTAAGTTGGCTAACATATTCAGGTTTTCATTGGCATTACCAATCTTTAGGTTGAAGTAAAATCTTCCCAAGTATTGCACAGGCCCAGCAATTTGGTACTTTACTAAGTCTGCTTTATACGTGTCGTAAAGCTTAAGGAACCTGTGGCCAGCATTCTTTTTACTCAAGGTTATAGTCAATAATTGAATGAAATTTATGAGAGAACCCTGGGGATAATAGTAGATGGTATGGTCACCTTCAGATAGTGTTTCGTAGTTGGTATCGTCTTTGGTCAACTTAGCCATGAACTTATTCAAGCTCTCTCTGGCAAATGCGATATTTTTCAAATAGGCGTAGTTGATAACGGCTCTGGCAATAAAAATTCCAGGGTCTTCTTGGCTGGATTTGGCCCATTGGTACAAGAAATTAGTATATACATCCAAAGAGTTAGAGTTTCCCAAAATCGAATGAAACTCTCCCACACTGAAGATCTTCTTCTTCTCGTCGTCATCCGCTCTTACTTCTCCGAGCCCGTTCAAAAACTTCGTACCAAACAAATTATGTAAATCACGATCTCCAAAATTGTTCAGCAGATTCTTAGACCACCCAACTGCGAGTTTGGATAAGTCTGCCAAACTGGGGTCCGAGCTTGGAATGTAACTTATAAGTTCGACGAGTTTCTCTTTGGCATCTTTATCGTCAACAGTCTTTCCGCTTTCTTTGTAAACTTCAAGCAAATACACAATCAAATCACTTGAACTCGTATACTCTTTGTTTTTGGACAATGTAATCGAGCCTTGACACAACAAATCTATGGCTTCATCATACTGTTTGGCTTTGATATACCTGTTGGCAATGGTTCTTAAAGTTTGGTGGGCCTCATAGAAGCTGCCCCCATCAATCTTAGCCTGAAACCTTTGCAAGGTTCTTGCAAGTTTATCGCTCATGAAGTTTCAATTAATGCTATGGATTTGTAAAGAAAATTTATGTGCGACAAAGGAGGCAATAACGATTTTGGAGTCAGAACGCACAGATTTTGCTGCAAAATCATACGTCTCAGGAGCCACTTCATGTTGAAGAGCACCTTTTTCAAACACCAACAATGCATTTGATTTCTTGAACTCTTGAACTGCTAATGGTGTCGAATTGCCAAGAAGAAAATGTCGCTTGGTGACACAAGTTCACATTCATAGACAGGTTTAAGAAGTTGAGAATAATTATCACGACACCTTGAAACTTCCAATGCTGGACACTAGCTTTCCAAATTCTGAATCTGTTGAGGGAGCAGTTATCCATCATCAACATTTTCAATTGAGGGAGAACCGGTGTCAAAGGATTGATGAGGATAAACATGTCGAAGTTCTTTGTCTCAACAAGAGCAATAGACCCACTCATACAGTTCAAGATCTTCCACCAAATCGCAGTCAAGTAATCTAATCCATTAAACTCATTACTTCGTCGAAGCAAAAGCTTATTCAGAAACTTTCGGACGCCAGGGAACACATGCTGATATTCGATTATGGGCTCTTCTGAGATAATAGAGAGTCTCGTAAGTGTACACTCTATGGGGCATACATGTAGCCATATTCCCCGGAGATTTTTTCGCTTCAAGCACTTCATCTCAGACATTAAGTACACACGCAACTGGCTGAGTCTTGGTGGAGGTCTATTGAACATGAGCAAAAACCTCCAATCCTTCACTTGGAGACTCAAGAGCTGTAGGTTCTTCAACTGACCTAACGAAGTGTAGTTAAACAGCTTGTAAGCATTTGTGCCTCCGATTTTGAGAACTAAACACACCAAATAATTTGTTATCAATTTACTGGTCAAAGGTTTACTATAATCAGTTACCAATGGCTTAACAAAGCACAAAAGATGACAGTATATACCGTGGTACCTCTTGCAAGTGTATTGGATGTTCACTTCTTCGCCCTCCCCGCAAGGATACAAGTAGCTGAAAATTCTCCTTATCACCTCAAGTGATAAGCTTCCGAGCTCCATTTTGCAGCAATTGAGAAGTCCAAACAGACAGCTCCGTCTCCTTCTCGCTTGAGTTTTCTCTACAAAAAACCAGAAACGGACCTACAACCACGGACCACAAAAATCCAGTCACCAGGAACAATCAGATCCACTCCCTCCAATCGATAGAGGTATTGTACTTCTGCTTCTTCAGCTCTTTGCAAACCTTCTTACAAAAGTCGCACCCCGGAACCAGTCCACAAATTAAACCGCTTTTTTTCTACTGGACAATATCCAACCATGAAAGCAGCTCAAACATTGTTAAAACACGTTCCTTTGATCAAGTTCGTTGGAGGTCCTCACAAACATGCAAGTATGTATATGCACCAGAAGGTGTCCATGATCCCCGATGTCAAGCTTAAATCCATACTAACGTCATTCTTAAGAGTCGGTTGCCGGGGTGCATCCGATGGCTCCACATGGCTTGAGACCTGGATCTGCCAGCTCGTCGTCTAGTTTCTTTAACCCTAACTCCATAGAACCCAAAGAGGGAGAGTTCTTTTCCAGAGCCCAATTGCCCTTAAGATTCAGATATAAGGCTCCCAAGGACACTGAAGCTGAAAATATCGTGAGTGGAGGTGCCGAAGTTGTGTTTTAGAGTAGAGCAAACAGAAAATACATATTATTTATTGAAACCTGTACTGTAGAACGAGCAATATACACAAGCCTGTGTCATTCAAGCACGTTATGTACCCAATGGTTGTTGCTAAGGGTGCTAGCAGTGTCTGTAGTGTCTTGTCCACACACGACCACCCGACTCAGTCGCACTTCCAAAATCTATTGCCACTCAGAACTAACAGCCAACGATGAACCACGATCCATATCAATGGGGCAGACCCAGCGACCAGGCGTATGGCCAGTACAACCACGCCATTGCCAATGCCAACAACATGCCCGCAGAGCACAACCAGTTCCCCAAAATGAACACGCTGAACCCCATCATCACCGGTACCTCAGTATTGGGAATCAAGTACAAGGATGGCATTGTTATGGCTGCAGATAATTTAGGATCATATGGATCACTTTTGAGATTCAATAACATCGAGAGATTGATCAAGGTCGGTAAAGAGACGGTTGTCGGAATTTCTGGTGACATATCTGACTTTCAGCACATTGTAAGAATATTGGATGAATTGGAAATTCAGCAAGAAGTATACGACAATAACGGCGACAACAACTTGAGGGCTCCTCATGTGCATGAGTTCTTGAGCCGGATGTTGTACAACAGAAGATCGAAGATGGATCCATTGTGGAATGCCGTGATAGTCGGAGGGTTCAATGATGATGGAAGTCCCTTTTTAAAGTATATTGACTTATTAGGGGTCACCTATGGGGCTTCAACGTTGGCCACTGGTTTCGGGTCGTACTTGGCTATTCCGTTGTTGAGAAAAGTCATTCCTGATGATAAAGATTACGTGAATGTGACTGAAGAAGAGGCAAAGAAGGTTATAATGGATAGCATGAGAGTGTTGTTCTACAGAGATGCTAGATCTGCCGAAACGTTCACTTTGGTTACGATGAATGCTGAGGGAATCAAATACGACAAGAAAGTGCAAGTGACTAACCAGAGTTGGGAGTTTGCTAAGGATATTACTGGTTACGGAACTAAACAGTTATAGTTGGATGAATTGACAGGCAAACTGAGTAGTGTGTATACTTTGTTCTAATATTATTGAATATACAATCATACGAAATGAACTGATAAAGTCAAAGCAAATGGAAATGGATCTCACGAAATGAGTTGACAAGACCAAGGTTGATGGAGAAGGTTATTGCATCGTTTTTTAATTATACCAATATCCAAACCAACAAAGAACCAATGGTTAGTGTCAAACGAGAAGAGAATTGAGAACCTGATCCGTAAAAAACTGAATTGGAGCTCAATGCAGATGCTGGTACACTTGAAGAGCTTGAATTGGTGTCAACGGCCGTCCCGGTAGCGGCTGGGGTTAATGAATTTCCAGATTGGGCATCATAGGTACTGGCCCTGGCCGGTTGAGTAGTTTGACCAGCTTGGCCTTCTAAAGGCCTTACCGTCGTACCAGCGGCTGCCAAAGTGGTAGCTACTGGTTGGTAGATAACAACAGAGACTTCATTGTCTGAGCATGTTACTGTAGAGGTGGATGTTTTGGTCGAAGTCCAGTACACAGTCGTAGTATGACAAGAAGTAGTACTGACAGAGCCAGAGAAAGAGCCAGAATCGGAACTTGAACCAGAGCTGGATTTTGGAAGCATGGAAGAGCTCGAATGAGTTGCAAATCCAGAAGCACTAGGTGCAAACACCACACCAACTGAGCTCAAGCTATTTGTAGCAATGTATGAAGATGCTCTGGTGGTTGTATTTGCGTATGATACTCTGAGGCTGAAATCACTGCTTTGACTAATTGCTGTAGATGACGACACAAAAGAAGCAGAAGGAGTTACAGACATCGTGATAGACTCTGATTGGGAACCTAGTGAACTAGAGGCTTCCGATGAACTAAAAGCTTCCGATAAACTAGAGGCTTCGGATGAGCTAGAAGCTTCCGATGAGCTAGAAGCATCTAATGAACTAGAAGCTTCTGACGAGCTAGCCACTTCTGACGAGCTAGCCACTTCTGACGAGCTAGAAGCATCTAATGAACTAGAGGCTTCCGATGAGCTAGAAGCTTCCGATGAGCTAGAAGCATCTAATGAACTAGAGGCTTCCGATGAGCTAGAGGCCTCTGATGAACTAGTCACTTCTGACGAGCTAGCCACTTCTAACGAACTAGAAGCTTCCGATGAACTAGAAGCATCTAACGAACTAGAAGCTTCCGATGAACTAGAAGCATCTAACGAACTAGAGGCTTCCGATGAGCTAGAAGCTTCCGATGAGCTGGAGGCTTCTGATGAAGCTGAACCTATATGGCCTGCTTCGTGGAAGCCAGGAAATGAAGTTCCACTATAAGTTTCCCCATCTGCGTTTACATAAAAATAAAGCTGACCGGGTCCTCCCTCGTTGTAGTATATTATTTTAATTGGATAGTACTTTCCAGCTTCAAGGGTAGCAGTGTAACTTCCGGCTCCATCATAAATCGTTGCAATATAGCGTAATTGGGAATTGGACAAAGGGGTAGCAGCCTCATTCAATGCGCTACAGTCGCCCACAGCATGTCCTTCTCCAATGGAAAAGTCCACGCCGTTATCAACGTAGAAATAGAAACTGTAATCAGCAGATACAGGAGCACGGAAGTATCCAGTAATCCTTAGCCCAAGAGGGTTATCATTCAAATAGTCACCAGTTGTAAACAAGTCGGCGAGTTCAGGAGAAGTATCACCCTCAATACTAAAACCAATTTCAGTGACACCTATGAAGCTCTTCACTGCAGGAGCCTGGTTAATAGCGTCAAGAGACTCGTCTATAGGCTGAGATACTTCTGTCTCAACATAGTCAATGTTTAATCCAGCCTGAGGATTGACTGGAGCACAAGGAGCAATTGTATAAATTGAGCCTGAAGAACTTGAGCTTGCGATGGCAGATGAGCTCATCGCTTCTGAAGAACTTGCCACCTCTAACAAGCTGCTAGCATCCGAGCATAAATGTACCGCATCATATACGAAGGGAATATTGTCACCATCAAGCTCTCCATTATCAGGGGTAATGACACTGAGACTGAGTCCACCTGGACCTCCAATGTTGTAGTAAACGAGTTTAATTGGATAGTATTCGCCTGCCACCAAAGAAAAAGAGACTTCTCCAGCATCCCCATAATAATTGTTATTCTCGTAATAATACTGAGCATCGTTCCTAGAAGTTGGGATATCACGACAAGAATTACATTCTGTGACAGCATGACTACTTCCTATTGCAAAGAAGAAAGCATCATCAGCATGAAACGAAAATGTGTAAGTACCACTCGAAGTGGCATAGAAGAATCCAGTATATCTGAAACCAATAGGATTTATGTCAATATAATCCCCATATAAATTGAGGTAATCTGGATCATCGAAAGTGTCGCCAATGAAGTCGATATTGGTAACACCTGGATAGCTAAGAGTAGCTGGGGCAATATTGATGTAATCAAGATAGTCAGGAAGTGGTTGATAACCATCTACAATTACCTGATCAACTCTGAGACCTGGTTGGGGGTCTACCGGCGTACATCCCCCAAGACTAACAGAAACCTGCGCAAGAGCTGCTGGTAGAACACTCAACGCTATTGAGACATCTCTAAAAACCTTCATTTCCTGCTCCCTTTAAGGTTCATATTTAAGGAAAACCATCATTTATATAGTATTTAGTTACTCTGAAGGCGGATAGGGCATTTTTACTACCGTAAACTCTTTGCTTCTTTCACATTAGTGAACAACAAAATAATTCGGTTGCAAGATTATTTTTTACCACATTGACGAGACCTTTACTAGACGCCTTCAATTTTTAATCAACTCGTATCCTATATGTGAAAACCTAAGTCCCCAACTTTTATTTTGTCAAAGATTAGAATCTCTAAAAATATTTTTCCAGGATATTTTTCGGCCCTTATATTTTAAAGCGAAAGCCACTCGCTACAGCTCTTTATCTGCTCGACTTACCTGGATAGGCGAGAAAAGAGTGCATAGTTTTGCAGGCCAACTTTGGAATAGAATGATCGGGGAGTGCTCCAAGACAACGCATCAAGCCAATTATTGAAGTGTTACGATGAAGTATTCTAACGTTCAAAATCCAAGGAATGCGGCTACAAACCAACTGTATAAGATAATTTTGATGAGACAGATCGTATAATTTTCACTCAACTTAAATAAGAATATTCTTTTTTTTTTTGATGAGTTTCGATAATTGGTAAGCGTGGTATCTGGATGTAACTACCTAGCATTTTAAAAGACTCAAGACAGTCATTCTTTGAGTGGCTTTCGAGTATATGAAACTCTCTTAAAAACTTTCATCACTGAAACTGAGTGTTGTAAACATTGTAAGCCGTGCAAGAATTTTAGAACTGGAAGCGTTATTTTTTATTATCAATAATAATTTGGCTTATGGCTGAGAACCTGGACCAGTTATAAACAGGATAAAAATCGATTCGGGTAACCGCAGTGAACAAAGATTATTGCCAAGCATAGAAAACAACCACCTCAGCTGTACTAAGGTTTAAGCTTTACCAATTACCGGTTCTTATGCATCGCCAGCGAGGTGACGAATTCCAAGAGTTTCTTTGATTTCGTTGAGAACTAACGTTCCGCCGTTGAAAATTGGCTGAACTATCAGACCTATTTGCTTTTGAGCAAAATAGAAGAAAATAATGTGGGCATCGTACGATGGTTAGAGGTACATCGTGTAAAAATTCGGTTCAAAATTAAAAATATTTAACCAGATCGAGCTTCCTTTGAATGGCGTCCAATCAAGCTTCGAGATGCATACCCTTAAATTTGCCCCTTCTTTTTGAGTATAGGGTCAAGACTGGTACGAACAATAGTGTAGCTTATGATGAGTTGGTTTCAAGACACCACTCCATAGCCGTGGTCGGAAGAATGACACACACTTTATAATCGAGATTCCTCATGCAATGTGCTTGGACAATCCCAAAGCTTGGGGTAATAATTGAATGAAAAAGCTCTTACTATGGCTTGTTATTCATTTCCCACCTATGTATATTGAATCGGCAGCAAGACAAAGGTTCTTTCTTACCCGGAGAGATCCGATACTAACTCGAGTAAACCTGCAACTTGGAGGCAGCTTCTAGAAGAACAAAGTGAACAAATAGGGGGTTGGGTGGCCCAGAAATTAGTTAAGATTATACTTGGGAATATGACAAACAGACGTTCTTGACGCATGCTATTTCCCGACGGTAGTGGAAGATTGTCTCGAGATCAAACAATAGTATGTCATGAATTGATCCGTGGCATAAAATTAGCCAGACAGAAAGGTCTCTTTTTATGCAAAGCTATTGGAGAAGATTGCTTGAGAAATCCCAACGAAAGTCAAGTATTAAAATTTTTAGTGTTTTAACTGAATTACCCAAAGTGAAATTCATTTGAAGTTTGGCTGCGCCAGTCAAACTTTACAAGCCTCTGTCAACTCTGCATTATTTGGGACCCGAAGATTTCCTCCTTTCGTGGGTCTGCTCAAAAATTGGAGCCTAAATGCTTTCAGTCGCAACATCATCTCTACATATTGAGACCCTCATCTCTCAGAAGACAGTAATTGGATATGGTACTTATCTCCTTTTCCTTGAAAATTGGTGGAGTCGTATTCATGCTGGATTCAAAGCCTCAAGACCAATTGGCATTGCACTGGAGAGGAAATCTTTGCCCTATTGGTAGTCAAGCTCAAATTCTAGGAAGGGTTATTATTGTTCAGTGCCCAACACGAAAATACTGGGGCGTTTCTGTGCGTAAAGGAAGAAACTAAACAACATTCCACACTCTATATCTGCAGTCCTTTCACTGTTTGTTCTATAGATCGTCCGACCATTTACAGACACCTGCATTTACGCGCCATTTTACACACAAGAGCGTAAGCAGAAGAAGCACCGAAAATCTTTTTCATGCAGCTATCTTCCAATTAGAAGGACGCAAGGGATAGGTCCCGACTAGCTGTGGGGATGGATTACTACCCAAGGAGTGCTCCTATGGGCCACAGAATAATGTGTTAGACGAGTTGAATAATAGGGTTTACAATTAGTCGCAAAATCTTTACGAGAACCTTGTTACCCAATTGACTAAGGGATGGGCTGTCTTCTCGAAGCTAGTTCAGGTTCTAGAAACCACCTTTGACACACCTTGAAATTGCGGACCTTTACAGACACTAACAATCTAAAATACCCAAATCTCAAAAATATTAAAAATAAATTCGGGGAAAATTAGTTCCCGGCAAAGGCTCTTCGTAACTATATCTGCTCAGTTAGCGACCAAAGCTAAAAGTATCTGAACTGTAATACTTCCTGGCATATAGGCGTTGTCGAACCAGCATTTTCCTCGTTTCCTTTCCTTTTATTTATATTTTCTATGGTTATAAAAGTTGCGATCCACGGCTAATTTTTGTTTTGGAATTGTGGATTACAATTTATTCAATTTTTGTGTGAACGATAGTCAGCAAATTTCGTTTGTTGTTTACAAGGTCACTAACATTACCGCTGGGAGGTAATATAGGATATTTACACGGAAGAATCATTGTTCAGTGGAGTGACGCTTCCATTTCTGCTCTTTCTCGTTTCCAGGACTCATTTGGATCGTCTATCCACTGTAATAGCACATTAATTGCCAATACAAACTACCATTTTTCACTTCCACTTTCTTCCACTTTCACTTCAAGCTAGATTGATACAATAATGGCATTTGAGATTACCTTTTTAGGGAGCTCTGGTGGCCCCATAGAAGGTTCCAACTGCTGTATTCTCGTGAAACCCCTGCACATATCATACCAAGAAATAGTCGAGAGGAAACTTAAGAACGAAGTGTTGTGTGTGGATGCTGGTGCTGGCCTTGCTAAATTGAGTGAGATAATCTACAATGAGATAAACAAGCAACCATCTTACTCTTTGTTGAATCTTTACAACGACTCCCTCGATGTCGAGAAATATTTTAAGGCTCCCATTTCCAAGCCTTTCGAATGCCTCAAGGGAGTTTCTCCATTCCAATCTGCCGTTGAAGTATTCAAAAATGTAAAGAGCTACTTGATATCACATCCTCATCTCGATCATATTTATTCTTTGGTTTTGAATTCACCTCAGTTTACGGTGGACAACCCGAAAGAAATATATGGAAACTGTGACACCATAAATGCCATAAACTGTCACATTTTTAATGGAATTATTTGGCCTAACATGCAAGAATTTGATATCATACATTTGAATTCAATTGACTTCGGTACAGTTTCTGATATCAACATCAATTATTCTGTGAAAATGTTTAGGTTGAGCCATGGAAGGCTACAAATGAACCACAGGAATGGTTCTATCTCAGTCAATGAGAATTTCAAGGGGATTTATCAAGAATCCAAATCGGTTACCTATATTTCTTCTGCTTTTCTAATAAACTACAGTAACATCAGTTCCAAAATTTTGGTGTTTGGAGACTTTGAGAGTGATCATATATCAAGCATGAAGTTCAATGAAGTTATTTGGAAAGAGGCTGTTCCTTATATACTCGACAGATCACTCAAGGCTATTGTTGTTGAATGTTCTAATTCAAACTGTGTTGACACAAGGTTGTATGGGCATTTGAACCCTATTCATCTTTTTATGGAATTAGAAAATTTGAGGACATTGTGTTTAAAAGCATCCGGCGGGATAGAAAATCCACTCAAAGACCTCCACATTATCATTAATCACATCAAGGAGACCGATGGTACCTTTGATCCAAGGGCTTCAATTCTAGAGAAACTAGAGGAGTTGAATGTCAAAAGTAAATTAGGGGTCAAGTTTTCTATAGCATTGTCAGGTATTTCGATCATTGTATAGAGATGTACATGTAGTAGATACTGCTTTATATATTCCAACATTCTTAATTTTATAATTTTTTGGGAACCACTAAATGATTTGATAAGCTTCAGTTATCAAGTTTTCACGCAAGTCAAATGGTAAGGATTCTTCATCCTCATTCAGGCTAGATACAACATCCAAAACTTGCACGTTACCGAAGCTATTGTCGCTATCTGTGACATTATCGAATTCAAGAGAGAATTGCAAATCCATAGGAAACAATGAATCCTCGTCAGAAGTGTCAACAGTGAATTCAAATGAGCCCTGAGGATCGTCGGTGGAAATGGAACCAATGTTGAAAACTGTTCCGATGTCTTCGATGGTAAAACTAATCTGTTCGTTGTCTTCTTTCAAGTGAATATCCCCTTGAATTGGTAAAATTATCTTGATATCTTTAATTGAAGTGTCAGTTACGTTCTTTTCCAAAAATTCGGGTGTCAACTCATACTCGATAGTGATGTCTGTGCTTTCGCCGTTTGGATTACACCAGATAGTAATTAATATAGGCAAATATTTAGTCTCATCACTTTTACCAGCACATCTCCATCTCAAAACTCCTAAACTTTGATCATTGAAAGGAAACAGCTTACTTTTATCTTTCAATCCAATTATGTGATGTTGCTGGAACAAATTACGATCAACGTTTGGATGAGTTTTATACTGTATTTCACTAGTCTTTTCGGTAGTCTTCAATAAAATCTTGCAATGGCTCAAATCTTCGTTGTTAATTCTCAACTGCAAATCACCTTTAACTTCAGTTGATAAAATTGAACCATCTCTTTGTAATTGGGCATTGAATTTCTCATTAATAGTGACTAATATTCCGTTATTTGGGATCTTGGATATATTGGGGGCAGCAATAGGTGTGGGGGTCATAGAAGCAGATCTAGGGTTTGGTAAGGACGAGCCACTGGTGGCCGGGTTGAACAATAAAGGCTGAGAAGACTCGAATCTGTTGCCAGGCTTCTTACCCAATTGCAAACCACCCGATCTTGAAGCCAAAGGCTTGTTGGTGTGAGAGCCCATTGGAGGTGGTGAATCAATTGAATTATCAATTATGGCAGGGGGTTGATAGCTTGGAGCACTGTGGTTACTTAAAGCTGCGCCTTCATCAAAGCCATATGGTCTGTTAAATTGGTTTTCCAAATTCTTCCTAGCCAACTCCTTTCTTTGAATCTCCTTTGCTCTTCTCTTTCTTTCTTCATTGGCCTCCATTTCCTTGTTTCTTTCGATAATCTCTTGGATTTTTTCTTCGTGGGAGTCCATCTCCAAGAACGATTGCACTTGGGACAATGTTAAATTCTCCTTGTAGCCATTGTTGATGATTTCGTCGAAGGAACTCAAAATTTCAAACGCATTGTCGAAGATTTCTCTCTCATCTATGGTTCTCAACAAGTTACTAATAGTTGCAACAAACAAGTGTAATGTGTCAATATCCTGTAAAATGTTGGAATGCTTATTGGTTAACAACACCACGTAAAGCTCTTCCAATGGCTGATAAACGTATCTAATATTATCATCCTCAACGGCAGTGTGCTGAGAGGAAGAACTGGAAATCAAACCGGGAAAGCTGGCCAACAAGCTGGTGATCTTGTCCTTGCTTATGTCTCTGAATTGTCTGGACAAAAGGGCTTTACCTCCTCTGGTGCATATGGATGCGGCTAAGACGACCATTTATAACTTGGTTGGTGTTTTTTTGAGTTGGTTGTTTTCTCGATCCATGAGTTTTCGTGTCAACAAAATTTTTTGGTGTATGCACGAAAAGAACAGACTTGCCTGGAGGAGAGTAAGGTTGTGGGACGTTTTAATGGCTATAGGGGTAGAGAGAAGTAGGGTGGGTAGAAAAAATGAACGGGTGTGTGAACCTTGTTTTTAAAGTTTTTTTTGTTTTACGTACGAGTTGAGGCTGTGACTGGTTATAAACTCATATTGCACGTTTATGATTGTTTGTGATGTCTAGTCTACAGTAGAGTAATGGTAACTATAAGTATGACAAACTTGCACATTTATGTAAGTTGGAATATGTTGTTTCATGTTAAGGGGCGTTGTTTTTGAGTCGATATGCCTATACTTCCCTGGTGCTCCTGTAATTCGTAAGAACTGCAATTTGTAATATATACAATTCGCAGCCAAAATATCAACTTGGGCTGAGGAACAATGGTCACCTCGAATGTAGATACGGTCCAAAGATGGATACAGGGAGAGGAATGAATACTAGTAAGTGGGATGTTTGCTTGCATATTTCTGGAATTTTTTTGGTTCTCTCTGACATGTTAAATACTGAAGATATATTCGCCCATAAATGGGAGATATGTGAGCAGCTCCACAAAACATTCCCGACAAACCCCAGCCACTCTTAGACGGGCAAAAGAACATAGGGTACTACAACAGCATTCATATACAACAAATTTAGCTTCAACATAGAATTAAAAAAAGAAATTAAGGTGTGGCACGGACAGGACTTGAACCTGCAACCCTTGGTGTTGGAAACCAAAGCTCTGCCAATTGAGCCACCGCACCATCCTTATTTCTTCAACAAACCCATATTAACTTGTTTCAGAAACAAATATTCTGATCTTGAAAGTCCCTATAGTGCATTGGTGCCCTTCAGAAGGTGAAGGGTAGGTGTGGAATTCGAGTGTACATCTAATACACTTGATTTGTGGACAAGCAATAAAAGTTATTCCCCACCGTGGACAGCACACAGACAACTTTCTCTGCTCTATGAGCGGCACACTGCTAAAGGCTGATGTGAAGTTGGCCTGTGAAGAGATGATTAACAATCTATCTGTGTTTCTGTGAAATTGTGACACCTGAATGAGATGCCGACGGATCGAATTTACTACTATAGTTGTTGGGTAAAATAATTGATTTCCCCATTTCCTGATAATCAGAGCAACACAGACTTGATCGAAACCAACTCTTGCTTTAGTTGGTGGCTATCTAGTTCAGTTCTATTGAACTCTGACCCCCTGAACCCGATGGCATTATCATCATCATAAGAGCACGAGGCAGTTAAAAATGAAGCCAATTGTAATCTTAAAAAAGTCAAGTACCTCTTCAGGCTCCACAAAGTATCGTTCATTTCACAGTCTCAAATCCAAGTCATACTAGGTATACTTCAGCCATGTATCGGCTCTATCTTTAAATTGCAGCCATTTTCACGGGATGCGAAAATCCCAACGTTTAAAGGCTTCGCCAGTAATTTGAAAATTTGAACAACTTTCGTCCACAATGAACAGGATGTGGAAGTTATTGTTGGCCATTGTAGCCATCACCAGCTACAAGACAATCCCGTTCGCTTACATATTCAAGTTTTATCTGAGCTACATTAGATACGTTACCAGTCAAAGATGGAAGTACTTAAGAATCGGCAGAAAGAATACCTTTGATTTGACAGTGGAAAACAAGGGTCCATTGGCAGTTTTTGAACCAGTTGTGTATCAAAGCTATGTATCACCTTTGGAGTACGACATGTTTTTGCACAAGTCCAATTCCACCTATTTCTCTGATATGGATTTTGCCAGGATGAAGTTGATCTGCAAGATTTTCCAGAAAGGATTTTTTACTTACATCTTCAACGAGTATAAAGAGTTTAAGAAAGCTTCCGTTTTTAATTACCCATTTGTTCCCGTGGCCAGAGTAGAGTGTACCTTCAAGAAGGAGTTGAAGTTATTTGAAAAGTTTGATATCATCTCCAGAGTCGGCGCTTGGGACGATAAGTGGTTGTATGTTATCTCCAAATTTGTGAAGCAAAAGGACAATAGAACGGTTGCAATTGGAGTCACGAGATACGTATTCAAGATGGGAAGAGTGACCATCCCACCCAAGGAATTTGTTAGAAGGAGCGAATTGTTGACCAAGGAAGCCGAAGAAGCCAATGAAAAACACTTGGAAGTATTTAAACATCTTTCGTCTACTGATGACTTTGAAGAGTTATGTGAATCATTTTAATTATTTATACAGAGATACACGATTAAATTTATTAGTCTCTAAAGTTCTATTAAGTCTTTTGTATTCTAGTGGTGTCTTTGTAAGTCAATTTCATGGAACAACTCCTCGGGATTGACGACATCCATCATCTCCTTTTCGCCTATTCTTTCATTAGTTTCATTCTCTTTATTCTTCCTGAACAACGCAAAGTATGGGATAATGTATAGCAAACTCAAAAAAGTAGTGGATCCTAACGCACAAGCCAAGGAGATACCAACGACCTTTCCGCTAGACAACTTCAGCGACTTCTTTTCTATATCTGCCAGAGACAAGTATCTGAATTGATCTTTGACCAATATGGTACTGATGCTTCCTAATTGGGTACCGGCCAATGTGGTGTATACTAAGGGAACCCATTCAGCACCATTGTAGAACGCAACATTGACCAAACCATAATCATCTAATTCGAATCTACCTGCAACAACTAAGATCTCGTTTTTACTGAAGAAAGTCTCATCCTTGTTATTAGTCGTATCAGATTTCTTCAAGGTCAACAATTTGGCATCATGGAGTTTAGTTTCATTAGAGAAATTAACGCCTCCAATTGAGGACCATGACGAACCGTCGTAACCTTGAATGAACCCATCGCCGACGGCAATGAACCTTCCTTTCAAGTCTTCATTATAACTATCATCTGTCATTACGAGCTTTTTGATGGCACCCTTAGATGGCAACTTATTGAGACTAGAAGGCGCTGACTCGAATTCATCTTTGTCAAGATTGTAAAGGAAAAATTTTCCATCTTTATCATTCAAGGCCAAGTCCCCGGTAACAAGAACAACGTTGCTTTTGATGAATTTGATATCGGAGACAGTTTTAGCACTGAAGTCACTGGTTGGACTCTCCCATCTGGTGTTCTTAATATCGTAGATACAAACCCCTTGACACTCCAAAGACCCAGCACTATCAAAGTTACCACCAACTAGTAACTTCTCACCGCTTTCATAATACACAATGGCATTTATCTCTAAATCACCTGAGCTGCTAGAAAGTTCGGCAGGCTGGAAACTCGTGAAGTCATTCTTCTTTATGTCGTAAATAATCACACCACCAGATAAATCAATGCCGTTTATTGTGACTGAGTTATTGTACCCAATGAAAAGATATTGGTCATTAGAGTCAACATACAATGTTTGGAGAGTTGCATTGGTAGCCCATTTAAAGTCTCCTTGTAATCCAGTGAAAGAGTTATTACTTTCAGTTGATAAGAAGCCCACATTAGTTATAGGTGACTTATCAGCAGTTTCAAAGTTTCCCCCAATCACACTCATTGAGTCGTTAATGTAGTAAGACAGCGTGATATTGCCGCCACTCAAATTGATGTTATAGGTTTTAAAACCACCGTCATTACCACTGATGTACGCTTGGTTGGTGTAGTAGCTATCCATAGGATTGAAAGAAGATCCAGAAACGATCTGTTGACCATCGGATAAACTTATAACCTCTGTAATATTCAACATTCGGTTAGGGTCAGTGACCCACTCTTTCTTCGTGTTGTCCCAAGTTCTCTTCTGCTCGTTGGATGAGAATATAAAGTACTCTGTTGACAGGAGAGTTAGGTAAGTGAATGTGTCAAAATTCTCATCAATGAAATCATTACCAAAGCTGAAAAATTCATTATCCGAGTACATTACGAAGTTATTGGCCTGGTCTACTGATTCATTTTTGTTAGATAAGTCAGATATCTCAACATTTGAATTACTTTTGGTCATACTGAATCGCCCGAGAAAAACCCTAGAATCCTTATACGTTGACACAGTGGTAATAGAATCGTTGAAGGTAGCTCCAAAAATTGTGGACTCGTCAGCTCTTTTGAGCTTCTCAATACTACCAACAGTCCTATCTGGATACGATTCATAGTGGTATTCGACATAATCGAGATCAATCGTATCTTTCAGAGCATCCCACAACAGCCTCTTTTGAATTTGTGCTGTGGTGAAGTTAGAAGTGGTATTATACTTCCCAACTTTCAAATTGATCACATTCTCGTTGCTCAAAGTCAAATTCGATGAGTTAGAAGAAAAGTCTCCCAAGATCAACAAGGACAGACTATCATTACTAAACTGCCTTATGACTGTATCAGAAGATAATTCCGAGCTCAACACATTGATAGTGGAGTTACCCACAAAAGTGTTGTTGACTGAAACGTCCCCGTCTGAGTCATAGATCAAATCTTCTTCAAAATAGGAAAAGTTGGCCAAGGAATATTCAAACAAACCATTGAGCTTTAGTTCCACCAAACCTGAATCAGTATGATTATGCAGCCTCGTCCTGTTTGTAGTATTTGTG
Organism: Yamadazyma laniorum; assembly: GCA_002109505.1. Classification (NCBI taxonomy): domain Eukaryota; kingdom Fungi; phylum Ascomycota; class Pichiomycetes; order Serinales; family Debaryomycetaceae; genus Yamadazyma; species Yamadazyma laniorum. The sequence continues at coordinate 481,888 of MVNT01000007.1, read as the reverse complement.
CTATAATAGTCATCCAATTGAACTATGTCGGCTCTTATCTTGTCAATAACCATCCAAGGATCTTGGGTTCCTTCATTAATGGTACTTTCATATTCCACCACGATCTTCGTTTGTCCCTCGCTCAAAGTTGACCCGTCCAAGTGTCCGTAAAATAAATAATCAAACTTATTGTAGTCATTGTTTTGATAGATCAGTTTTGTAGCTCTAACTTCATCATTTGAGTCAATGACAGTTACATTGACAATAGACCTGAGATCACACGAGTTATCCTGAACACACCCTGGGGTTTTCATGATAATGGAGTAGTCACCTGAATAACTAATGTTAGGGTACATAGTGATCTTTCCGTCCCCACCAGTAGACACCTGGTAGTCTGTATCAGGCAAAGATACACCCATGGATGTTATAGAGTTGAAGCTCCCCGAGTTTATTTCAATCAAATTTGTCTTATCTGGGTCTTCACCGCAGTCTGGTTCATTCAAAGTTTCATTACCGTAGACTAGAATCGAGTTAGAATATAACTCAAATCCTGCCACTGCACCCTTGGAACCACGCCATGAAATGACAGTCAAACCCACTTTATCAATCTGCACATCGTTTTCGAAAGCAAATTCTTGGAAGTTCTGGGCGTATGACAAAGACTTTGTTTGAGTAGAGGGATCGTAGTACATGGAGAAGGTTCCATCATCTTCGCCCACAAAGATATCATCGGCAGTTAGCTCTTCTATATTATCCAAGTTGTCTTGAGTAGAATCTTTCAATTGCTGTAACGTTGACAAAGGACATGATGCATCACAATACGCTATTTCATTGGTGTTAGGGTCAACATACGTCAAGTTCATTATACCATTATTTGGGTAGGAATAGATTCTGAAGGTGTCAATGGAATCAGCACCTTCAGGTATATACAACCTCACTTTGGTTGGAGTCAAACCCTTCATTTGATCTGGCAACTCGACCAACCATTGCCCACCAGCTGCAGCCTGAGGAGCCCACAATGGACTGGTAGAAGGGCAAACCAACTTTGAGGGGTCAGATCCATCACCAGTTACATCGGTGAATGTCCCATGCTTCAAAGATATCTTTTGTTCTGCCAGTATTAACGACGTGTTGGTAGAATTGGAATGCTTTGTTGAGTTGGAAATGGATGATATATTGTGGGTCAAAAGATCTGGTAGTCCCAAGGTGTCAAACTGACCTCCGAATATTATAGAGCCGTAATCACTTCCATCCACAATCTTTGTTATGGCATTGATGGTGGAGTTTTCCCCGAATCCTTTGAAGGGTAATTCGACTAGTTGTTTTGATGATTGATTGTATACAACGGCACCATGTGAATCGTTGTACTCGAAGTCACCTCCAAGATAGATCAAGTCACCGTCAATGAATGTTATTTTGACTTGTCCATCAAGCGACGGTAAGTCCATGTCGGCTCTTCTAGCCTTGGTGCCTGACGAAAAGAGGCGGGTAATGCCATTACTCGTTAAATTATAGATGATGGGGGGCTGAACAGCTTGGTGGTTTATGGCATCGAAGTCTCCGTTGATTAAGATGGTGTCGTCAGAAAGCTGCTGTACGCTCGAGATGTCTCCACTGACCTCTGCAAAATTCCGGGTGGTGTTGTCCTTTCGTATGAATAACTTGTTGGACGAGGAGGAGGTAGACGACGACAGCGGGTTCCATGTTATCGACTCAGTGGCATTCGTCAGAGAGTAGTACAGCAAGGAGTCGAACGATCCCAAGAGTCCCAACTTGCCTCCAAGTTCGTCGAAGTCGAGCTGTGGATGTGATATGGAGTCACCAGCAGCTGCTCGGAGGAGCATTGATATGGGAAGGAGTATCAGGTACATGTTGATGAAAGGAACCATGTGTTGGAGAATATGCCCGAAGTGTAGGGGATGCAGTTTATATATGTAGAACAACAAGTATGTTGTGAATGTCCGTTAAAAGGGGGAATGAAAGGAGAAGACCAGGGAAGTGCGATAAAATCACTGAAAAATCGAAAACAGTTCAAGCACAAGCTAAATAAACACCCGGTCAATTCAAGTGTAGCGGCCGTTGTTTACTAGTGTAAATCCAGTGGGAATGGCGGGAAATCTATGTAAGAAGACGTAGCCCTTTTCGAAAGGACAGACTGGACAATTGTTTTTATTGATACAGTTAAGCGAGAAAAAATGAGGGTTTTTTCAGGTTAGAGAATGAAAAGTATATTCTTAGCAGCAGGAACTCAAGTAGTTTCTTTCGCAAGTAAACTACTGGACCAGGGTTTACTGCAGGACCAGTAATGCAGCACCGGGTACGTGCCCATGAAAGGACTGCAACATGCAACTGCCAAAGGTCCCACCACCGTTGTCGTAGGTCCTAATAGTGGTTTGAAACTAACCAAGCAGATTATTTACTATTTATCCCAATGGGGCACGATGATCTGAAATAGACACACTCGGAGCTAACCTGCATTTGTGCTAAGCTGTAAAGTAAAACCGCAGGTTGCGCTGCGATTGATTTGCGAACTTCACTTCGGTGATAATCATAGAGAGCTCGAACAATGTCTCAGTACCCCATGGGCCTAGATCCGTATGTGTCTCGACAATGCCTACTCCACCATATGTACTCCCCGCTCGTTTCTGTCCACTCGTCGCCCGAGGCCGACGTGCTCGTGCAGTCCATCCTCAATACGTCTGATATCTCGTTACTTTCGGTCCTCAAGCCCTATGGAAATAACGTCAAATACCCCATTCCGAACCAGCTCTTCAAGATCACCAACAACCAGTTGATCACAAAGAACTACCCGAGCTTCCCCATCCGGTTCGACTTCCCGTTGCAGGATTTGTTGTCGCTAAACATTGCTACCTCCACCTCTGCCCCAGACACTCACTCTGCACGGAATAGCACTTCGCTCCAACAACTATTCAGCATCACGTCGCTCGAACGCCTACTTAAAGAGCTGTCGTTGGGCACCGAGGACGACTTGTATCTCGAGTTCTTCAATAAGGTTATAACGTCCAATTCGATTGTGCCGTTCCATACGTTCAACCATCCTATCTCCCAGATATTCGTCATCAACTATGCCAGTGACCCGGTGGACTATTTACGGGCCAAGATCGTAGAGTTTCGTAACTGCAACTTCCCTCAGTTCTTCCAGATAAATGACCTTCTTGTGCATGCCTTTGTCTTATACGATGAGAATGCCGTCACTGGTGAGGATCTCGTGAGCTACGAGTCTGACATAAGAAGTAAGCTTTCGATTAGCGTGACATTCATTCCGGTGATCTTCGCAGAACAGCCAGTGTCTCAGGACCTCGTGAAGATTCTTGTGAACCAGAATTCCACCATAGAAGAAGACTTGCAACGAATTACCTTTCATGCAACCAACGACCACTTCATGATACCCCAGAATGTGGACAGAAGTTTCCGATTGGCTATCAACCTGTTTATCACTCAGCAATTGGTTCCTCATATGGAGAAGAAAATAAGGTTGTGGGATGACCTGATACTTGCACCCAGACGTTCTATCACCAACCGATTCTTTTCGGCTTCCCGTAAGCTCTTCAACAACAACAATACTTCGGAGTCCCATCCAGGTACTTCTGCATTCAACTACCAGGAAAACTACTATCATAAATCATCTCCCGAACAGTGTATAAGGAAGCTTGCAGATTGGTCTTTAATACTCAAAGACTTCAAGTACAGCTACTCCATTTATGATTTCATCAAGAAAGATTTCAACAACGACAAGGCATGGATTTACGTGGCTTCGACTCAGGAAATGTGCATAATCTCTTTGCTTCTCGTGCAGACACAATTGGCCAACAATCTGTCGATGCCTCCTGATCGAAATACCCTAAGGAAAATCAGGCACGATATTATCGAGCCGTATCTCGACAACCTTCTGTATACCTACAAGTCTCGGCTCAACCTCAAGACATATAACCTTCGGACGGTTCTTCTCGTGGTGGAACTCTTGTTGTGCATGTGCTCCACGTTTAACATGTACTGGTGGTGGATAGATCTTGTCGAAAAGTACTTGGTGAAGTGTGTTCAGGAATTTGATGCCCACTTAGTGGCCTCCAACCAGAGTCTGCAGGTGATCAAAGCTGTCATTTATGAGAGGCTTGGTTACGTTTTCGGGAAGTTTTCCATAGAAAACATGCTGGCTTATAACTATAACGATGACGAAGTCAAACAAGAGGATGACGAGGAAGAAGGTTTATACCATAATCCCCACAAATTGCACCCCAAAAGGTCTCCTGCAAACTTCGGGTTCAACAGATTCAGGAAATCTTCAACTTGGTATTTGCTTTCTATCAGAGAGTGGCTAACCCTACAAAGATACGACCACATCAAGATGCTTCTCAACAATATCCGCTACTCTTTTGACCTTGAGCTCACGGACAACTGGTACGACCGTAGCGACTTACTCCTTGGCTTCATCAAGCGGTTTATAGCAGAGCACGATACTTCTGCATCTCTCAACTAGACTACTGCACTACACTATTTCGCATAATAAACTCCATACATAATTCAAGCTGTTCGCATTATTTTTCAATCTCATCACTTGCCATACAATGTCGTTTAGAAAGAGAAGTGAAGTGATAAGTGGGAACTCACGGGCCTCAGCGGTGCCCGGAAGGATCCCAACTGCTTCTGGTGTTCCCGGACGTGCACCTGCACCCGCAATCCCAGGAAGAGTACCTGGCTCTATCACCGGAAGAGATCCAATGCTTGGCAGAAGCCCCATCACAAGGCCAGTAGCAACAGCAAAACCAGATACCACAACATCTCCAGAGCCGTATCTCTCGAACATCGGGATAAGGCCATCCGTAATAACCTCCCAGCCCACTATTTCAACTGGAACGGCCGATTTAGATAAACTATTAGCACACCAAGGGCTTCCATTAGGAAGTTCGTTGATCATTGAGGAATCGGGTGCCACTGACTTTGGGTCCATTTTGTTGAGATGTTTTGCTTCTCAGGGAATAATACATAATAGGATCGATGACTCGAAGCAGATGAACTCTCACGTGATAGTTGTGGGCTTGTCACAAGAATGGGCCAAAGACTTACCTGGAGTATACAAAGGCTCATCCAAGGATAAGAAGAAGGCCTTGATCAAATCGCAAGAAAACAAGATCAATGTTTCCAATTTGGCACAGCCTTCGAACACCCAAGAAAGAGACTTGAAAATAGCCTGGAGATATGGCTTGAATAAAAAGGTCCAGGACGAAAACTTATCAGAGGTTAATGAGAACTACAACCACCAGTTTGATATCACAGAAAGATTGAGACCGGTTCCCAACCACAACGAAATCACATTCATACAATTATCCAATGACTACAAACAACTAGTGTCCAACATAACTACCGCCATTGTCCACCAATTGAAATCTAACACCTCAAAAACAATTAGACTCATCATACCTAATTTGTTGATTCCCTCAGTGTACCCTCCTCCTTTCTCACAGTCCACGTTTATGATTCCATTCTTTCACAGCTTGAAGTCTTTGTTGCGTCAATACCCAAACAACTTGTCATTGGCTGTTACTCTCCCTCTTGACTTGTACCCCAGATCATCTCATTTGACTACGTTATTGGAGAATTTGGCTGATTCAGTAATCCATTTGCAGCCTTTCAACCAAGCCATGTCTCAGTTGATAGAAAAAGCATACAAAAACGAACCTGGAAAAATACAGCACGGATTGGTGAATATTCTTAAATTGCCAGTGTTGGCTGAAAGAGGATTAATGACAGTTCACAACGGTGAGTATGCCTTTAAAAATGGCCGTAGGAAGTTTGAAATCGAAGAGTGGGGCATCCCCGTCGAAGACGACAGCAGTGACAATCGAAACCCATCAGCCGAAGCCCAGGCTCCTGAAAAGCATACCACCAAGAATATAGATTTCTAATAAGCAGTATTTAATCCTTTTTAATACATTCATTCATAGATTTGAGGAGTTCCTTGATCTCTTTAAGATCCGAATCCTGGCGTTCTTTGACTTCGTTGACCCTTGCAATGACATCTTGGTGTAACTCTCTCATTTCTTGCCTGGTTTCCTGAATAAGAGCTTGAAGGGATTCAAGAGTTTCCGCTTCTTTGCTCTTCTTGGATTGAGGACCGTCGAAGTACTCCACATCTTCACTAAATTTCACGTTTTTCTTTGGCTCCACAGGTTCAGGTTCGAACTTTTGTACGGGCTCGAGTTTTCTTTTGAGGTTCCTTGCATACTGGGCTTCTATCTCCTGAATCTGCTGCCTTCTGACTGGAGATCCACTGCGTCTGATTGGAGATATGATCGTCTCACTACTGGAGGGCCTGTCTCTAGCAGGACTCAAGGAACGGGCTCTGATTCTAATTTTTGTACGTGGTGGTCTTTCTTGTGAATTGAGCCTGTTTCCTTCCACAGGACGGAGCTGAGTGCGGGCGTTAAGAGTTACTTCGGGAACGTTGTTTTGGTTCATTGGATATTAAATAAAAAAATGCTTGCGAAAACCGAATTTCCAATTACGGCTATAAAAGAAAGACACATTAAAGGCAAGAATGCAAGTATGCAAAATAAGAGATTTTGGTAGTTGTAGTTGAGAATGCAAAAACCCTGAGGCCTGGGCCTACAAGTCATTTAGCATTTGTCTTCACTTCTTGTGAGAAAAGTTGCTCTGATAGTCTCCAAATCTGGCCCTAAAGAAGAGGACGAGCGAATTTAATCCTTTTGGATTTGAAAAAGGTTAAAATGTAGTCTCCATCAACTTGTAGTTCATAACACTAGATGGCAGATTTTACTAGAATAAGATCTAGCCCGTCCAATATTGGGTTCTTAATTAAAGGTGTAGCCGCACACATACTCTTCTGCCAATAGATCGTGTGTTTCATCCGTACGATATACTGGTGCCCGTAAGTAGCAACGGTTCAAATCACGATGTGTTATAGTCACCTGCTGTAAATAAATATCATGCTCTGCATCGTGATAACTTATAGAACATGGATAGTACAGCTTCCTATTGTAAAAGTAAGTAGGCAATTTGGAAAAGAACAAATAGAGGAACATTCCTTCTACTATTGGGTCAAACAAACTTCATGCTTAACCTTGACTGAAGATTGCATGAAATAATGGTAATTTGGATCTGGCGAACTCAAAGCTTATTCAGGCTATATTGCACCGCATAGCTTATTCATGTAGGAATCGTTCCCTTACCTTTGAACTACGTTTAGAGAGTGGATTTCAGTCAGTTCTATGGTCTATAAAAAGCTGGCAAAATCCTCCCCGATCTTGGAACCCATAAACAACAATGAAAATTTCCAACTTATTTTCTGGTTTAGTTTCTACAAGTTTTGCCTTTTCTGCTTCTCCCAACGTTATGTATCATAGTGGTGCCAAAGACGTTACCAGGGTTACAAGTACAGTAAGAATCCTTGAAGGAAACCTAACTGGGTATTATTATGCAACGGAGGCATTTTTCAAGTTCCTGAGCCATATTACCTCAATTAACCACGCTGACAAAATTCCTGATCCCTGCGGGGGCACTTTCAAGTACCGAAGATTGGCCAACAATGCAGTAGAATTTGGGTATGTAGCCGCTTAAATAAACATGTTTAACTTCCATTAAATGTACAAGGCAAGTCGTCACAGTACCAATTAGGCAACATCGCATCTACTTCAGTTCTGCTACAGTAGTTCTGCAACCAAAACTAATTAAACCCAATGGGGAAATATAATTGCCGGACGCGTCGCTGAAAATCCTAACATATAATTTCTTAAAAACGATTTTTTCTGGCCCAACTACGTCTCTTCTTCCTCCTTTGCAATGTCTTCCCCAATTCACAATGTGGATGAGCTTCCCGAAGACCCCAGTTTAAGAGAAACAGAGTCTCAGTCACAGACCCAACAACAAGCAGTGCCCTCATCACCATTGTTCTTCAACTCATCGTCTTCTCAGTTACACTCAGATGCCAATAACTCCAGTAATAATAGAGGAAGAAATCCTCCAAGCAGCCAAAGAACCAGAACCGGCGAAGTGTCGTCTCCTTTACACTATTCCTCCTCTTCGGCCCACCACACTTCCGACACCAACCGTGGATTGGGCTCTTCCAGCAGAAATATCAGAAGTGACAGATTAACCAGTGAAGTCGACAGAATTGTCAGAAGACACAACAGAAGTGATATCCAAGACAGCACTTCCTCTCCATTAAGACGGAGGACGTTTGTGGAATCGGGTAGCCAGGCCTCTCAGGACTCTACTCAACAACCTCCTAACCCTTCGTCATCCTCCAATCCTAACTCTGACAACTTGGCTGGAGAGGATGAGCCAGTGAGAGTCATTTGGGGTACCAATGTGTCGATCCAGGACTGCTCCAATGCGTTCAGGGACTTCTTAATGTCGTTCAAAATGAAGTATAGAAAGTTACACGATCAAGGTGAGGTGGTATTTGAAGACAACGAGCTTTACTACGTACAACAATTGAATAACATGAGAGAATTGGGATTGACCAACTTAAATTTAGATGCTAAGAACTTATTGGCATACCCAGCCTCCAGGAAGTTGTACTACCAGTTATTGAACTACCCACAAGAAGTGATTCCGATCATGGATCAAACCACTAAGGATTGTATGGTTTCCTTGGTGATGGATGACAACGGATTCGATAACACTGCTACCTCCGGTGTAGACGAAATTGAGACCAACATCTATACTGTACGTCCTTACAATATCAACCAGGTCGAGAGAGGAATGAGAGAATTGAATCCCAACGATATCGATAAGCTTGTTAGCGTTAAAGGTCTCGTTTTGAGAGCTACTGCTATCATTCCCGATATGAAGGTGGCTTTTTTCAAATGTAATGCCTGTGATCATACTATTGCTGTCGAGATTGATAGAGGGGTGATTTCAGAACCATCTAAATGTCCCAGAGAAGTCTGTGGACAATCCAACTCAATGTCTATCATTCACAACAGATCCTCGTTTGCTGATAAGCAAGTGATCAAGTTGCAAGAAACTCCGGACTTAGTTCCAGATGGACAGACTCCGCATTCTATAAACTTATGCGTATATGATGACTTGGTCGACAGTTGTAGAGCTGGTGACAGAATCGAAGTTTGTGGGATTTTCAGGTCATTGCCGGTCAGATCTAATCCTAGAATGAGAGCTGTAAAGAGTTTGTACAAGACTTACTTGGATGTAGTTCATGTCAAGAAAATTGATAAGAAGAGACTCGGAGCTGACGTGTCTACTTTGCAACAGGAGGCCAGTGAAAAGGAACAAGAGGTTGAACAGGTACGAAAAATCTCTATTGAAGAGACCGAAAAGATACACGAGATCAGTCAACGAGATGACTTATATGAGGTTTTAGCCAGATCTTTGGCCCCATCGATCTATGAAATGGATGATGTTAAAAAGGGTGTTTTGTTACAGCTTTTTGGAGGTGCCAACAAAACTTTCAAGAAGGGTGGTAGATATAGAGGTGATATCAACATCTTGTTATGCGGGGATCCTTCTACCTCTAAATCTCAGTTGTTACAGTATGTTCACAGGATTTCGCCAAGAGGTGTTTACACTTCAGGTAAAGGTTCTTCGGCTGTTGGTTTGACTGCCTACATTACAAGAGACGTCGACACAAAGCAACTCGTTCTTGAAAGTGGTGCTTTGGTTTTATCCGACGGAGGTATATGTTGTATCGATGAGTTTGATAAAATGAGTGACTCCACTAGGTCTGTGTTGCACGAAGTGATGGAACAACAAACTATTTCGGTCGCCAAAGCTGGTATTATCACTACTTTGAATGCCAGAACCTCCATTTTGGCTTCTGCTAATCCTATAAATTCCCGTTACGACCCTAATTTACCTGTGACATCAAATATTGACTTGCCTCCTCCATTGCTTTCAAGATTTGACTTGGTATACTTAATGTTGGACAAAGTCGATGAGAAAATCGACAGGCAATTAGCTCGCCACTTGACTGACATGTACTTGGAAGATGTGCCTGACAAGGTCACCAACAACTTTGTATTGCCTGTGGAGTTCTTGACTACCTACATACAATATGCCAAAGAAAACATCAACCCGGTTATCACTCCTGATAGTAAGAACGAATTGGTTAGAGCCTATGTTGAAATGAGGAAATTGGGTGACGATAGCAGGTCTTCAGAGAGGAGAGTCACAGCTACTACCAGACAGTTGGAGTCCATGATCAGATTGTCCGAGGCCCATGCCAAGATGAGGTTGTCTGAAACTGTTGATTTGATTGACGTCAAAGAAGCCGTAAGATTGACCAAATCCGCCATCAAAGATTATGCCACCGATCCTATCACCGGCAGAATCGATATGGACATGATTCAAACCGGTACGACTTCCGCCCAGAGGAGAATGCAAGAAGACTTGAACAACGAAGTGTTGGCTATTATCGAGGCAAATAATAATGCCCTTAGATTCAATGAATTGGCAGTCAAGATCAACGAGAAGTCGTCCATAAGAGTGGAAAACAACGATCTCACGGATGCCGTCAAGAGATTGGTGCAGGAAGGTAAGGTGATTGAAACTGGCGACAGTCACCGTAGAACTATCAGAAAAGCCATGGGTGTATAATGTAGAAGAATATATAAATGTGATGATTAAAGAAATTTGGTGCCACGGCCCGAACCAGATCCCGAACCAGATCCCGAACCAGTGGCAGCTTCTGTCTGCACAGGCTCATCCACCATCTGGAACAATTGGTTCAACTGCTCGTCTACATCGATGTCCATTCCCTCAGAAACATTGTTCAACAACCGATACTCTCTCTGCAAATCGACACGTTCACCGTTCTGCAACCGAGCGAATATGTCGTTCAATATAATCATCCTGGTGTGATGGGATTCTCGAAGAGCTTCTAGCTGTTTCCGTCTTGCTATCAATTCCGTTACACATGAGCCAAACACAACTGTGAGGAAAAGAGATTTAAGGGTCAGGGACTGGAGGGCGTCTCTGAAAGTCGTCCTTTTGCGAGGCACTGCCATGGAATGGTTTCTCACCAGTAAGTGTAGACCCGATCCCAAGTGATATGGCCTCCGGACGAGTGGTTGTCGCCATGGATTTATGAACTGAAGCATCGATATTTAATAATCGAGTGCGGAAACTTCTCCTCAATTATGACTGACAGACCACTCTTTAACAAGCAAGAAGGTGCCGAGTTGGACTCGTTTGAACCGTATGAAGACAACGAATCATTTAGGAGATTGAAAAATTTAGTGTCTTTTACTAATGTTACTTCTCCTCGGTTAAAGGATGACCTTCTACAACGTATGGAGTTTGCATTTAAACAGAGTTCAGAGAATATTAGCAAAGCCGAACAAAAAGAGACGATTCGTATATTGCGAGAATACAACCCCATAAGATGGGACTTGATACTAAAATATGCAGAGATGGATGAGAATGCTGGTACAAACGTGGTTTATCAAGTATTATTGAAACGAATGATCTTGACTTTTCTTGTAAAGAAAAGGGCTATTTATAAAAATGAAGGTAAGATCCTAAGTCGGTACAGACTTACAGGAAGAATGGAGCCTAAGTATTCACATTATCAGGAGTATGCAAGTGCTAATTATGCACAAAGCACAAAAATTCTTATTATATTAATGAGCGTTGTTGTCTTGATTATAGTAGGTATTGTATCGATAGCAAACTTCTCGAGTTAGTCTAGTATATTTGCGTACATTAGATGTTATTGTATTTGATATTCTCTATTTCCATCTGTTGTGGAAGCTGTAATTCTATCGTCTTAACGCACAGGCGAGTTCCAATAAGCTTTACAAGGTTTGTTGAAGATTGACGCAGTGTTGTTTGGGCTGTTCTCGTGTCCCTTTTCTATCCCCTCACAGTCCATTACTCCGCTCCCCATCACAGTCCATCACTCGACTCTCATCGTACTTACATCATTCCAGTTGCACTCTACTAAGCCGCGCATTAAATTGCTTAGACAAGTGTAATGATCCACACACAATGAAGGTCCCTAAGGTAACCAGCATACTTCTTGTTGCATTGAGTGCCATTTCGGTGCTCAACTTTCTCTTGAAGTACTACACGTACTTTGTGCTTATGGTTTCGTCCTCCAAGAAGACCGCACACGACGTCAACAACATTGCAGAAGAAACCGGCGAGGTCCCACATCCACACGAGCTATACGTGCCGCTTTTGACGTTCATACCGACAAAGTCCCCCGTGTTGACAAGGCCTTGGGTTTTGGTCACCAGCAGTTTTATTGAGGAGAATTTCATCGGCTTGACCATGAGTATTTTCACGATGTTTTACTTGGGTAAATACTTGGAGAACATATGGGGTCATAAAGAGTACTTGCAGTTCATTGCCTGCAATGTATTGTTGGGTAACTTGATGGTTTACTTGCTCTTCTATACGATCTCTTGGTTCGGGGGCTTGAAAGAAGTTCCTCCGGTGGTGGTGACACCGATGGCAATCATAATGGGGTTTTTTGTAGCCATTAAGCAGAGAATCCCATCCCACTATTTGCTTTTTTTCAGAGGAAACTTGAGGATAAAGGTCAAGTACTTGCCATTTTTGTTGATACTGTCGAGCTTTCTATTGCTGTTGTTGAGCGAAGAGTTCCGCATCCTGTTCCACCTATCTGTCAACGGGTTTATTATTAGTTGGTTCTACTTGCGGTTCTTTAAAGAGGGCTCCAACGAATCTCAGTCGTTCTTGCTTCCATTTCTGCTTACTAGAAAGAGATCTAGCAAGAAAAACTACAAGGTGAAGAAGACCACCGACTCCCTGCATAGGACGACTAATTCAGCTTCTTCCAATTCGAGTCTTCATTTGGAGACCGTCCCCATCAAAGGAGATCGTTCCGAACAGTTTTCATTGTACACATTTTTCCCGGCTCCTATTTCGTATCTTGTAAAAGCAGTATCGAACTTGGTGTTCAACTTTTTTGCCAAGCACAATTTGGTGGATCCCAAGCAATATACTCCCGAAGACTTTGACGACGATAGCGAACAATTGATGCTTGAAGACGTCAACAAGCTCCAGTCAAAGTTGTTTGGGTTGTCGTCATTGAACGGGGCCAAGGACGTATCAACTATAGCTCACACCAATTCCAAGTTGAAATCGATCTGGAACTGGGCCATTGGCCACAGATACAAGAAAGCCGGCGTGAACGCAAGCATGGATAAGAGAAGAAAGCAAGCTTTGAAGGAGTTCGAATAGGTGAAGGTACAGTGTTTTGAACACCAAACTGCACGTGTATAACATCATCCGAGGTGAATAGTTATAGCATCTATAACTGCACCAAAATGCATCGAATATAGCATAGAGAATACACTAAACTGCATCATCTAAAACCAGCACGAATAATCGACACTACAGCAAACTCTTTTTCAGACTACGAACATGCATAGAGCTACACTAACATGTATTTATAGAGCTTGGAACAACACGAACTCCATAGCATAGCTTTCAATATCAATCACGTGACCATATCTATATCTCGCGCAGCCCCGATAACAAATCTTCGTCATACAACAATGGGTGCCTTAGTGTCTATTCCTCTAGCAGCTTCCACCACGGTCATATCGTCAGTGGCATCATGCTTCGGAGCTGCGGCATGCTCGGCTTTGTGCAGCTCAATTGGAGGGACTTTCCAGTCGTCCATTCTCACCAGAATCACCTACGCATTCTTGCTTCTTTTCAACTCCCTTCTATCGTGGGTGGCTCTATCGCCGTTTGTGGTCCACAAGATAGAAAAAGCGACGTTCGGGTTCATTAACAACAAATGTGGGTCTGAGGGTGGCCAGTGTATAAGTTTTGCTTCCGTTCACAGAATCAATCTTGCCTTGGGAGTGTTGCATTTGCTATTAGCTGGGCTATTGATGAACGTCAAATCCACCACAAATCCTCGTGCCGCCATTCAAAATGGTTGGTGGAAAATGAAGCTGTTGTTGTACGTGGTGTTCATTCTCGTGAACTTTCTTTTGATTCCTGACGGGTTTTTTGTGTTCTATGGTAACCACATTGCGATAATATTTTCCACTATATTTATTGGAATTGGGTTGGTTTTGTTGGTGGACTTTGCCCATGCCTGGGCAGAGACATGTCTTGAGAAAATTGAGTTGGAAGAGTTGACTGGAGACGGCGAATACAACGCAGGTTTCTGGAAGAATCTTCTTATTGGAGGAACTTTGATCATGTACGTTGCAAGCATTGGTGTGACAGTCTTGATGTATGTGTTTTTCGCTGGAAGCGGATGTGGCATGAACAAAACAGCCATTAGTCTTAATTTGGTATTTTCCGTCATCATTTCTGGCCTATCAATTAACCAGACCATTCAAGAATCGAATCCTCATGCTGGGTTAGCTCAAAGCTCTATGGTGGTTTTCTACTGCACTTACCTCGTAATGAGTGCTGTGGCGTCTGAGCCTGACGACATGAACTGTAATCCACTAGTGAGATCTCGTGGTACTCGTACGGCTAGTATCGTGTTGGGAGCCTGTTTCACGTTCGTGGCCGTGGCCTACACCACCACCAGAGCTGCCGCAAACTCTGCGTTTTTCGACGACGAAGGGAGCACCGAACTATCCACCGGATTCATTAGCTCCCAGCCCAGCGGCCGTAACGAAATGAGATACCAGGCCATCAAACAAGCTGTCGACGAAGGTTCATTACCTGAAAGCGCATTGAACCAGTTGGACTTGTACGACGACGAAGCAGGAAACAACGACGAAGAGCGCACCAGTGTCAAGTATAACTACGCCTTGTTCCACGTAATCTTCTTCTTGGCTACCCAGTATGTGGCCACCTTGTTAACCATTAATGTCAAGCAAGACGAAGTGGGAGACTTCATTCCTGTAGGTAGAACATACTTCTCCAGTTGGGTCAAGATAGTCAGCTCTTGGGTGTGTTTCATCTTGTACGGCTGGAGTTTAGTAGCCCCCGTGGTGTGGCCCGACCGGTTTGGCGTCCAGATCTAACTTAATAGCTATGAAGCAAATGCACACTACACATTGCACACGCGCATGCACATCCTTCCTAATTAGGAAGTCTACACCAAAGCCTTTTATTGGCTCCCGAACTTCTGCGAACGTGAAAACCTGAAAAGTTTTCGAATCAACGTTCTTCTGTTCTACTAAACATGTCTGCTATTGTGTCTAGAGCTACCGGAATTGTCAACAACGTCGTTGCAAAGTCGACCCAATTGGCCAACCAAGCTGTTTACTGGGGTAAAGTTGGTGCCGAGGTGGGAAAAATCGTTTACCAAAAGGAAGCCTTGGCTCCTCCAAGCACTGCCCAATTCCAACAAGTGTACCAGAATGCTTTGAAATTCATCCAAACTCCTGCTTTACAAAAGGAGTTCTTACAAAAGGCCGCTGCCTTGAAGCCTACCAGAGAAACCGCCGTTAAGGGTGCTGTTTACGGTACCCAATTGTTGGCTTTCTTCTCTGTTGGTGAAATAATTGGTAGAAGAAGCCTCTTTGGCTACCCATCTGTTGGCCACGCCAGCCATTAGGTGTCTAGTTTCAACCATTCACGCATGTATATTTACAAATATTCCTAGAATAAAAGAGCCTGTTGTATTTATTAATGAATACAGAATTTTACTACTTCTCTGATTGCTCTTGGTGTTTCCTTCTCTTGGAAGCATCAATCATTTGCTGCTTTTGCTTACGTTTCTGGCTAACAACTTTGGGAACAGTACTGATACCCTTTCTCTTGAGTTGTTGCTTCTTCAAATTTTTCTTTTCGTTCTTTGAGAGCTTATCGATATCTTCCATCCATTCGGAATATCCGCTTTCACATCCCGATTGTTTCATGACATTTATGATAGGCTTGACAAGCTTGTTGTCTTCCTTGGTGAAAAAGGTGATTGCCTTACCTTGTTTACCACCTCTTCCTGTTCTACCGATTCTGTGGACGTAGGCTTGTGCGCTTTGGGGAACGTCATAGTTGATAACTAAGTTTACACCTTTAAAATCCACACCTCTGGCCAACACATCGGTTGTTATTAGAACCCAGATATCACCATTCTTGAATCTCTTTATCGTGTCTTCTCTTTGCTTGGGAGTTCTTTCTGCGTGAATCACATCCACATTCAACTTGTCGTATAATAATTCATGGAACAAGGCTTTTGCTCTGATAATTGATTGTAAAAAGATTATGATGGATGGTTTGAACTCACCGTCCTGAATAAGTTGTCTGATAGCCAACAACTTTCCTTCTTCGTTCCCTGTGAAAACCAACCTCTGGTCAATGGTATTACTAGCAGCTTCTTTATGGCCAATGATAACTCTTAAGGGATCAATCATTATAGCTTGACAAATTTCTTCGACTCCAGAGGGGATTGTAGCAGAGAAAATGGTCTTCTGGACATTTTTGGAGTTCAAGCTGGCCAAAATCGTGTCAGTTTGTTGCAAGAAACCCTGTTCAAACAACTTATCAGCTTCATCGATCACCAAGTTCTCTACTTTTGTTAGGTTAATATGCTCGTTTTTGATGAGTCCGATGAGCCTTAATGGAGTGGCCACAACTATGTCGTATTTATCACTGTTGATGGACTTGTCCGTTAATCTGTTGGCTAATTGCTTTGATAAAATTCCTACTTTCAAGTTGAATCCTCTGCTTAAGATGTCCAAATTTTGGAAGATTTGGGTGGCTAATTCGTTGGTGGGAGATATTATAAGACACTTGATTCCCGAGTTCTTTTTGATTTCCCTGCTGGTGAACTTCTGCAATAAGGGAATCAAATATGCCAAGGTTTTACCAGACCCAGTTGGGGCACAGGCAATCAAATCTCTGTCGTTCAAGATAGCTGGGATGGATTCACACTGGATCGGCGTAGGCTCAATGAATTCGGACCTGAGCAAGTTATCTAGGAGTTTTTTGCTAACATTATATCTCAGAATTAAGTCTTCAAAAGATCCAATTGGCATGGGAATATCGTTTCCAGACACCTTCGATTTGTTCAATTTACGAAACTTGATGCTATCTTCCTCAGAGGCAATCTGCAACAGTGGAATCTCTTGATCGTCAACATTATCTTCTTTGGTATCAGTGTCTTTCGAGACTGTCTCCTGCTTTGCGAAGTGAGTCCTCTTGGTGTTAAAGAAATCAGTTTCCTTGTCGATTTCGTGTTTCAATGTTTTTTCCTTATTCATTTCTGTGGACTTTTCAGCCTCAGAAGGCAAAGAAAAGTCCGCACTATACTTCTTGCTCTTCTTGAGACTAGCACCCCTAGATAATACCCTGAAAATGTCCATGCTTTGGAGGTATTGTATTGAGATGAGATGAGAATATCAACTCTCAAATTTTTTGCAAGTGCAGGATCAAATGAGTGCGAAATTGTTAATGAAAAATTTTTTTGGTGGAAAGTAACTTGAGTTGAGATATAGAGCCCCAAGAACACATCCGAAAGTAGTATTGGGTAGAATGAACAACTTGCATACCATTTCCAGAAGACACATGAGGTGTCCCGTGGAATGGAGAGCGATCCGAAGCATTTACCTACACAAAGGTGCAAGAATAAGTGGATTGAAGAGAGACCCACTGGAAGTGTTCGTCAATAGTGAAGGCATTAGATACGACGACAGTGACATCCACAAAAACGTCAAGCACATCAAGGAGTTTCTCAGCGAAAAGTTCAAGATCAGTGACGAGCTTGCTCTACAAGTGATAACCCACAAGTCCTTTGCCAACGGAATCAAGCCATATAATGAAAAATTGAGTGCCATGGGTTCCAAGATATTGAATTTGCATTTGGTTAAATTGGTCATTGAGCTGCCATCCAAGAGTTCCAGCACCAATGAGTTGGCCATAAATAACAAGAACTTGGATATTTTGGGACAACCAATTTCCAAAGAGTTGACCGGAAGATTGTCATTAGGAATTTTTGCAAAACTCAACAAACTCAACTCTATAATGTTCTGGAACAGCTACAGCAACCAAGGGTTGAACTTTGAGAGCAGTGGAGAGATGAAGGTGAGTGCACAGATGGTGTATGCCTTGGTGGGAGCAGTTAATTTCGCCCATGGAAAGGCAGCAGCTGAGGAGTTCATCAGCGAGAAGATATTTCCAGCCGTAGAGAACATTACTAGAGATGTGATCGAAGCTGATATCAAGGGAGAAGTAGCACCTAATGAGTATGAGCAAGAGGCCACATAAACCGCCATGTAAGTAATTCTGTACATAGATAATGAAGACATCATTTGTTCTGGCCGGCATGCCTCATGAGCTGCGAGCGGTTCTGGGGCCAGTCGTACAGCTGTGGTTCGCCCAGCACCCGACCGGGTTTTGGGCGGGTGTATGGGCCCAATATCATTGGTGTAGGGATCGTCCACAGAGACATCTCATATACCGTACATATCGTAAAATAAACAGCCTCGTTTCCCGCAGGGACCTGGCTGGCCACTACACACACCGTTTCCACCAACAAGGTCCCGTTCCCGCTGGAAACACATTTTTCCTGCAACGATTTCTAGACCGTGTTGCAACTGAAATTGCAGGCGAGAACTTACAATTTGCAACCAGAGGCTGGGGCATATAGTGCCAAGTGTCTCCCGACAGTAGCCACCTAAACAGTGTGAGAAAAAAAAATACACCTGGACCTATGTCCCTCCAATGTTTACACGCTCTCACCAAAGCTCCTAGCTAGCATTGTTTTAATGCACATAATAAACTTCCGCTATTGTAGTTCTATTGAAGGGAAGTGTCCTCACCGCGCGCCGCGTCTGTTGATTTTTGCAATTCCTTTCGCAGGTCTTGAAGTGCACAAAAATTTTCCTTGTTTATAAATACCTGAAACTACCTATCACATAGCAAGTAAACGGGCAGATTAGGCCTTGCAATGAGTGACAAGAACTTGAACAACCACTTAAAGGTCTTTAAACAGTTTCTTGAGATCTCCGGGGATGCCAGGGGGTCCAGATCAAGAGGTGGATCCAGAGCTGCTAACGCGAGAGAAAAGCTCTTGAGGTTATCGGACAACCAATTCAAAGAGCTTTCGACCGATGTTTACGACGAATTGAGGAGACGCATTGATGAGTCTCGTGGTGAGCCCGACTACTTGTTGCCGAAGCTGACGTATCATCCCAATAGAAATACTGCCAGACAGAAGTTGAGTACTTTGGCTCAGCACCGATTCAAAGATTTAGTGTCTGATATTTCCTATGAGATCGAGAGACGAGGCTTACAGAATGGGGATGCCGAGGATATAGAGGAAAAGGCCACAGGAAGTGCAGACGGCGGTGTCGATGATGAGAAGGACTCGAGGAGATCTGTTCCTGCCGTTGAAGAGATGATCGATGCAGAAAAGGAGTCCAATGTTTCTAAGGCTTCCGTGACGTCAGAATTGCCCAACCAGTCCATCGGAATATCGAGTAAGACCGTTGTGCCAACGAAGGCCAATTTGACCTGGTCCAGCGATGAGGAGGATGAAGGGGAAGACGAAAAGAAACCGTCGTCAAATGAGGATATCGATGAAGAGGAACTCACTGGGGCCAAGCAATTGGGTACGGGTCTCAGCAGCGCTCTTATTGGTGGAGCAGGGGCTTTCTCTTCTACCAACGAGAACCACTCTGACATACTGTCCGAATTAAAGGCTAAAGACCAAGAGATACAAAGATTGAATGCCCAATTAGAGAGGTTACAGAACGAGCATAACGAAGTGTTAAATCGTAACTACTCTTTGACGAAAGAAAAGTCTCTCTTTGACAATGAAAGGAGTGATTGGGAACTGTCAAGAGCTGCTTATGAAGAGAAACTTTCTAGTCACCAAGACAAATCAGAATATGATGAATTGATGAAGGAATTCGAAAGAGTCAAATCCACAAATGCTGCTTTGCGTTTGGAAAACCAATCTCTCAAGAATTCTGTAAATGCTTCATCTAAGGAACATACTAGAAGCAGCAGCACAAATACCCTATCCAGAGACTTCAGTTCGGTGACAGGCGTAACATCTGATTCTCAAAATGACAAAAAGAGTGGGTTGAATCAACAGATGAATTCAATTTTGGACAAATTGTCCGTCTTGGATACACCAGCTGAGATGAAGTCCACTTCTACTAGTAACTTGAAAAATGAAATTTTGGTATGGCAAAGGAAGTACGAAGATTTGAGAGCTCAAAAGATTTCCAGGGAATTCAACACAAGCCTTTTGGATAAGGATCACTTGAAGGCTTTGGTCTCAGATAAGGGTTTGATTTCTCTCCCTTCAGTGTCACAATTGCATTCCTTGATTGAAGTGTTCTTGACTTATGTTGACCAGAAGGACTTCGACTCAGGGATATTATTTGAAAAAGTTTCAACTATTTCGTTACTTTCTAATGACATCGCAAATCAAGGTGATAAAAATCATTTGAATTCAAATAATCTTTCAGTTCAAGTGAGAAATTCTGCCAGCCACATATTGACTGTTGTCAGACACTTCACGGTCTACCCAAGCTTGGTCCCTAAAATACTTATAGATAGGTCTGTGAGTGGTTTGATCTTCTCAATCTGCGATTTGATTAGTGATTGCAAGATTACCAACAACGAGTCAATCAGTGCAGATGTCAGCAAGCCTTCTACTCCTGTCACGGATGCGTTCAGCAAAGGTATAAATGGTGTACATGACGACTCAGAAGCCGACCATGGCGTTAGACCCTTAAGAATGGCCAACAAGTTAAAAAGTATAAGTTCGGAAAATCTCCTTTCTTCAGCGGATGATCCAGCAAAATCACAACCAAGGAAGTTCAACGCTTTGGCATCAAAATTGGAAAGACTGACTGATTCTTTGGCAGATACAAGCGGTGCCAATGTCTCCACAACTAACGTCAAAACAACTCCAACCAAGAGAACCAATGTTTCAGACAAGGTCAAACAGTTCGAAAGCCCACCACCAGCTCCTTTGAACAGAAAGAGAGGGTCTCTCAGTCCTCTCGCAAGTGAAAACGAGTCTACTAGTAACAGCTTCATTTTGAACAGATCTTCTTTGGAAATGAAAAAGTCCCCAAGAGATAAGACTCTTAGGTTTGATAGCAAAATTAAAGGCTTGGAGGGTGAAGCTGATCTCAGCTCTAGTTCTATCAATTCAGCCAGCTCTAATATTCCTGCGCCAATTGCTGCAGGCGTATTTGGTGCTGCTACTGCCACTGCAGCTGCTACCGCCTCTGAAGAGAATAATGACAGAGAAGCACCATTTGATGGCGCACGTAGTAACTCAAGAGGAAAGGGCATCTTCCAAAGTATACGTGACAAATTTGGTAATGCTTCCAAGGAAGATGCTACCCCAGATAGTAAGCAAGACACAAGCAATCAGGATACAAGTAGTGAAAACGTCCAATCTTCTACGGCAGAAACAACCCCATCTAAAGGAAGTTCCTCAGACCTAGAGGTGTCTCCAAATAAATCTTTCCAATCTGTTAGAAGCCGATTGGTAGATGATGAAAATGGTGTCAAGAGAGCTCCGTCATCCACCGCATCTGATGTCACCATCAAACAGGAGGAATCCTCTGAGCCAGTCATCCGCAAGGTGAAAGTCACAAGATCTCCGGTGCTTCAAGACAACGACCCAAGTAAGTCTGTCGAACCTGAAGCAAACCAGATAAAGAAGGTAACTATTGAACAGCCCAGAGGTGTTTCGTTCGCAAAGGATACCAATCAGATCAACGGTTTTGCGGATGAAGACGGCGAGGAAGATGAAGAAGACGAAAAGACTGCTAAAGCAAGACAAAGACAAGAGTATAGAAAGTCTATGGCTGCTGCCTCCTTTAATGTTGATTTGTTCGATATTGATGATCCAGATAACACGTTGACGCAAGTTTTACTTTATTTGGAACATCAAACCGTGGAAGTTATTAACACCATTCAGGTCTTATTGACTGCCATCAGAAAGCCCAATGCTACTAGAGGAGAATTGAGTCAAAAATCCAGGGCAGTTACGGAGGTTATTAAACAAATGACAGAAGCTACCAACACATCGATGAACCAGACCAGAAATGCACAATTGAAAGAGCATGGAAGTTGGATTGTCAAGAGTTTGGAAGATTGTTTCCATCGTATGAACATATTATCGAAGCCTTCCAACGACGAAAAGAAAGACCTGGAGTTTGCTGATAAATCATTGAAGCAAAGACTTGCAGGAAACTGTCATGATATTGTCAGATGTACCAAAGAGTTGGTCAAGACTGTGGAAGAGGCAAGCTTGAAAGAAGATATTGCGAACTTAGATGCTAGATTGAGGCAATCAGAAGATTTGACTTAATGGATTGATCATATTGATTGGTGTATATTGTCAGGATAGGTTGTAAAACCAGAGCAAATTGGAGTGGTGCAGGACCTGTCACTGTATCATTCATTTTTGTCGTGTATTATTCGTTATATTATATTTTTGGATATTAATATATAAAAGATAAGAGAGCTATGGATCATCGGACGTATTTAGAAAGGAACGTTTGATGAAAGTCAGACTCTGCTGAGTTGGTGGTGAACTTCGACTCTTTCACCGACTTGTCTGTTTTGGATTTGAATGCTGACGATCTCCAGCTCTTCTTTTTGCTGCTGTCGGTAGCTAGAAGTGGGTTTGCATCGAGCGTTTGTTGGTCCTTAAGCTTCTTTTGCACTTCCTTTTCTTGCTTGATC
The DNA here is from genome assembly GCA_002109505.1 of Yamadazyma laniorum. Classification (NCBI taxonomy): domain Eukaryota; kingdom Fungi; phylum Ascomycota; class Pichiomycetes; order Serinales; family Debaryomycetaceae; genus Yamadazyma; species Yamadazyma laniorum. The sequence goes on along the minus strand of MVNT01000007.1, from coordinate 459,304 downwards.
TTGGCGAGTTCTGCAAGCAAAGCTTCCGAGTCCGAATCAGAATCCGAGTCTTCATATTGGTCCTCAGAGGAGCCGGTCTCTTCACCTGAAGCATCATCCTCTTTAGGAACAGAGGCCTCCAATCTTTCTTCATGATGTTCCTCACCAACTACAGTTTCTCCTCCAATACTTGGTTCTTTTGTAAGCACAGAATCCTGTCCATGGCCACCAGTATCGTCATCTGCTTTGAGCCGTATCTGTTGAGAGTTTACTTGCTTGTTTAAGCTCTTCACCTCATCGCTCGATACATTATACAACGGAGCATCTTTTCTGTATTTCAACTTCGTCTGCTGGGATAACCCTCTAGCATGAACTATGGTATCACCAATGGGCCTCTTCTTTCCCCTTTTACTCTCAAGAGTGGGCCTGTGGTTCGTTGTCATCGGAAGTTGTGTCTGATAAGAAACCGATGCGATAATTTCTCACCTCAAATATCCACTAGCGAAGTATGTTCGTCTTTCCGGCGTTCAACAGCAACTACAAGAAGCGAAAGAGAACGTTTATTTGTTGCCAGACATGTAGGGGAAAGAGGTTAAAGTGTGACTTGAAATTGAACTACGAAAAGAACGGTTGTGTGTACTGTTCCAACCACAACCGTCACTGTGATCTCATAACTGATAGTCCCACTCCTGGTCTGTTACACGAAGGAGAGGAACGACCAGACACGAAGGAGTTCGCCTCGGATGGATCAGGGGATGACATACTGGAGGAAAACGGGGATCTCGTGAAAGGCTCACGATTGCTTGCAGAAAGCTCTGCCATGGACCGGAATTTCTCCATTACCCCAGCAATAACGAAAACTGTGCCGTTTGGTGGGTCATCTGGGTTTTCAATGCGTAGCTCACTTCCCCCGGTCGACGAATTGATGTTTAAGAGCCCCAAAAAACCTGCAGAGGGTAACGATAATAGAAACTCAAACTATAGAGATCTTGACCCACCGATTCAAGAGCCTCCCAACTTGATGCCTGACACATTGCCAGTAAATCGAATATTCCACCAAAATAAACGTGATTTCAACGATATTGACACAACTGCATTTTACATTCGGTCTCGATTTGGCTTCAACTTGTGTAGTTGGGGAAGTTTTAAGTCCACATATGCCTACATGTTTAACTTTAAAAATGAGACTGACGATCGGGGAGGATCTATGTTCAGTACTAACATGATTATCCAAATGGAGGATATGAAAGCGTTTACTATGGGGGAATCCCCAATGCCGCTTTTGGACATAGAGGAGCTTATATCTATCTTCCTAGCTAAGTATAATAAGATCTTCCCATTGATATATGAGCCTTTATTCTGGAAGGAGTTCCACCAGAAGAACTTACCGACTTTGTTGATTTACGGGATAGTATTGGCTATACTGAGAGATAAGTCAAGCGAGCCGGTGTTGAGAAAATTCTTGGGTGATTCTGACTTCGACGAAAACCTCATCTCTTTTATCCATACACTTGAGTATAAGATTCGTCAGCTAATGTTGTTTCTAAATAACAACATGTTTCTAAGAATGTTGGTACTGATTTTATTGGCTTTGAGTTTCCCAATCAACGACCAGAACAGAGAAATCTGCTTAAATGATATTTCAACCGCTTATAACTTGGCGTTCTCTTTGGGGTTGGACCAGGAGGACACCCTCGCCACGTTGAACGAAGATCTCCGGGAGCATGGAAGGGGTTTAATGTGGTCTATATATATTCTAAATTGTATGTGTCTAGTAATAGGGCCCACATTACAAAATAGACTGACATACAACAGTTTGCAATTTGATTCGATTAGGAGCAATATCCCAAACAACAGATCCATGATGTCTGCTATTCGGTCCTTCAAGCTAATAGATGAAATATGCACAAGCAGCTCGAAGGCTAACCATATACTGTTGTTGGCTCATGAAGAACATCAAGTTTATTTTCGAGAGAGAAACCTAGATTTCCTCTACGATATTGGGAAAGGAAGGCCGCCTATCGGGACGTTACATACAAAATTCTCCAGGTATAACGACAGTATGGTACACTTTCTCACAAGAGTAACCAACAACACCGCTCTTCTTCTATTGCAAGAGTTTGATAGTCCCCAAGCACTTGTTAACTGTGCTTTGCAAAATCTCTTTTATATAGGTCAACTTGAAGAACCGTGGCTGCTCCAACTACCTATTGTTGCATGGGCTTTGAGTCAGAGTGCAGCTGTTGTTGTAAAATATCCACAAAAATTTGGGAATATCATAGAAGTACAAAGCTTGCTCCGGATTTATTCGAAGAAATGGTTTTTTTTGAGGCGCCTAAGAGGTCAGGTCGACAAACTCATCGAAACACAAAATGAGTAGGCGTATGAGTGTTTATTGACAACGTACCAACATGTAATACATGTAATATAGAAATCTTAGTTATCGACAATTTCGTCTTCCCAGTCATCATCATTTTCATCAATTCTTTGGGGCATTAACTCACTCATAACAGGACCTCCAAATTCAGATAAAAGCCCATTGACAGACTCTACTATTTCTGGATCTAAATCGTCACTAGTTTGTAGTATTTTAAATGCACTTGTCAATATGAGTTTAATGTCACTTTTTGTGTCTTCATCTATCACTGTATTGGGCAAATCTCTGTAGTCAGTGATCCCGCCTTCTACTGGGTGCTGCTGTTTCGATTTGAACAAGTTGGCCAATACTTCGTAATAATAAACTTCCAAGATCTGGTCGTTGATATCTTGAGTAGCTTGACACACTTCAATGGCCAAATCGTAGAGTTGCAATTCTATTGCAAATTTTATGACCGTCATCAAAGGTTGGATCAACTCGATGATCTCAAAGTTCATTTCATCATTGGAAGACTCGACTTGGAACTTCTCTTTTCTTTCCTTGAACAATTCCCAAGACTTTAAAAGTGCTTCTTTTGCATCTTCATTTCTCTGTTGACTAATTCTTATTGAAGATAATAAAGAGTAAGTTTCTGGATTAGCTTCATCGACCTTGAGTGCATAGTCAATGAGTTCATTACATTTAGATTCAGCTTCTGGCTCCATACACAAATCAGTCATCCAAATCTCTATTTTGGCGAAAATACCTTCATTGAGTTTCTTCTTGATCTTTAGCTCGTGAATTCCCTGTTCAAATTGTTGGTTCAATTTGTTCAATCCCACATCCAAATAGTTGAGGCCATCTTCGCCTCCGATTATTTGACCTAAATACAAGAACTTTTCAACACCTTTGTCAGCAGTGGGATCACTCTCACATGTTTTCAAGAAAAGATTATAGGCATCTTCAACATGATTGTTTTCCAACAAAACTTCTCCATAAAACTGCAAGTACTCTATATCATTCTGATTTTCTACAAGCTTTGAGGTAAGAAGCTCCAATGCTTCTTCAGGTTGCGACTTGTCAAGGAAATACCTTGCTTTGTCTATGATACTCATGGTAGGAAGAATGTTAATCTCAATATTTTTCACTCATCTCATCGCGAAGTTATGGGGATAGCTTCTCGTTCCATTGAGAAAGGCAGAATACTGGGGGTGTACACTCAATGCTGTTCAAGATGGACATTACTCAGGAGACTTATGATGGACTTTTGAATGAAGTCCGAGTACTTCAGCTTATCTATCATAGAAATAAGAATCAACATCGACTACTGGCCTGGTGGAAGTACTTCAAGCTCTTGCTATCCCGGTTGAAAAAAATTTTAGAAGACCCAATAAAGAAGCATATCACTGCATTGTATCTGAAGAAGATAACTCGCAAATGTTTCTACGAGTTTTATGGGATCATCAAATTAGGGCAGTTTATGTCTTTGGGTTTCGTTTTGGTTGCCAGCTTGAGTAAAGTGAACGAGCTACTAAAAGAGTACGCAGAGATCTCTGTGGGCAAAATGTCATTGGCCCCAATCCAAGATGGTTTTGACACTCAGGGAGGGGAAGATATAGGAGAAGCGTTGGAGATACAAGAGTTACCTAAAGTTTACCCCAGCATGAAAGCGGATAACAAAATCAAGAAAGATAAGGTCAGTAAGAAAAAGATCAAAAAGAAAAAGGCCAAGAGTGATATTGACATGATTTTTGGGTAGCTAAGAAGACGTTGTAGAGAGGCAGGTTTCCTTTTTATAACATTTAATATTCACTTAATATACGAAACATAACTAATATTGAACGTATTGGGATTGCAAATTGTATTGTTCCATGTGCAAATCTTCCATGTTCAACCCTGTGTTCATGCCCAATGGAGGTTGTGGAACCTGCTGGTATTGAAGTGGTTCCTGTGGATGCTGATTGTGTTGTTGGGGATTTGGGGGCTGGTTGTATTGTTGTGATGGGTTCTGATGTTGATGTTGGTTGGGGGTTGCTTGTTGGCAATACTGAGGTTGATTTTGAGACTTAAGACGCTGGTCGTTTTGTGCCATCAACATATGCATTTGCAATTGGTTTTGCATCATGAAGTACTGCTGTTGTAAGTGGCTCATGTTGGCCTGTGGTTGAAAACCCAGGCGAACATGAACGGGAGAATCGGGGGAGCCCATAGAAATAGGAGTGAATTGGTTCAATTGGTCAACATCTAAGCAGAATTCATCATCATAATCCAGCATTTTGTAGAAGTAAGGGTCGTTAATATCATAATATTCGTTTATAAGTGAAATGGGTTGGGCATTAGGTTGGGAAGTGAAGTGCAGAACATTCTGCTGTTGTTGCACTTGTTGGAGAGGAGCTGCAGCGGGGGCAGTCTGAGGTCCCTGTGTGGCTGGGTGATGTAGTTCAGGACCAGAAAAATGATCTGAAACCACTGGTTTTTGCTTTTGAAGTAACAAAGATGCTTGAGGTTGAATCTGAACCTGTTTGTCACCGACAGGGAACCTATTTGGCATTTCTGATTCAGACAAGGGTGATTGGCTCGAGTCGCTCGAAAGAGGAGACAAATCCTGAGAGTTAAACTCATAGCCCTCTCGTTCCTCCATCTTCAAACCTTTGAGAGCCTCCTGTTTAGTTATTTCATTAACCAAACTAGAATACTCGGCGTAGTTACTTTCAAGCTTGATTCCTTTTTTCTTCATTTCCTTCTTCAATCTGTTCTTAATTCTGGATTTGCCTTTGAAACCAGCTGGCAAAAACTTACATTCACCACCTTCAATATGGATCTCACACCAAATTTCAGAGTTGGGGAAGAACTCGCCACACATGGAACAATTACCACAAGACTTGGACCTTTCCTTTGTTTTCGTGCCCTTTGGATACTTGAAATGTCTTGACTTCAAATGAGTCTTGTATGTGTCTCTTCTAGAAAAGCCTCCGGTAGGGTGGCATTTATGAGTTACGTTATTATCATCTATGTAGACACTGAACTTGTGGAAGGGACAAGAGTATGCTTTTTTGATGGAGTGCTTCTTCAAGTGTCTCGTCAAGTAGCCTCTCAACTTGAATGTGGCCTCGCAGTGAGGACAGTGGTGAGCTTTCATGCTTTCATGACCTTCGGCTGACAAAGGAGGCGAAGGAGTATTTGAAGACTTTGGACTGGAACTTTGCTTGATGACTTGCCCACCAGGAACAAAACTTCCAAAGAGGTTCTGTGACATGATGGAATCATTGTTGGAGGAGGAGTTGGAGATGGTAGGAGAAATGTTATTGTCAGCACTATTACTGTGGGTTTCGTCCATGGAAATGGACTTGTATGACCCGTCGTCGGTAAAAGCCCACTCGATCTCACCCTGTTCATTTTCAAAGGATGTGAGTTGAGTGGTTACGCCGGTGGAGCATGGCTTGATGGATGATCTCAACTGGGCGTAGTTGATAGTTCTAGGAAATAATTTGTCAGCGTCCTCGTCTTCAGCGTCCGAAACAATAGACTCGGTGTCTGCTGCATCGTCCACATCGCAAGCCACGGGAGCAGCAACGGCAGTACACCCGGACCCGGTCTTTTCCACATGGTAGTGGGAGTGCTCCTTGAGAAACTGGTTGACGGGATACACAAACAAGGAAAGAATGGCGAGGAAAACCTTCACCAACGGATGATTTAGAACGTATGAAACAAACTTATCGCTGTTCATGGTGCACAGAAAAGACGTAGAACTCAGTACTTACTAGGCCTAACTCTACCTTGTTATGTCTTCTTGTTCAAGTAAAAGGCAACGACAGAGAAAAAAAATTCAGAGAAAAAAGCGAGCAATTGAAAATGGGGATGATTGTGATAATGGGTCGTGCAGCCACCAGCAGAAATAATAAGACGTTTCAATGTGATTGTTAGCCACGGCATTGGCTGCAGGGTTGGATAATTGGGATAATGGGGTGATTTGCCGGGAGGAGTGGGCGGACGCTGTTCGGTGGGTGTTGTGGCTGACGTAGTCATGAAGGCAATGGATACCTTAGGCTGACGTATTGTTGGTATGGTACTCCTGGCTGAGGAAGGGTATCCTGAGGATGTGGATTGTGAACTGAATACAAGTCTCGTCTAAAATTTCGCTTGATACGGCCAAAATCGTCGTGAGTGGCTATTATTATTTACTTAATTGGGGCAGCTGATTTATTTCACTCCTTGGGAATGGGAACTACAGGGGTAATGGAAGCCATGCCAAGAGTCTGTAGAGGTGTCGGGAAAACCTGTGGGTATGCATTTGGGGCTGCCGGACGACTCACGGCTGTGTGTGGTCTCTTCTACAATTTGTATGTTCTGGGAGCGCAATTTTTTGGCTGGAAATTGCCGTCAAGTGTTATACGTCGGCGACTTCGGTGACTTCCTATCTCATGGCTGGCCATGATTGTGGTGTCAGGAACGAAGTAGCTGGGCGAATTACAGGAGTATGGAAAAGGCGTGGTGTTTGCCCTCCGTAAAGTAGCTGGGATCGGGTACAAATTGCGCTTTCTTATTTCGCTCAGTAGCTCACAATAGGTTATCCACGGCCCTGTCATGGCAACCACATCCGGGCCCACGTAGACGATAAAAAGGGACTTGAGGGATCCCGGAACAATGTAGCCGGCGCTAATTGGTGAGCTAGGAGACTTTTGAAATGCTTAGACAACTTTTATGAGCTATATGGCTACAATTAGGTTGTTATACTGTTAGACATGTCATGGACTAGTCGGACTGCTGGTACGGTTGGTCATGTCATTGACTGACTGAACTGTTGATGCCGTTAGGAGGGCACCAAGCTCATTTGTATTTAAACTTCCCTATATTATATCTATGTGTTATAATATATATTGTACAACATCGTCAATTCATACTGAAATAATCTTGCAAGTTTGGATCCCCAGTTATGAATGTGGACCAAGTGATATCTGAGAATATCTCATCCCCAAGATGCCCCAAGAAATTGTTTACTTCCATCTCATGGAACATATCGGTTGAGGTTATAGCATCCGAATCAGGGACATCTTCGGCTATGTTGTTAACGTAGTGTTCGTCTTGAGTTGTTACTGATATATCATCAGTCGAAGGTTTTCGTCCTTGGTAAGTAGAATTGTTGCTTGACACATCCAGGGTAAGGAGGGATTTACGGCGGTGCTTTTTTGAGCTATCGACGGCCTCCAATGTAGTCCCATTGAAGAAACTAGGAGAACTAATAGTGACAATGGGAGATACTGAAAGCAGATTTTCAGTATGCAAGACCCCTTTACGTCTCTGTTTCCTTTGAGGACCACTGTCATCAATGGATTTAGTGTCCTCTTCATTTGTAGGAGCCTCACTGACTGTCTTCACTACACGTCTTGTGCTGTCCAATATTTCCTTGATGAACCACCATCGTGAAAACCGTAGCTCTATTTGCTCATGTAAGCCATGTAATAATGAATTAATCGATTCGATCATTGTTGGTTGGAGATCCAGTCTCGATTCAATCATCTTCAACTCTATCAAATAAATAATTTTCACTTTATATTTTACTAGAATAGAAAGGAATACTGATGAAACGCTGGGAAGAAATGGGATTGATAGAAGTTTATCATTGGGAACTTTTCGGAGCATGTCAACGACTCCAGCACAGACCCGGATATAACCTTCAGAAAACTCATGAGACTTCTGAGCTACAGTGAGCTCGTATTTGAGGAAAATAATCAACAGTAAACTATGAATCATGAATCTTAGAATGTGACATTGAATCTCTGTGTCAGAAAGCTCTTTTATGTCCATATTTCCAAGAGAAATAACATCCTTCCATAATTGGGGTAGTTTTTCGTCGGGCTTATCTCGAGCTGTAGAATTGGGTTGAAAAATGGAGAGTATTGTGCTTTCAAGCCTTATAGAAGCATCAACAATCTCTAGCAAAGGGCCTGCGTCTGGCTTTTCGGTATTGAAATCCTCTTGCTTTATCATAAAGGCTTTGGAATTGATGACTCCATTGAAGCGGTCAAACACATACATGGTCCACCAAAGATCTAGAAAGTACTTTGCAATCTCAAATTGGCCTGTGGACTTCAACCTCATGTAGAATGCACCATTATGAATGAGGAGAGTTTGGCCCAAACCAATGGCAATATGTAAATCTTGGCTGCTTTGCTCGTTTCCAGATTTCAGTGGCTTGAAACACACACTCAACAAAAGATGCACAAGCAAGCTTTCTAATGTGTCATAATCACCTAATTCTGGGAGTACCATAAGTATTTGACGAATTTTCCTGTCAAGCGAAATTGCTACCCTTTCTAAATGAAAACCTACACTCTCAGACCATATTTGGGATAAAATGGGTTCTGCCATCCTGTCTCGAATGGCAACTAAAATCATTGCATATTTTACAAGCGTCATGTTGAGGTCTTCTTTATATAATTTCCAGAATCGGTGTTCGTCTATCACAGGAAACAAACTGTTGAAACGATGGAAGTAGAGTTCCAATAGATCGTGTTCTTGTGACTCAGTGACTGGAAACTCATCATCCGAAAGAGAAAATGCATGAATATTTAGAAGATATTCACACGTGAAGCGATTCTGGATACATGGTGATTCATTCAGACTATCCTGATTTACCGTGTGACTTGATGTCTCATACGGTGCATTGTGCATATGCAGTTGAATCAAAATGTATTCATCCGCCAGCTTCAGGGCCAAGTTGAAGCCAAAGCGTTCACGTAGAAATTGTGCATTGATTTTTGGAGTACCATTTCCCTTTTGTGCCCATTCTGCAGTATTGAAAGGAGCCATATTGGTAACCTCAGTAGGCTCGTTTACCATCATATTCTCGAGGCCATGCACTTGGTCAATCCCCGATCCAGCTTCTTGCTTGGCAACCAGAAAGGATGTGCCCATATTCTTGAAGCTTCCACGACGTTTACTGTTCTTAATTGTCGTTTGTGAGTCTTCGTGTTGGAAATTGGAATTCCCCCTTGTATTGTCATTAAGAGAGCTGATCGTAGAAGGTAGCCCATTTGAATTGTTGTCGGAAAGGCCTGTATCAGAAGTACTGCTATTGGAAGTAGAGTTGATGCTCTGGAAATCCCGATTTTCGGTAAACTCAGCTGTGTTAACCCTTGTTTGCAGGACAGGAACTGTAGCAGGGCTAACTCCAACCACGGGGGACACCTGGTACCCAAGGTTATTGCCGTAGCCGCTATGCCACCACATAGGTGTGGAAGAAGGGCAGAGAGCAGGAGATGCAGTGGGAATTTGAGACATATGAGTCATTTGATTCTGGTCTCTATTTATAGACATTAAAGGCAAAGGCACTTGAGGAAGATGAACTATATTTTGGGGCATAGGCATCATACCAAACTGCGTTTGCTGATACTGGACGGGAGCCACCGGGGGTTGTGCCACAGGCATCTGCAGGCCATGATTTTGATGCTGTAGTAGAGGTGTATTTTGAGGTGGAAGTTGTAGTTGGGCCGGTGCCATCTTTGGTTGTGCTGCGTTTGTGTGGAATTCAGGGCCCAGGAGTTGTGCTGATTCTTGTGAATATGTTTTCGGTACCTTTTGTGGTAGCTCCTCATGATTTGGAGGACTGGGGTTGCTTGATTGTGAGTTTTCTGGTGGGTCTCGTGATCGGTTCTTGATTAAATCGCATACCAATCCACTTTCTTTACAGTTCAGGCACCCGGTAACGTCGTATTCTGTAGATTTGAGGACGCACCGTATACGTCGAGCCCTACATCGTCGACAGCATTTGTAAGTACGCTTACGCTTGTTGTAGCCTTCATTAAAGGCTGGGAAGACAAACATGATGATCTACACCAGGGAATTCTCATGCACCATTTAAACCGTGCGCATATCCAGACTGTGCTATAAATAAAACCTAGAATTGACCCTAGCTATCTGGCGAGTCAATTCTGCCTTGGGGTCCTCTGGTGGAATCCGAATTATACAGAAGAAAATTTAAATTTTACACTTTTAGTGTTGACAGCGTTATTGATGTCTCTGGTGCTAACCACTGTGACACGTGACTTTGATGGTTATTTGGAATGTGACACTCTAACTTCTGAATAGGCAGCTTGGTACAATAGTGTTTTTCACTTATTGAAAGGAGGCTGTCTGGCCGATTTAGCCTCTGTTGTTATAATTGCCGCAATCTTGAAATTTAAGCTTCAGATGTGCTTTTGGGTATCGTGGTTGCAAATACCTTGAAGATCCAATCTCCCAGACTGTCAAAGAGGGAGCGGATTTCTACGAGGAGCAATACGAGGTAAACTGTTGAAGGTCGAGTTGTGCAAGTCAGAAGCTTTCGGACAGATCTGTTATAGGAATATCTTGAGCAGCAGGATACCCTCAATCTATACTAGTATCATCTAAATTAATTGGTGCTGGTGTCGCTGGCGTTAGCTGAATGAGATAAAAAAGCCCAAGCTAGGTTTAAACTTAGTAGTTTTGTTTGTCGAAGTTGATCCTAAAGATGGTCTTGCATGTCCAATAGTAGAGATTTTCCCATCACAATTCATACGCAACCAGATCTTTATCGTAGATAATCTCTTGATGGTATGAGCCCCGATGCCGCTATTTTAGACACCTAATTGCCAGAAGACTTTAACCATAATCTGTGAGGTGTTCGAGGACAAACCAGAATGTATCGGGACCTTAAACAATGACGAGATGTCGGACCGGGCGTCTGGAGTAATTCATTAGCCAAACTTCTACTACCCCACCAAATGTAAAGCATTATGAGGGCTGATAGGACAGAAATAACAAGACGAACCCGAGGTTTTCTTGACTATTGACAGTTTTTTTTTCTTCCAATACCGTTCAACGAACTCTAGGAACCTTTTCGGTAGCCCTTGCTAGCGTCCTCCCCTACGCTGTGATAAAAGTGGTAAACCAAGTCCTTCCAAAGTCGCACCAAGCCAAAAGATTTTCAGCCTTTGATGCATAAAATTTTTCAGTAATGGTGAATTTACAGACGTTTAATCACCCCTCTGTGGTGGTTATTAATGGTGAACATTGGTTCAGTGAGATGAATGCCGACAGCTTTCCCGGTCAAGCGTTTTCTTTGAAAATTAAGCAAATTTTGCACCACACAAAATCGGAGTTTCAAGACATCCTCATTTTCGAGTCTGAGACATTTGGAAATGTATTGGTATTGAACGGAATCGTTCAGTGTACAGAGAAGGATGAGTTTGTGTACCAGGAACTTATCACACACGTGCCGGTGATGAGTCACCCTGCACCCAAAAAGGTGTTGGTGATTGGTGGAGGTGATTGTGGGGTTGTACGTGAGTTATCCAAGCACATCAAGTTGGGCTCGGTTGAAAAGGTGACAATGGTGGAAATTGACGATATGGTTATCAACTTGTCTCGCAAATACTTGCCCAACATGGCTGTTCCTGAACTTTTCGAAAACGAGAAGATTCAATTCGTCATTGATGACGGGTTCAAGTTCTTGAAGGAAAATACCGAAAAATACGACATCATAATCACTGACCTGTCAGACCCTGAAGGTCCAGCTGAAGAGTTTTTCCAGACCAATTATTTTCGCTTGTTACAACTGTCTTTGGCCACTGGTGGAATCGTTATAATGCAAAGCAGTGAAAACATCTGGTTGAATCTTCAATACTTGAAGGAATTAAAGAGCAAAGCCCAACAGGTATTCAAGAATGTCAGGTACACGCAATGTTACATGCCTCTGTATACCTCGGGTCAGTTGGGATTATTAGTTGCCACTGATGATCTGAACAAGGATTTGACGAAGCCTTTGAGGAAGGTGAACAACGAAAGAGAGTTGTTTAAGTACTACGGGGCCAAGATTCACGAGAGCTCTTTTGTGTTACCAACGTGGGTGACCTCTGAATTGTCGCAAGAGTTGCAAGAGTGAGCGGCAACAATAAGAGGAAGAAGTATGTAGAAGCATTATTTAAATACAATGAAATTAGAGGCTCTCGAAGCCATTAAATGATTAAAAAGTGTGAAAATTACGAATGGTACAAGAAAGGCGTATTTCATATTTTCCAGAAGAATTGTTGTTCCTGAACCACACGAGGTCGAGAAGGCGAGCTACAAGGCGTCAAGGCTAACTACAGCCAACTTGAGCTTCCGAACAAGCCAACAAGAACGTGGACCGGTACCGTATATACTGACAAGTCTCAAGCAGAATCTCCAAGAACCTCCCTCATCCCAGCACCGTTCAGTCTAGCTCAGCCTTCTAAGCCCAGCGGTGCTGTAGAAAGCACTCTAGCACGTATCCTTGGCCGTACCCCAGGCGTTTCCCGTCTGGGACGCTATATTGTCAGTATGGGTCCAGTCTACTGGCGCGTAAACATCAGCACGCGTGCATCCACCGCTGTTGATTCTTCCACTCCCTCGCTCGCTGCTTTAACAAAATAAACACTTCTCCAACAACCGATTTTAGTACACTTTGCACTACTAAGTACAGCACGACTCTTTTTGAGTACCCTTTGATATTAGTATACCACCCACTTGATCATACCAGTCACCAAAAACACGTCTTTTTTGGTTTCTCATCAGCTGTTCCACAAACGCAACCACCTTCCCAGCTTCGCTTCAATTGCCCAAGGTCCAATTATTTTGCTCTCCTTACTATCTTAAAAGTAAACACGACCAATCAATGTCTGCTGAAGAAGATTACTCCCACAACATTGATGACCAGCTATTGAAGGCTGTCAAACAAGAAGGCGTGGTGCTTGATCCCGGCACCGCTTCAGACTTACACCAGCAGTCAATGCACCAGCAACAACACCATCAGCAACCGCACCACCTTCAACAACAACACCACCAACAGCAGCACCATATGCACCACCAGCACCACCAGGGACTTGGGGGCCAAGACCTTCAACACGGCTTGTCCCAGCAGCAGGCGTCGGGTGTCCACCAACACCATCAGCAACATCATCCCGCCTTTAATGATGACAACGAGTTCAATATCCAGATTCCTGAACCCATTCTCACTTCCAGACTGAAGATTTATCCTGTACAAGATAATACCATCACAGCTGAAGGGAACTTGATCACCAAGCCCTATCCCGACCAAACCTTCACCGATCGTAAGGAATTGAATGATTTCATTGCCGAGTTTGCTCGTGATAATGGGTTTGGTGTGGTTATTGCTCACTCCAACAAGAAGGCTATTTACTATACCTGCGAGTTGGGAGGCCGTTACCGTGACAAGAAGAACAAGAAGGTGAACCCTGGTGACTACCAGGGTGACAGTTACTTGATGGACCCCAACACCAAAACAAAGAAATTGAGATGTCCTTTTGCTATGACTGCTAGTTTCAAGAAAGCCAACCAAAGTTGGGTGTTGAAGGTGACATGTAACGAACACAACCATCCCCAACTTGACCCGTTGTCCAACCATCCGATGTTGAGAAAGAGATCCACTGAATTAAACATGTTAATTGTTGACTTGTATAAGGTCGGTACTAAACCTTCTCATATCGAGGGAAAGATCAAAGAGCAGTACCCTGATATCTTGATCAAAAGAGAAGATATTTATAACGAGATTCGTGGCTACAAGAGGAAATTGAAGCGTGAAAACGGTTACATCAACAATGCCGGTGTAGCTAGTAATGGTAAAAGAACCAACACAAATTCCTTCCATCAAGTTGGTTTGGATGATGATGACGATTTCCACCATCAACACCGTAATGATGTCGACTTAGAGCGTTTGCAACAAGCTGCCGCTGCAGCTGTTCAGCAACACCAAAACCAGCAACAATCGAATGATATTGACTCAGTGGCTGCATCTATGGCTGCTGTTGCCAATGCCAATAGTGCTCACTCCAACGATCAAATATCAATGGACAATATCGATAGTAGATTGGTTGGTGAGTAGTAGCGTTGTACTGTTCACATCTGCACCACTCTCTTAGTATAGTATTGTCGTAGAAGGATGTGCTTGCCATATTCTTCTGAAAGCAAGAAAAAAAGATTCTTTGAAATTAAGTATTCTAGTGATGTTTGTATATTATCTTTGTAATAAATGTTTTATATTGGTATACTAAAGACTTCTTAGGAGTTCAAGACCTTGGGCTCGTTCTTCGTATAGTTTTGCAAGTTCACCCACCTTGATACCCCTAATCACAGGTCTCTTTTTAGGGCTCAGAGACGTAGCACCAGTGGTGAACAGCTGGGACACAACATTCACCTCTTTATTGGCCACGAACTTGTATCTTTGTGGAGGGTACTGAACAGAAATGGACGAAGAAGGCTCTGCAGTGGCTACAACCGAGCTGCCAAACGAAGGCTTCATGGGGCTCCCGATCGAAGACTTTGTAGGACTTCTCGGTTTGGTGGGTGAAGCGAACGAATCTTTAGAAAGTGTCGAGCCCACGGTGGTGATAGAGGCAAATGAAGGCATGGTATTCAAAACATGTTCATTAGAACCCAAAGCCTTCTTGGGAGAGAAATCCACATCAGCCCCGGCTTCCAGCATGGGCTCATCTGTTTCTCCATCCGAATCCATCGTCATGTCGTAGTCAACATAGGAGTTTTCCTCTTTATAGTCACAAAATATGTCACTCATCTCTACATTTTTAATATTATCCCCAAAATGTGCCCAGTTTTCAATAACTTTCTTGATGAAGCTATTGACTATGATGAGATTACCCTCGTTTACTTTCGAATACAGCTCATGGCTCAAGGTGGTGACGAAGATCTTTGCTAACAGTTTAGATGTTAGCCTTGTAATATTCTGATGTAATACAAGCTTATGAAGAAGCTTAAAAACGCTCACCAATACCACACGCAAATCGTGGCTCAAGCGGTTGAGGATAACCGTGAAGTTCTGTTCTAAAGAAGTATCTTTAAGCGGCAATTGAATGCATTCAATGGGAATCAAAGTTGGTAAACTAGCAACAAGTCTCTTGAAACTAGTGGCGATGCAGTATAAGTTCCAGTCGTTGATCCAAATCATCTGGTCTCTTTTGATGCAGTCCACAAAGATCTCGCTGCTTAGTTTGTTGCCAGGTCTTTGAAAAATGAGCTCTACTCGAGTCCCGTATGTGTCGACGATATTGTGGGTTTGATAAAGATGGTATTTTAGGGACTCCAGCGGCGCTTGTTCGTCAGGGGAATGGCCCAAACTCGGTAGCCTTCGTGAGCCGTCCAACTGGTAGTCATGCTTATAGACGTTGAGACTGATCTTGATGCTGCCTATGTCGACAAGCTGGCTGAGTTCATATAATGACGGACAGCTCACGATCAAGCCCGAACCGGCTCCCGGAAGCCTCAAGTCGTCGCCGGCACCGCTCAAGTTGAAGCTCTCCAAGAGCTTGCGGGTCAACGTGAGGTTCTTACGGGTCAATTGGTAGTTCCCTAAGAGGGCCGTGAGGGTCTTGATAAACCACCCTTCGTGGACCGTGAAAACCCGGGATATGTTCCGGAGATTGGAGTCGTCAAGGAGAAACTTCTTCAAGAACTTGATTCCCCAGATCCAACTGATTTTATTAAGGCCACTACAGAACATAATGAGGGTATAGCTGCGGGAGGGTAAAAGCGTCATCAACGTCAATACGAGCTCATCGTAGTTGATATCGTCGGGGGACGGAAGAAACGAGCTGTCGAACACGTAGACCGGCAGGTGGGTGTCCTGCTCCAATACCGGGGTCTTGTAGAATATGCGATCCATGTGTGGAGAAGTGGAGTACACTCGATGCTATGCGAGTAAAGAATGAAAGCCCAAGTAAAACCTGGAAAAATGGCGTTATAAAAACCAAATAAAAACTGGGAAGAAGAACACTATGCAACGCAGCTATCCGACTGCAAATATCACCTTCTGGACTGCCAACTGGTGTTTTGGTGCTATACCTTGGGTTAACTGTTATAAATAATAAACAAACAAACTCGCGCAATGAATCAGTAAAACTGCGTGGCGGCCTCAGTTGGTCGCGGCCATTTGCCAGACATTTGCCATCGAAGATACACAGTAATCAGCATGGCACCGGTGAAGGATGAGAACACCGAACACGGTGAGAAGAACAAGAAGAGGACTGAAGAGGAAGAGCTTAGCGAAGAGGACCAGCACCTCAAGGACGAGTTGGAATCGTTGGTGGAGAAGTTGAATGAGCCGTCCCACTCGGAAACTGAATATGGCGAGTATGTCGACAACCTTAATAGTTTGATCAAGAACGCCACCACTTCGTTGACGGCGGTTCCCAAGCCATTGAAGTTCTTGAGGCCCCACTTCGAGTTGCTTTGTAGTGTTTACGACGGTTGGGGGGCCAAGAGTGTGGTGCTTCAGGACAAGTTTGCCGATGTGTTGTCGGTGTTGGCCATGACCTATTCGGATGAGGGCCATAACCAGTCGCTTAAGTATCGTCTTCTTTGCAAGGAGAGCATCATCACCGACTGGGGACACGAGTATATGAGGCATTTGGCGTTGGAGATTGGCAGCTCGTACCAAGAGAGCCTTGGGTCTGACGATGAGTATGTGGGTAAGCTTGTGGAGTTATCGCTCACAATTGTGCAGTACTTTTTGAAGCACAATGCCGAGGCTGATGCGGTGGATTTGTTGCTTGAGATCGAGAGGGTCGACAGGCTTCCTGAATTTGTAGATGATTCGACATTCCAGAGGGTGTGTCTCTACATGGTGAGCTGTGTTCCATATTTGGCTCCACCGGACGATGCGTCTTTCTTGCAAACTGCTTATACCATTTACTTGGCACACAACCAATTGACCCAGGCATTGGCTTTGGCCATCAAATTGGACGACGGGGAATCGATTTCCCGCGTGTTCAAACTGACGGACGATGTGTTGGTACACAAACAACTTGGGCTCATTTTGTCACAACAGAACAACGGGTTCAAGTACCCTGGAGATGATGAACAAGTACAGGAATGCATTGCCAATGTCAAATTGCATGACTATTTTGGATACTTGATCAAGGAATTGAACTTGCTTGACCCTCGTGTTCCTGAAGATGTGTATAAGTCTCATTTAGAGACTTCTAAAGCCGGCATTGGTAACTCAGGTTCAATTGACTCAGCCAAACAGAACTTAGCTGCTAGTTTTGTCAACATGTTTTTGAATTTGGGTTTTGGTAATGATAAGATGGTGCAAACCGATGAGGATAACAAATCCTGGATTTTCAAAACTAAGGGTCCGGGTATGGCTTCTACCACTGCCTCTTTGGGTGCTCTCCATCAATGGAATGTTAATGATGGTTTACAGATTTTGGACAAGTACACTTATTCTCAACAAGATGAAATTAAGGCTGGTGCCTTATTGGGTACCGGTATTGCTTCTGCAAATGTCCATGACGATGTGGACGCTGCTTTGGCATTATTACAAGACTATGTGGCTGATCCAACCACCAGTAAGATGCTACAAACCTCTGCCATAAACGGGTTGGGAATTGCATTTGCTGGTACAGCTAATGAGGAAGTGCTGAACTTGTTGCTTCCATTGGTGTCTGACTTGGACATTCCTGTCGAGGTATCTTCGTTGGCAGCTTTGGCCTTGGGTCACGTTTTCGTTGGTACCTGCAACGGGGACATCACTTCAACCATATTGCAAACCTTATTAGAGCGTGATTTTGTTCAGCTCACCAACAAGTTTATTACTCTTATGGCTTTGGGATTGGGTCTTTTGTATATGGGTAAAACCGAACAAGTCGAGGATGTCTTGGGAACTATTGACGCCATCGAACACCCAATCAGCAAAACTTTGAAGGTTTTGGTAAACATCTGTGCTTACGCTGGAACTGGTAATGTTTTACAAATCCAGTCCTTGTTGCAAATGTGTACCACTCGTGCCAAAGAAGAAGCTGAAGTTTCGGGTGAAGATGAAAACGAAATTGAAGCAGAGGTCGCTGCCGGTGAAGGAGAAGGAGAAGGCGAAGCAGATTCTACAGCACCAGTTGCCAATTCTACTACAACCAATGCCGATGGAACCACCGATGATGTTGCCATGGAAGACGCCACGTCTCCTAAACCCGTAAAACTGGAAGCAGCTGCCGACGATGAAGACGATGAGGACTTGGACCAAGACGAGGAAGATGTGATGTACCATGGGTTTGCTGTTTTGGGACTTGCTCTTATTGCCATGGGTGAAGATATTGGTCAAGACATGTCCTTGCGCCATTTTTCACACTTGATGCATTATGGAAACTCTTTGATTCGTCGTGCTGTGCCATTGGCCATGGCTTTGACATCAACTGCTAACCCACAAATGAAGGTGTTTGAAACCTTATCTCGTTATAGTCATGATCCTGATTTAGAGGTGGCTCAAAATGCTATTTACGCCATGGGTTTGGTGGGAAGTGGTACAAACAACGCCCGTTTGGCCCAATTATTGCGTCAGTTAGCATCCTACTACATCAAATCTCCAGACTCATTATTCATGGTAAGAATTGCTCAAGGTTTGTTACACTTGGGTAAAGGTACCTTGACGTTATCTCCTTTCAACGTAGAAAGAAGTGTCATTTCAAAGGTATCGCTAGCATCGTTGTTAACCATTTCTGTACTCATGCTCAACCCTAAGAGTTTTATTTTGAGCGATTCTACAACAGAAACCACCCATCAATTGTTATATTACTTGATTCCAGCTGTTAAGCCAAGGATGTTGGTAACAGTCGACGAAGAGTTGAATCCTATCAAGGTCAATGTGAGAGTTGGTCAAGCCGTTGATGTGGTTGGTCAAGCTGGTAAACCAAAGACCATTACTGGATGGGTCACTCAGAGTACGCCAGTGTTATTGAATCATGGTGAAAGAGCAGAATTAGAGAATACAGACGAATGGGTTAGCGTAAGTCACTCATTGGAAGGCGTGGTTATCTTGAAGAAGAACCCCGAGTTCATGGAAGTAGACGCTTGAAATAGAAACACAGGCACTTCGAAGCACCGGGCACAAGTTATATAAAGAATAAATATTTCGTTAACGATCTCGCATTCTAGCGCAAGCAGCACCTCCCAATACTCAGAGCAAGCCTTCCACCATGGGCCATAGGATGGTGCCAATTCCGTGGCAGCAGCTACCACAATAACTTGGTAGGTTGCCACGAAACAGCAGGACCCTTTTGGCATAATTTTGGCTATGGTAAAAAAAGTTGTTTTCGTCCAAAGACAATTCTATTGTGCTTTTATATATGATATATATTACTTAAATTCTTGGGCTTTACCAGCCATCAACAAACCCACAATCAAACCAAATAAACCCAACACAGAACCAAAGATTTCCACCACCAAAATCTTGACGAAAAGTGAAGAGTCTGCTGCATCCGATATAGCAGCTGTGGATCCAGTTATACCCACCGAGATTCCACAAATCAAGTTTGAGAGCCCCACCGTCAATCCGGCCCAAAACAAGGAGTACCCGGTGTATAAGTTTTCCTTCGTAAAGATCTCTGTTTGTGGCACACTTGTCAATTTAGCAGAAAATACAATGGCCATAATCAAACCATAGATGGCCACCACTTCACAAAAAATAATCGAAATCAAGTTTTTAGTGGTGATTCTGGGGGCCTTAACACCAGCACCAAGAATGGACGAGCCGGTGATGAAGATCCCCCAAGCGGCCCCCACGACCGATAAGCCAATGCACGATGCAATCCCTAAGTTTGCCCACATGTAAGGGGAGGTGGACTCTAAGAATTGGCCAACATTGAAAGATTCACCGGTGCCGTTGAAAAGCATGTATCCACCGACAATGGCTGCTGTCGACACCACGAGAATGCTTGCGTATGCCATGTTATGTTGAAGAAATACTACTCGAATTAGTGAAAAGGTCGAGCAGTTTTCGATACTTTGAGAAAGGTCGAGCGCGGGTTTGCGGGTTGGCAGCAAATTACAGGTTGGCTTGGAGATCGAAATGTAGTGCGGGCTAGCACTTGAGTTGCAGCATCGGTGGATTTGGGCAGATCTCCCGATGCATGGGCAAAATTCCGCTCTAGCTTTGGGCCAGTGATCGGATACAAGGAGGATGTGAGAGTTTTGGCTGGTTAGTGTAACCGGGCTGTAGAAGGGTCGGGATCAATGGCTGGAGTCAGCATTTTCACCGGGCTCTGGATGTAATTCTACAGTATAATTGAGTGAATGAGAGCATACTCTAGTGTGAGACTAGTTAGTGAATCTACTTGGGCATGGCTAATTACGTCCAAGCTGTGGCCCCCTCCCTGTCGCTCCAATGTGGGGAGTCCCACTGCGTAAATACCGCCACAGTACAACAAAGCTTCCGCAGGTCTAGTTCCACTATCGGGCGTGGGATTCCTTTATCTTGGGTTCTCTCACCGCTTCGGGAAAAACAGTTTCCGATAATAAATGTAGAACTAATAGAATATAAGAGTGGCAGATCATCTCATTACGTAGTTTTTAGATTTTTTGGGAATTTGTCTTAGCTGAGTATCATTTAGATGGTGGGACTATCTAAACAAGTATGGACCCTATTACCCTCACATCGAGTAGCACAGAAGAGAAACCAACTAGCAAAGGGCTATCACGTGATTTAAATCATGTTTCTGATATTAGACTCTTGGATGACTCGACTACCCATGTAGATAAAGTCAAAGATGTTTCTGAAGATCTTGAAACCGTTCACAGTGTCTCGGAGCTGGATGGTCCATACTATCCGGATGGTGGGAAACAGGCATATTTGCTGCTTCTAGGATGTTTTTTATCATTGACTGCAACCATCGGTATCACCAATGCAAACGGAACAATTGAGAATTACGTTTCCTCTAATATAATCCCACAGGAACTGGCCTCTAATGTCTCATGGATATTTTCAGTATTCAACGTAACCTCCTTTGGGTGCATTATTTTCCTAGGCCCTTTATATGATCAGATCGGCGTAAAACAAATGTTCATTATCAGCTGGTTGCTTTTTGGTGGGGGATTAATGTGCTTTTCGGTATCTCATGAGCTATATCAATTCATTTTGAGCTATTTCGTTACCGGGATGGGATTGCTGTTTCTGTTTACGGGCTCGATCAATACAGTTACTCATTGGTTCAACCGCAAAAGGTCAACAGCAGTGGGTGTAATGTATACCGGTAGTGGAGTTGGGGGAATCGTAATTCCCATTATCCTTAAGGCTCTCTTTGCAGCCCTTGGATTTGGATGGGCAATAAGAATCTTGGCTTTCATTGCTCTACTATTAATGGGTATAGCTATTCTCTTGACTACAGATAGACGCCAAGAATTAGGACTCGTCGATGGTCTGAAACAAAACCCAATGATAAAGGCTATAAAAGGAGTAGATTTCTCGAGGATAAAAGAACCACTTTTCTTAATTTACTTGATTGCATGTATTGGTAACAGTGCTCCATTCTTTCTTACGTTAAACTATTTTGTTTCTTACGCAACTGCCAATGGCTGGAACGCCGGTTTGGCTTATTATCTTCCAGTGGCATACAATGCATCTTCAATCCTAGGGAGGATTATTGGAGGATACCTTTCAGATCGTTTTGGAAGGTTTAATATCTTCATTTGTTCGAATTTTATTGCTGCTATAGGGGTGTTTGTGTGCTGGCTTCCACCAAGTATTGGGCATTCTAAAACAGGGCTCTTTGCTTTTTCTGTTCTTGGAGGCTTTACTTCAGGTAGTTATTTTCAAAGCTCTCCTACCTGTATGGCTCAAATCACTGATCCAAAAAAATTTAGTGCTCAATTTGGTGCCATGAGTTGTGTAATATCTCTCTTCAACTTTGCCTTCTTACCTACAGCTGGAGCAATAATTCAGGCCGGAGGTGGAGGAGGTAGGGGATACGACAAATTTGTAATCTTTGTTGCTGTTCTACAGTTCATTGGAGTTGCATTTTCCATCGTTGCTAGAATGATGATTGCGGGAGTCGAGGCCACAGTGATTTGAAGGGTCGGAATGGAACTAGACTCGAATTCGGGGTGACACACAGAACACATTAATCTAAGCAGCTTCTAGGTTATGCTTGTTGGAGTTAGTTTTCAGAGTCGTACGGTGATAATCCATAGATTAAAAGAATAAAATACAAATTAAGTCCAGAAAATTATGCGTTTGTTAGTTCATATGAACCCTTGTTGTTTGGTAAATGAATATAAGTCGCTTACACCTTCAAACTTCACGCACTCCAATTTATGGTGTCCATGTAAGAAGTTCAAGCTCCACTGGGACTTAAGAAGACGGAACTCGAAAACATCTCCTTGAATCTCATCAACGAGCCTCCGCTTTTTGGTTACAGGTGTAGTGCCAGCGGAGCTACTGCCCTCTGCTTCTGCATACGCAAGCTTTCCACCACTAACAACAGCACTATTGAAGTTATGCCGGAGTTCTTCTGGTGAAGTTCCCATGAAGTCGTAAACCCATGAATTTTTCAACTCCAACCCATTGATCACAGCGTGACAGTTTATCAAGGTGGTTAAAAAAGTGATACTAGGGTTCGGAGAGTCTGTATCATCATGTAAAAAGGGATTCGGCTTCAAGGTTTCATAGAATATTTTTTTCAACCTTAGAGCTATATGGCCACAGAACATGGTAGTGACCAACTTTGTACTCTTATTCAACAAAAGTCTTACTTCATAAAACTCGGAGTTATCAGGGCCTCTACTGCCCACTTGGAATATTAGATTTCTCCTTGGTTCTCTAGGAATATAAGGTCTTTGATATTGTACGTAACTTTCGACATTGTCAGGAACGTGGGCTAAAGATATACTTTTTGGACCAATGTCATTAACATCCAACACAATAAATTCAACCTCCGGAAAATATGGATTACAAATTATTTTGTGCTTGATTATTCGTTGTTCAAGTTCAAGAAAACGATAGTAACGGCATTCTCGTGCAAGTGAGCGTCGGTGGTCATCGTTTTGAATCACTTGCATGTTTCCACGAAGTAGCTCAAGCACATCAGTAAAAAGATCGGGAGACCTGTTAGGAACATCGGCTGACTTCACAGGAGGGGGTCGAAGAATTTGTCGTTTGGCGATAATTTGCATCTCCTGTAATCTGTGGTCAAGGGGACAATTGATTGTCAAATAATTGGGATAGTTTCCGGGGCTTAAAACAAGGGATTTTGGAACTTTAAAAGGCTTATTACCAACTCTAATGAAGTAGCTTTCTCTCGTAAGCACATCGAGGAGATGCTTTAATCCAAAGTAAGTGGCATCAGCCATTAATCGCATGTTGAGAGTATCATCTGAGTCGTCAAGGAACACATAGTATCCCTGGAGATGAAGACTAATGTGATTAAATGTCTCGGGGGACCTATCTATGAAAAGGGTTTTTTCAGCATTGTCTGGTTGTTTGAAATAATTAGTAAAATATGAAGGAGCATCCGAAGACAATGAAGCTCCGCTCAATTTGAAGAGCTTGGAACCAACTTGTATCTTATATATGTTTACATGTGGTAGAATCTCTGGTATCCTATTGGAGAACTCGTCGGTGGCATTGATAAGGGGATTCATTGGCATTTGTTTCAACAACGGGCTGCTTATATATCTTTGCAGATGCGCATGAGAATCTGGATGTTTTGGGCGATAATTTTATAGGCTGCGAAAAGTAAGTTAGATATATTCTTGACTACATAGAAAGAGTCTATTATGGGAAATGTCCCTTCCGTGGGCCAAAGTAACCATCAGGGGAAGAAACAGTAGCATTGAGTCTTCCAACATTTCTTATTATATTGTCTTGTCCCGAGTACATCACTGTATTTCCCCACCAGCTGATGGACTTATCATGGTATTGCACTGCAAAGAAGATGATAATGGAAGAGAAAGCAACACCAGCTGACAAAGCAGCAGTTAAAATATAGGTGTATTTCTCCCACCAGGAAAGATAATGCTTTTTAATGTAATACATGAAAGCAAATGAGAGGTAAACTCCACCCGTCAAGTAACTCAAATTGTAAGGAGCAAAGGACAAGAAACCACCAATTACAAGAGTAGGTTGGAAGTATTTCGTAAACCTTCTTGGACCGTATTTTTTGAAGGCAAGACATGGGATTGGTAACAATGCTCCGATCAAGAAGCACCATTGCAAGATAGGATAAAGTCCTCCAAACACTCTCTTAGGGCCAATAACACCCCAAATGACTGAGGCACTGTAGAAAATTCTAGAGTTTGGACACGAGAACTTTTGAAACTGATCTGGGGTACAATAGTCCTTGATACTACTGATTTCAAAGTTGATAACAGCCAAAGAAACGAATGAGCATATTATAACAGAAAGCATCTGACATCTGAATAAGGCTCTTGGGGGAATTTTAGTATAGTGTGCCATTTTTTGGTCACTGATATAGTTTTGGGCTTGTCCGTTGATGTTGAAACCAAAGGCTTTAATGAAGTTCAAAGCCAACGCATTACCGGGAAGTGCATATCCAATAATTAATTCTACTAAAACATTGAGACCAAATTGGAAACCAGTAGTAGAATAAATAGTGGTAAGTGGTATCAAGAATACAAAATTTATTCCAAGTGCAAAGAAAATACCCCAGACAGGAGTTTCTGCAGGATAAATCTGGACACAAAT
Source organism: Yamadazyma laniorum (assembly GCA_002109505.1). NCBI lineage: Eukaryota > Fungi > Ascomycota > Pichiomycetes > Serinales > Debaryomycetaceae > Yamadazyma > Yamadazyma laniorum. The sequence goes on along the minus strand of MVNT01000007.1, from coordinate 434,486 downwards.
AATTGCCAAAACGAGAGAAATAATCAAAACTGCAAGGTACACAAGTTCGGGAACTTCTTTATAATTCATCATCATACGAGTATGAGGATCTGAGAAACCCTCGAAGGTGGACCTGCGGAAGTTCTTGAGAACACTTACTAAACCTTTCAAAGAGTCCCACATTTGCTTCCAATTAAGGCAACATTCATAGATGATTGCAAAAGGATAAATTGCATCGAAGGCACCATAAACAACCAAATTGGCAGCAGAATAGAATGGGGGACCAACCTCTTGGTATTTTTTTTCATCAAAGAGACTGTTTTCATTCACTATAGCTTTAACATCGTAAGGCACCCCCTGATTGCTGAAGACTGTATTTGAATTGATTGGAAGATAACCAGTCCACAAATGGTTACTGTAATAAACTCCACAAATACAAAAGAAACCGAGAATCAGTCCTATGAAACTGTTGATTTGTGCATAAAAGGGCCAGGTTAAAGCACCATTGAAATCAAGAATATTCCAGTCAAATGAAGGGAAGGGATTGAGTCCCAATCCTCCCACAGAGCCTGTGATTTCGGCGAGAGTTTGGTTCAGAGGCTTGATCCAAGTGAGCCAGTTGAAAGTAGACAAAAATTGCATGAGGTAATCAGGCAACCAGAAATATAAGAACAGCCCCGCAAAGCAAAACAAGAAGAAATTGTACCTGGAAATGGACCAGCCATTGATATTTTCCTTCTTTTCTGGGCGACATAAGGCAGAATTCAAAGCAACAGTAGGTAAAATAGTTGGCCAGATACTTTTTGTTGGATAGACAGCAAATCTTCTCATTATTCCAGCAAAGCCAAATCCCAAGAAATTCGTTGAAAGCATCAACAAAGTTTGATAGCCAAAATCTGCCCATTGGTTATCATAAAATAATTCCATCTTTTGCACATTTATGTTATCAACAACGTAAGGGGTTCCCCCAGAGACAGAATAAAATATTGTAGCCAACATTTGCTCCTTATAGTTCCATGGTCCGGGGTTTAAGTCGAACGTGTATTTCCAGACTTTGAATTTCCATTTGGGTAAAATTGCAGCCAAAAGCATACCACTTGGGAGAAGAAAAATTTGGACCACAGAAGAACTCAAAGAGATAGCAGGTTGTCTAGCATGAAAAAACAGGTTGATGAAAGAACCAATACCTGTCCAGATTATACCCAATAAGTAAACTCTAGGAGTTTCACAGTACAAGTTTGGATCATCAAAAGCTTCACAAACTGCTCTGACTTCAGGATAAGGAGAGTGGTAAGCAATCAAAGCCGCTTCCAACTTCACCTGGAAAGACCAGTCGAACAAATGATCCAAATCAACACGACTGGCTTCTAACGAGCTTAAACTGTCAGCTTGCGTTTCCCGGACATATTCATCATTTTTGCCTGATGACTCGTCTAATTTGGCAGCAATTTTTGGTTGGTGTGGCGTTTTCACAAGTTCCTCAATTAGATCATAAGTTGCACTAGGAAAATTGGAGTCTGCTGCATGCTCTTCAAGAGCCTCTTGTAAAACCTCTAAAGCTTCTTTTTCTTGAATGAGCTCTACCTTCTCGATCATAAAAGTGGCCGAGATAGGCAAATCTTCTAAAGAATCCAAACCTTCAAATCCTAACCTTCTCAAAATTATGAACTTCTGTTCAGTGGTAAGCTGTTGACCTATTTCCCCAATAGAGATGGGGTGAGAAGTAACGGCTTGTAAGTCTACTTCGTGCGATTCGGGCTGAAGCCGATCAACGTTACTCGAGACTGTAGCAACTGGACGTATTGAAGTACTCTGTTTTTCCGACATTCCACGGGTTTCACCAATGAACCAAAATACTATAAGATTTGCAAGCTGATCTTGGAAGAGTTTCTTTCGGGAGTTGAAGTCACTTTAAATCAATTTCTCCAGGATGCAGCTTAAGACTCATACGGCTTCACTTTAAATAAGTTACCACAGTTTGTGTTGAAGATAACCAATAGACATCGAAAAACACTTTTCACATAAGCAAATGTCCATAGTCGCCTGTCGATAAGGCTTTAAGGTTTGAAAGGTTCTCTTTCAATAGAAGTCTTCGGTTAAAGTTGGCTGCTGAGTTACGAACCCCGAGGGTGCTACTTCATAGCGCTGAGTTGATTAAAATCAAACCTGCAGATACTACACCAAAACTGCTATTTAAAGAAGTATGCTCTGCATCGGGAAATTCTAAAAAAAGCCAATTTCACAGACGGAACGCACAAACCTTTTCTGTCTTCATAACACCATTTCAATTATGGTCAAAAAGCTTATTGGTTAGATCAACAATGATGCCGTTTACATTTGGGGCGTTGTGTGGGACAGACTACACCTCAAGGTACCAGTAGGTAGATAGAGAAGACTCGTATATTACAGAGCCAGCCAAAGTTGATGGTAACTTCGTGCCCCTGTCCACCACTCGACACTCATTTGTGGAGTTGCAGCTCATTGCGTCATGCATCATAACGATGCGACTAGAAGAGGGGACAAGCTATGAGACAAGCTATGAGAACAGCCTAATACCCAGGTGGCCCACGGCTCTTCGCCCAACAATCACAGAAAATTGAGCGCTTCGGGAGGCATCAAATCGAGGGATCTTAATGTGAAGTGCTAAAGTGAAAGCCACACTATATGATTATGAACTCAGTCATCACAGAACAAAACAATAGTTACTGATTGGAAATTGATAAGGTCGAGGTCGAGTACGAAAAGTTAATTTTAAATACGTTTGACACATTTGATCGACTATGAAATTGCGCAAATGAAGAATGCCAAGTTGATCTAGACGGAGTTCGTAACATTTCACGTCCATATGTATATCATCATTAAAATAGAGTTGAACTGAGAAGACATATAGATCGCTATGGCTCTGGTTAAGTTCATCCCAAAAAGATAATCGGGCGAATACGGTTGATCTCGGAAATAAGAACGGAGTAAGCTTTGACCATGTAGCATGTACCCCAACTGTGTCGAAGATCACTTTGGATGATCCTTTTGCCCAAAATTGTAGTAAGTATGGGTAAGACTAAACTGCTGAGATATTGCAGGCTTGCTAGGAACTCACACCTGCGCACTTCCTAAGACACTGTTAGTGTATGCTCCAGGTTGGAGTGAGGATAAGTGCAGGTTCGTACAATTTACTCCTCACACTTTGGTTAGCTACTTTTCGTTGATTGTGAGTACCACCTCTTAAAAGAAGTGTTTTATTCGTATCCTAAGTTCTCCGATGAGTGGGCAAGCTGACCTGGCGTATAATTGCATTAGTGGTATCGTTTATTTGGCATTATGTGCATACACATTTTACTGGCGTATCTTCTTTCTCATTCCGTCATCGTAGTTGGCTCTTTTGGTGACATTGTTCGAAACAATATCGTTGTCTTCCGTGAAAATTCTACGTTTTGGGTACTTGAATTGTAATCCATCGAAAGCATTCTCTTCCACTCTCGGTGCTTCCAGGAAAAACTCATGAACCAAAGCATTCTCAGCTGTTATCCTCTTACTTGGATCATATAGAAGTAGACTTTCTAGCAACTTGTAGCAATACTTGTTGTTTCCACTTAGAAGTTTGTACCAATTAATAAGATTCGAATTGGGATTTCCGTTGTAGCTAGCGGCCATTTGCTGGAAACTATAGTATTCCGGATAATTGCTCAAGTTGCTCCAGTTCTTCTCGTTGGGTATACCCAAGATTTCTATGATCTTGAGGAACTGATTCTTCTGGAATGGAACCAGTTTCTTGTTGTGTATATCGAATTTGGCCTCCTCTCCTTTGAAAATAGGTCGAAGACTAAGTAGCTCCCCAAGAATACACCCGACAGCCCAAAGGTCAATAGCAGGCGTATAGTATCGAGCGCCCATCAAGAGCTCGGGGGCACGGTACCAAATCGTTACCACCACTTTATCACCAGTATATAAACTCTGAAGGGGATTGTTGAACTTCCTTGCAAGACCCAAATCTCCAATTTTCACTGTGCCATAGTTTGTCACCATGATATTGGCAGGCTTCAAATCTCTATGGAAAATCCAATTCTTATGAAGATATAAAACCCCATTCAATATTTGCCAGATAAGCGACTTGACATTCTTTAGTGGAATGGGTTTGATTTCTGGATGTGAGTGGTAGTGAATAATTTGAAGCAAATCGTGTTCACAGTATTCAAAGATCATATAGATGCTTTTATTTTCCAAGATTATATCAATCAACTTGGTGACATTTTTGTTGTTTATCTCTTTACACAAAGACATCTCTCGAATAGCACTCTGCAGAATACCCGTATAATTTAATATCTCTTGTCCATCGATGTTTAAATGGCTATTTTTCAGAATGGAATTGTTATCTATTTTAAACTTCTTGATGGCAAAAAGTTGTTGGATAGGCTGTTCAACAAGCTTCTCATCCTCTGCTTTCGGTTTGTCTTTGACTTTCGATCGAGCCTTGTAAACTTTACCATAGGTACCAGCTGCAATGTACCCAATAATTTCGTACTTGGAAAGAACTGACTCTCGTGTCAAATCCTTCCTATGTTTGTACGGCCCAAGAGTAAGGATGGAATTCAGGGCCATCAAAGTTGACTGACTCATGTTAGGTCAATAGTGAAAAATCCTACACCAAAAGAAGTGCGATCTGAAATACTGCGTATGGTGTCAGTGCAACAAGCAACTGCGATACGCTGTAGAGAATACTACGAACTGAATTATGGTTTGAGTACTTGATGCTTTCCCTGTAGAGTCCATAGTTTTGTGTAGCTTGAGTTATCACACATATTGCCACAAAGCCAGTTTATAACTTTGACAGAATCACCAGTGTTTCTAATCTTATTCCCGAGGGCCCTATTGGATACGATCAGACTCTGTGTAGCTACATCTTTCACAAAGGACAGGTTCTACCCTTTGCACCTTACTTATCGATTTGAACGAGTGGAGAAGAGAGTGAGCAAATATCATCAATTCATTGAACAATTATTAGGAGAGTGCCGATTTCGACTAAAGAGAAGCAGTGGAGTTCATGTAGGGCAAAAGATGCACACTGATTATCAGGGCTTTGTGTCAAAGAGTACCTCCCATGTTGTTCAGGAAGGCCTACAGTGAATAGGAATGTACGTCAATGCTGAAGAACCTCCCCTCTATTTTATTCATGATAAAAGCATTCATTATCTATACAACATACTACTATCTGTACTGCTCGAAGCAGAGTCCACATAAAATAAATTGAACTCCGTACAAACAAACAATTAAACAAACGTGTTCTTTGACATTATCCAGTCGCATTTGACTTCCTAGGTATAACTACGGTCGTCCTTACCTTCTAATACACTCCTGATTTGTTCCGAGCCCTTTACTTGTTTTTCCCATTTATTCTTTTCCTCCACAACATTTCCTTTAATGAATAAAGAATCATCTGGGCGTCTGTAAGACCGACCCAAACGATCCCATAGGGTGGTAAATTGACCATAGTTGTAGTTGAAATACAAGTGGTGAACGGTGTGACAAGCAGTACCGTTAACCACAGGATCATTCAGTAAGTATTGACCATCGTGGATCATCACGGTCCAGAAATTGACAAAACCGAATAAAAATAAATACAATACCTTATGTAAAGGGAAAAACAATGGGAAGATGTGATAAGGCAAGGACTGGGCCCATCCATCAACGGGGTGAAATGCATGACTGGCAAATGGAGTACAGACAATCCATTTGTGATGAGGTTTGTGTAACCGCTTGTAGACGGAAGGAATGTGCAACCATCTGTGGATAAAGTAGATTCCACAGTCAGTAAACATGATGAAGGCGGAAGCTTGTAATGCCAACATTTTCTTGTTGGTCAAAAAGTCGTCTATGGAGCCATGTAAACGAGAATAACCATGCAACTCCAACAAGAAAAATGGCACCGTCAACAACACCATCACCGGAATAGCAGTGGCAGCTCTTTGAATCTCTAAAGACATCTGGTTTTTCAAATAACGAGGGTGGTTGAAGATCCTCTTATCGAAAACTGTCATGTAAGCAATACCTGCTACTGAAAAATAGGCGATCCATCCGAAGAGACAGGTGATAAGAAATATACTAATGATCTGTCTCACGATATTGGACCGGCCCAAAACCGAGGCGTATGTGTAAGCGGAAGCTGGGAGTAAGGAGGGTTCTCCGTATACATCGGCGTGGCTCCTCAAGGAGTCCAATTTTTGGTACAAGAAGCTGAGGGTGGTGGGCAACTTCATTTGGGGCTCTTCAAATAATGCCGTGGTGTTTGTATTGCTGGGTAACAAGGTGGCATAAGCCTTGTCCAACAAATAGTAGTCACAAGCTTCAAGAATAAGATCCATCGTTTATGAATAAATAATGTTAGCCACAGATTAAAGTCCTTTCAAATTTTTCGGAATTGGTTCTTTGTATTTATTTAGATTTTTATAAATTTTTTTCGCAGCTACTCGTATAGCATCCGATGTCGGTTGTTCGATGGTATACGATGGATGGGCCCACATGGCGGTGCGACTGGCACGCCGTCTCGCCGTTATTGCTCCACTCGCTCGAAAATGAGCTGTCAAACCTACCTGCAGGACTATACGACGTGAGGGCCGCCTCGTACGACAAGAGTTCCTACGACTGGGCTAGCAATATAGTACGATTGGTCATGGCGTGGTTTCTATTCACAAGAGCGTGCAGTGCACGATGCAAGGTCATTACATATGAGGCAAACGGTGGAGGTTGGTCACAGTGAATGCCCATAGGAAGTCTATCTAGTTTAGTTGATATTAGTTGGGTTTTAGTCTTTTGTTTGTTTGTGATCCTTGCCACGAAGGGCTTTTGTATGCATATTGATATGTTCCGTTTCAGGGGCATCTTCGGGGATCAGAGGGAACTCTCAAATCACATGACCTGGTCCCATTTGAGCTGTTTGATATTCACCTCAGGCTAATTGGGGAGATGAAGTGGTGAAGAGCGATGAAGCTTCGCTGGAGGATTGTGGAGGCTGGTTTATACGTTGGTAATCGATGGCATCCAATATCTTCTTTCCACCTTGTGCCACCAACATATCACCCAATTCAACACCTGCAGCTTCACAGTCTTCACGTCTAGTTATGGTCTTCTCGAGGTAGGCCTCCACGGATTCGGTGCCATCAGGAGACACAATGATGGCTTTGAATGAAAGAAGCCTAGTGGTCTCGTCGTAGTGGGTGTTGACACCCAAAGGAACCGAACAACCACCTTCAAGATGACGCATTAAGGCTCTTTCGGCAGTACAACGATATGCCGACGGTTTATGTTCTATAATAGATAATATTTGGCTGACTCTTGGGTCTCCACGACGGATTTCAACACCCAACAGCCCTTGGCCCACCGAGTAGTACATTTCGTCCAGATCAAGGTATTGAGTAATTCTGGGTTTAAGACCAACCCGATGCATTCCAGCAGCTGCAAGAATGATACAGTCAAAGTTATCACCTTCATCAAGCTTCCGGATCCTCGAACGAAGGTTCCCACGTACACTTTCAAACCTCAAATGGGGATAGTGCATCATTAATTGGGCCAGACGACGCACAGATGAAGTGCCTACCATGCTACCAGCAGGCAACTGCGATAAAGACGTGTAAGGCAGGTCCTTCCTCATGACAAGAGCATCCCGAGGATCTTCTCTTTCAGTGATACAACCGAGTTCAAACTCAGCAGGGAGATTTGTCGGCAAGTCTTTGAGAGAATGGACAACAAGATCGATCTGCTTGATCTCTCTGACATCCCCAAGAAGAAGAGCTTCCAACTCACGAGTCCACACAGATTTACCACCAAAAGAATAAAGAGCCTTGTCTAATCTGACATCTCCCAACGTTTTGATGGCCACAATAGAACAGGATGTGGAAGGGCATTGTTGTTCGATGAGATCCTTCACAATTTCACTTTGAGCAACAGCCAACTCACTTTTCCGACCACCTATGCGTACTTCTCCTTTTGGGCACCGAAAGTCATCCACCTCCGACATTTGCGTCATAGTAATAAATAGTGATATATAAGGTGCTGTTTCCCTAAGGTTAGGTTGAAAAAATGTCACTTTTTTCGCCGCGATTAAGATGAGTTTATATAATTTTTCAACGAATGCGGATTTCTTATTCTGGTAACAAAATGCGGGACCAATGAGGTGCACGCAATTAATAACACATGCAGCTGTCTCACAGTACATGGGTGCTTTAGAAGTTGGGTGACTCCATGGCTGATAGTGCTATACGCTGGTTATGCTGTGACCTATTGACTGCTTTCAAGTACTTGTAGGCGATGTTAAAAAGGAGATCAAATCGGTGATTCTAGCCAATCTGTGAGTTGGCTGCGAAACAGCTGAGTCGTGAGTGGTGAATATTATTCACATGACAGATAGTTGTCTGGTTGGGTTGGGTTAGCGACCAGGGCTGGTGTGAGCATATGACTTGTATCTGCTTTGTATATGGGGATGGGAATGTAGCCATATCTACCTCCGGTGTGCTGGGAGGTAGTTGGGTTGATACGGAAAGCCGGTAAACCCCGATAAAAGCCTGAGAAAGTGTCTCAAGTGGATTTCCTATTTGAGTAGCTAGGCTGATGTGAAAAGTTTTTGCATCAAATGGGACGGAACATAAAACCTTGCGCCTGGTTAGTAATACAAGGGGGCGAGGTCGAGTAGAGAACTGCCTACATAGGCACGATGTAGTTATTGTTGGTTGGCCGCAGGCACTTGCGTGGTCCATTGACGACTTGATTTATGATCAGGAGAGCATTCTAACTGAGTATCAACACACGCAGGATAATAACTAGAGAATTACAGTAGCCGCAGTGCGTTTCTCGTTACTAAGAGAGTTTCGTTCATCGACATAGGTTTCCATACTTCGTAAAACCTCCGCCTCAGTAGAAATTTCATTCCAATTAGAGGCTAAACTTTCTTTGTTTCGCTACAGACTACTGGAGGTGCAATGCTAATTTTCATTCACTATATGTTGATGTACTGTCCAATTTTCTAGAAGGTATCGTCGCTTATTTCCTCACTCCCTTCACTTAGGGTGTCATCTGTCCGATATGCAACAACCATCCCATATTCATCGTCCAGATTGATCAGTCTAAGCAGTCTGTCAGAAAGATCATACGAGCTTTCCCGGATGTCATATAGCTGTACCGACTCGTTATCGACATCAGCTAAAATAGAGCGATTGATCTCTTCAAGGTCAGTAGGTTGCGTCGGAATGGGCTTCAAATTTGAGTCCAGCACCTCTGAAATCTTGCGATCAGTTTTTGGAGCTTTGACAGGCCTAATCGAGGTCTGACGTTCCTGTTGCAGGTGCTGTAATCTGTCAAGTTTGTCGTCAAGGCGACTCAACCGATCTAATACGGTGTCCCATTCACCTTCAGCTGCCCCACCCAGAACTGCCTTGGTTATATTGGTACCTGTCATTCCATACTTCTTTGCCAAAAGGTCACCAATGAAGAGGGAGTCCGTAGATGCACTTTTGAAATTGCCTAGTGTTGATATGGACTTGATAGGCATGAGCACTGGTGTTTGTGGAGCAGCTGCTCCATAAATGCTACTGGCGGATGGTTTTATGTTACTTCCAGGTGCCACAAATGCCAGGTTAGCCCCATCAATTTGACTATAACGTCTTCCAAAACCCACACCGGAAGGCACAACCTGTTGGCCCCCCTGCCTTGCATTTGAAGTTTGTCTCGATTTGATTAAAATGCTTGCATCCGACTCATCATGCACGTCGTCCATATTGACGAGATCATTGTCACCATAATAATCTCGTTCCTTGTTCAAAAAGGTAAAATGTTTATCGTTTTCAGAATTATGGGGAGAAATTCTAGTAATTAAAAGTTCATAGGCCAATATAAGAACAAGAATAGGAAGTTTGACAACAAATCCGAGCCGGCTCGAATACAATTGGGATGATTTGAAGTATATGACAAGATTCACAGCCTTGAAATATTCGAAATCTTCTTTGATGTTATGGGAGATTTCTGAAAACGACTCTGAGAGCACTATTGCCAAAATGGTCGAGATAATGAACTGGCTCAAGAATAAGTATCCGATTTGAATCACTTTTCCAAGAGGAGAATATGTGTTCCAGTTCGTCCAAACTGCTGGGGTGAATCCGAAGAAAATTTGAAGAAGATCATAAGCAATATTGGCATTGGATCTGTTGAGATTGATGGAAATGAATGTGATGTAAAATGCAATAATAAGCGAGAAGAATAAACAAAACAATCCCGCAATGTTAGATATCATTCGTCTAAACCCCAATATGATTAAACTGAAGAATCGATAGTTATTAAACATGGAAAGATTACGGGGTATAAGCAAGATAGAAAGGATGCTGAACACTTGGAAGTATGAGGTTTCAGAAACATACCCTGATAATGCCAATATCTTCAAGATGAGATTGATGTCTACCAAGAGGATGATGGCAAAGTCAATGTAGAACCAAAGAATCTTACGAAGGAATTTATGCTGGATCAAAAGTACCTTGAGAACAAACTCATAGTTCAAATGAAGTCCAATAAAATAGAACAAAACCTCGAGCATGTGGTTTGGAATGAAATTCTTATGCTGGTTCACAATGATCATTACGTGCAACACCGTGAACATTATACTCCGTAGGTTGATAACAAGAGATTGGTACTTGGGCACCATGCTAGAACGCTCGTTGATCTTAGCCAAAGAAACTCTCAGAAACTTGTAGTTGGTTATAGTCTCCTTCAAAAGTGTCAGTTCTTCACTCTTTTCACTCGAGTCTTCCTTTACAATAAGTTCTCCATCGTAAAACTTGTCGAGGATTTTAATAATTATAGGCTGAGAGAGAAACTTCTTGGACTTGGTGAGAATGGCCAACTCCAATGTACTAAACTGATTCAATGGATCCACAAAGAGCAAGTGCACTCGATCATAAGCCTTATATTCCCGGTACATCCTCATCGACAACATCTCACAAACAGTTGCTTTGGTAACCAATAAATCATGCACGATCAAGTTAGCTTCACTCTGGATCAAGTACTCATACCTAAGCAACATGAGGATCTGTATCACCATGATAGAGATCTTGTTCTCGAAAGCAGCTCGAAAATCCAGCATGTTTCCACCATAGTTCCCCCGGATTTTGTAGCCTAAGCTAGAATTACTAGCTAGATTCAATATCTTCGTGACAATGGGCTTGATTAGGGTTAGGTTAATTTCTGGCTGTTTCAACTGCTCATATTTCAAGCTGATTTGTACCTTTCTGTTGACGAGTTTCTGGATCTTGAAATAAAGGTATTTAAACTCAAGTTCCTTGTAACGAACCTGGTTATGGGCAGAGCTATAGTTCCTCGTTCTCACTTTCTGCATAGCTACCAACCTTCTGACTCACCTCACACGATACACGAGTTTCTGGACCTTAAGAGCAAGTGTTTCTGCTACAGAAATTGGTAGTCTTGAAGCTCAGGTATTTTTGTTTATGTTTCAGCTCCGCGTAATAGAGTTGCGAAATATTTCTATTTTTGATTCAGCCGTGTTGGGTTCTATATAGTACAATTCAAACAGGGGCTTTCATCATGGGCGAACCAGATGATTGATGAAATTGTAAGCCTTTCTGCCATTCTCTTGTCCCAAAACCTCTATAAATTCATCTTTGGTTAGCTTCACCATTTCCTCGATGTTTTTTACTCGGTTCATTATTTGATGGAAGTTGGAAGCGTTGATGCCAGGAATACTTTGGAGTAAGTCTATAGCCCCTTCATTGTATAAGGAGGGACTTTCATTTTGATTCAAGCCTTTGTTGATTGCCAGAGTAATGTCCGGGGCTTCTTGTCCTGCTTTTAGCTCAAGGAATATTTGGGCTGTCTGGTATGGGGATGAAGACCATATTATCTTCAACTTGGGAAAGGACACGAGCAACATGGTGAGCTTGTTTTGAATATCGTCTTGGAAGAACCGATTGGTTGAAGCACTGATAGCGGCGCCAGGCCTACTACGGGATTCATTGAATGGTTCAAAGGAGAAAGATTTATCTTCATCAAATTCGATCAAAAGAACAGGAGTCTCATAGTACCGGAACATTTGTTCACACTGGTTGTAAAGTCTACCACTTTGAAAACTGGAAATCAAGTCCGGCACTGCCTTTCTCTCGACGCATATTTTTGGAGTCAAAATATAGTCCCCAATAGTCAACATACAAGGTATGACCTTTGTCCCGATTCTGTAGAGAAGGTTTGGAAGAGAAGAATTGAATTCTCTCACATCTACAATAACTCGAAACTCATCATCTTCGGTTTGGAAGTGCTGACCTCCAGCGATTCTAGTATTCACCACATGTTGCTTCGTGATAGTAAACTTCGTGTCTTCTTTGGTTTCAAAGTGTTTACTCAAATTTGCCTTTTCTCGGATTAGACGTGTGAAAGCTTCTTTCTCCTTCTTCATCTGCACAAGTGACAGTTGTTCTTCGGCTGATGTGCCGTAATACATTAAGTATACTTTAGCAGGACTCTCATGATGTACTCCTTGATAATTCTCGACTCTTCTAATGAAGGAAAGGTTCGGTTCGTAAAAGATTATGTGTGTTGGAAGGAACTCATTGAGGAGTGTGTCGTCTGTCTTTTCATCAAACGATTTGACCTCGATCGTGTACCTTTGCTCTTTAGTGATAATAACTTGTTCGTCCTCCATCTCATCATCTTGGTTTTCCTTCTTGATCGGAACCAGCTCAGATTCTTCAACCACTTTCTGGTTTCTGACTTCTGCTTCCAGCGATTCCTGTTCAAGCCTTTCAAGAATAGCAGAGTCTATGTCGGCGGATTCGGGATTACGATCAGTGTCGTCCACAGAGTATAACCTGTTGACGTTGGCAACTGAAACTGCTCCTCTCGTTCTTCTTCTAACACTATTTACTTCTCTGCTTCTTCTGAATGTCTTAGAAACATCGATTCCATTGGTTTCCTCGTTATTCACGTCATTGCTGAGTTGTCTTCTAAGCTTACTCATCTCTTTCCACATCAAATACCCTCTAAGCTTTGATATCATATAACCCCTAGTGTTGACCTCTCCAGTTATAACGAACTTTTGAACAAGATACTGAAGCTCTTCCACGACCACCCTTTCGGAAGCCATAATCAAGATCCGTGAATCAGGGCCAATGTCTTTGAGTAAATTGTTCAATTCGTTCCATTTTGGCAATGGCTCTAGATTATATTCAGCAGTCTCTCTACCATCACTACCCACGTACTTTGTCAATCCCAAGGCCCGTTCTTTTGCGAAGGATGTGATGGTGGGGGCCACATCTGAGTTCAACCAAGGACTCATTGATGTCAAGTTCATGGTTCCGGAAGAGTTAGTAGAACGTCGTAAGTTACTATCAATAGCACTTTGAACGATTTGGTAGAAAGTTAACGAGTCCCTTGATAATAAAGACAGAAGTAAGCCTTTCAAAAACCCTAAATCGTATACCAATTGCTTTGGAGTTTGTGTCAATCTATGCCATTGTGAGTCGAGTGAATACCGAATCCGCTGTACAAAGTCTTCATCATAGAGGTTTTCGATATCCCAATAATCTGTAGCAAGCAGCTGACAATGGCGAATCAACTCCTTCAAGCACTCTTCTATGCATGTCAAAAGAGCCGACTGGATTCTAGTCATTTTATGAGAAAGCTGAACATTAACCTCATAAACAGTTTTCATGTCCTGGTGATACTTTTTGTGCCTGAAACTCAATGATTCAATCACATCTACATGAAATCGTGGCCAAAGAAGGGTCTTCGATAGCTTCAAATGACGTAATCGAGTTGCCAATGGTGTAAACCCTGTAAACAGCTCTGGATCATCTGAAAAAGCCTTAATGAATCCCCACTCGTTCTGGTCTCTATACAAATTCACAATGAAAGATGCATTGGATGTTTCCTTTATCCTCTCCGCATGCAAAATGAACATTCCGTTTATCTCTTCTGGCTTGAGCACTTCAGATAGCAAATCCACCACCAAAATTCTGGATGTAATGGATACGACACCACCAGTTGCGTAAATCTGTTTCCTCTTATCCACCACTGTAGATTCACCTCCAATTATGGACATTGAAGTATTCAAGTGTTCAAGGTCCAATGCAATTTTGTGGTTTTCCACCTCATTAGCATTTAGCAATATGAGCAAACTCTTACGATTAACAGGAGGATTGGGAAGGCGGTCCTTCAAGTTAGACAAATTCAATATGTAAAGGATATTAGCAACTATGATCTCCCAGCCGAGACCTTTCCCAAGTATTAACAAAGCATCCTTGGCAAGCAAATCACTCACAATTTCTCTCTGATATTTAAGAGGAAGATTCAAGCTTATGGGGTCAGGTATTTCACTGGGCTCAAGGGTCGCTGGAACTTTATTGGAGGTTTCAGCTGGCTCCAATGCATTCTGTGCTTCGCTGAGAGCCTCTGTCTGGAGAAGAAGCTCCGTTTCGGAGTCGTCGTCCTCCCCCACAAATAATGACATCTACTAAATGGAGATGCGCTTCGGGCTGAAAAGTTTAATCTGATCGCACTGTTCAGCCATGAGTAATCCCGATAGAAATGCCTTCAACCCTCGTGACTTTGCAAATAAGCCCACGGCTCAGACGCAGTTGCCGGTCACATTTAATGTGGTTTATGTGGACGATATTTCAAAGCTGAAAATGGCCAAATTGGAAGAGTGGAAGAGACTTAAGGATCCCAACGAAGTCGGTGTGGACAGATTGAATAGAGGTCAGCACCTTATTCGAGAGGTCAATGTCACGGATGACGATGATAGACCTCCAGAAACACCCTCTAAATTTGACCTGAGTGTCTACAAGTTAACATTGAAAGATAACTTCGATAACTACTGCTTTGCTTATGAATATAATGATAAACTCCCATTTCTTCGAACTGGGAGCACCCTTCCAATCCCCATCAAACTTGGTGGAAAGTTGATAATTAAGTCGGGAACCGCGGTGGCTAACGGGTCCTTATTGGTTAATAGAGATCTGTGTAATTATTTGGGAGTGGACGAGACGTCAGAGTTGGCAAAAGCATTGAATTCTAATTTGGTTGATAAATCTATAAATATTTTACAAAATCCCGACTTGTGAGTGAGGCTAGCTGGGTCATATACTCAAAGCTTGGGGTCTAGTTGCTATTCAATGTCCAACAACGCATCCCATAACCCATTCTCGTCAACAAAATCATGATGAATCAAACTCACCAAATAGTAGTTCTCGTAAATAAAGTTCAAAAACTTGTACGTATTAGTAGCTTTCTTGTAGCATCTAGCCCATTCAAGCCACAAAAGGAATGCCTCTTCGTTCCAAGCCTTGAAGGAGTCGAGGTCAATTAATGTTGGTTGTAAGATTTCCTTAGAGGGGAATACACCCCAAGTGACAGCAGATTTGCTTTGATGCTTAGATAAGTTAGTTTCGACAATTCCCTTGTTGTCCCCAAGAAAGTATGTTATGGTTTTGCTTCGAATCTGTTCCTTCAAAGCCGGGTGTATCTTTTGTTCCCAATCATGTTTG
Source organism: Yamadazyma laniorum (assembly GCA_002109505.1). Taxonomy (NCBI): domain Eukaryota; kingdom Fungi; phylum Ascomycota; class Pichiomycetes; order Serinales; family Debaryomycetaceae; genus Yamadazyma; species Yamadazyma laniorum. Next base: position 418,980 of record MVNT01000007.1, on the reverse strand, counting down.
GGCACAAATAGCTCCACGAAAGCCTTTTGATATACAATTCCATTAGCAGGACCCCAGCCAAAAACCTTATCACTGGAAAGACAAGAGTTTGTGGCAGGCTGAGAAGCAGTCGAAAACCAGCCTCTCAAATTCAATTCAAAAAGTTGTTCTTGAATAAGGGAAGTCTCAATATCCAATGGGGTGTCAACCCAAGGTAACTGAGGAATTTTGTTTGATAAGTAGTCAATAAACACACGAGCCAAATCGAGGGTGCTTTCAGGAGTCTTCCAAAGAGCAATTGCTTTTTCCAGGGAGTTGACCTTCAAATTAGGCCCGTATCCATCAATTTCACCATAGGCAGGAGAGTTGGAATCACCGAAGCGGCCATTGGGGAAATCATCCCAGTTAGCGTCCTTACCCATTTGACCTTTACCTTTACTTATATCGATCAAGGACTTGATTGTTGGCTTAGGATCCACATTTGAAGACACCGAAGATTGTCTTCTCTTAAACAGGCTCTCAGGAACATCAAGTTCAATATCGTCGTCCGAATCATCAACTGCACTTCCTTTGATACTTACACGTTCCTGCAACACTGATGAAGTCTCAACAATAGATGCTACTGCTTTTTCCAAATTCAATGTATAGAAATGGAAACCTTTTACATCTGTCTTTGCGCTAACTTCGGAGATAATCTCATTTAAAATCTGGATTCCCACGGACTTGACTTCATCGTCATTGTTCTTGTGATGCAGGACCCGATCTAAAATGTACTGAGGAATGGTAGCGTGTGATAACTTGGTAGCTTTTTTGAAACTGTTGAAGGTGTTGATTGGCAATAAGCCGGGAATGAGCAATTTGTCCTTCAACTCGGGCGTTGATTTGAGCATCTGGTGGTATTTGACAAACTTCCCAACGTCGTAAAACAACTGGGTGATGATGAAATCAGCACCAGCCTGGACCTTTTCAATTAAGTATGGAATATCTTTCTCTGGATTTTGATTCGAATAATCAGCCCCGTCTACATGGCCCTCAGGATACCCAGCAACACCAACACAAAAGAAATCACCGTGCTGTGTTCGGATGTACTTTACCAAATCAGCAGCCGAAGAGAAATCACAATTTGGAGTCCAATACTCTTCTGTTCTTGGAGCATCACCTCTCAAGGCTAAGATGTTCCTGATTCCACTCTTCTTCGCCTGCAATAATGCAGCATCAATGATTTCCTTGTTGGTGTTCGTACATGTGAGATGCAATACAGTGGTGATTCCCAATTGTTTCTGGCAAATAGCAGCGAGTTCTAGTGACTTTTCCGAGGTAGAGCCTCCAGCACCCCAAGTGATGGTGATGAAAATAGGATTCAACGCCTTCATTCGGGACAACCGAGCCAATAAGTTTCGAAACCCAGCATCAGTCTTGGGAGGGAAGAACTCAAACGATACAAACTTCCCCTGGTCGATGGAAGCTACTTTATCGGTGATGAACATTGTCGAATTCAAGTGGATGACTTTTAGAGTCAAATCGCGAACGAATCAAAAGTTTTTCAGTTTAGTTAACAATAGATTACCTATACAGCGCTGTATTCACCTCTATTAGCATTACCAGTGAACTTTTCGATGATTTCTTTAATGAAAATTGGCAACCCTTTCATGACATCCACGAAATTCTCTACCACTTCTTTCAAAGCGGTCTGGAAATCGATCGAATTGCCTTTGCTGTACTGAAACCATGCACCTCCAATGATGTAGATACTTAAAAACAACACAAAGAATATGAATATCCACGTAAACCATCCCCAGCTCTCGCCATTATCGCCACTTGGTCTTCCCAGTCGTTTGTGGGCACAGGCGGCCTTCGTGTACATCTCCAAGTCGACGTTGTATTCTGCCAATTTGACAATCTCCAATTTATCCAAGTCTCCCAGGAAGTCAGATGGAGGACAAATAAATCTGGCGTTGAAATCCAAGTGTTTGTCACCCCACTTGATGCTGCCATAGCTTAATTTGAGTCCCTTAACGTTTTTCTTAGATCCTTTCGTAGGTTTTTCGTTAATTTTGTCGAAAGCAGCACTTACATCTCCCCCCTTGACTATTTGGGTAACAAAAGTCTTGTCATCTAGTGTCACACGTGTCACTCGGCATACATCCGTGTCTTTGCACTCCGGTATGTCACTGATGTCTTCACAGATACCCAAAGCCCAAGTGGTCTCAGTGTTACTAGGTGGAGTCTTCAACGACAGAGACACCGAGTGAACACCTTTTATAGACTCAAAGTTGAATTCTTTCAAATCGCCACATCCAAACGAGGCAACCAAAGAAGCCATGCAGAGGCCCAATAATACCTCAACTGTCCTCATTATAGTGAAGTGAGATATCGATGTTGATGGCAAGTGTTATGTGAATTGATGCTCCTACATTATCGCACCAAGAGCTTGCGGCTGTGCACGACCAGAGACGATTTTAAAAGCCACGGACACAAACACACGATTCACTTTCAGGGACGCCGACACTACCGACGTGGATTTAGCGGTGTGTACATATGTCCTGAGGATTATTTAACGAGCTTGACTTTCTGCAATAACTACTAGTCAACGTGATTTACATCGTAAGCGGGCCTGCCACGAAGCGGGTTGGGCATCACGAGGTGTCAAATATTTAGTGAACGGCCGCTAGTCTATATAGCTCGACACTAATTCCCATGTGCTCCACATGACTTGAAATCGAGTAAGATCTCCAGTATCTGTCGTATTAATCGGTCTCCGAATCTTTGTGTGTCCCTTAACTGCATGCTTGTGGTTCAATCTTCTCCACAAAAAAGTCCGCGGTCGCAAAATCATATGAGTTCGCAATATAAATACGGTTGAATCTCCCTCCAGATTTTTCAGTTCAATTGCAAACATAATGAAAGTCACCGTTTGTGGAGCAGCTGGAGGTATCGGCCAGCCTCTTTCTCTTTTGTTGAAGTTGAACAAAGATATCGACGAGTTGGCCTTATACGATATTGTAAATGTCCATGGAGTAGCGGCTGATTTGAATCATATTAGTAGCTCAGCTAAGGTTAGTGGATACCAGCCAAAAGATAAGTCAGATGACCTGGCCATTAAGTTGGCTTTGAAGAATTCTGACCTCGTGGTTATTCCTGCTGGTGTCCCCAGAAAACCGGGTATGACTCGTGCTGACTTGTTCAATATCAATGCTTCGATCATTAGAGACTTGGTTAAACACATTGGCCAAACGTGTCCTGATGCATCCATATTGATTATCTCCAATCCTGTTAACTCGACGGTACCAATTGCTGCTGAAGTGTTAAAGAAGTTGGGAGTTTTCAATCCTAGTAAGTTGTTTGGTGTCACCACTTTGGACTCTGTGAGAGCCGAAACATTTTTAGGAGACTTGATTAACGAACCGGCTTCGGCTGTGAAGGGTCGGATTTCGGTTATTGGTGGACACTCGGGTGACACTATTATCCCATTGGTAAATGTTACCACCTCCATATCAGAAAAGGTGCAAAAGATCCTGACGAAAGACTATGATACATTCATCAACAGGGTGCAATTTGGAGGCGATGAAGTTGTGAAGGCTAAAAACGGGGCAGGTTCTGCTACGTTATCTATGGCATACGCTGGCTACAGATTTGCCGAGAATATTTTACTGTCTTACTTTTCAAGCACTTTCAACTCCTACTACATTAATGACTCAGCGTACATTTATTTACCTGGCTTCGAAAAAGGTGAAAAATTGAGCAACAAGTACTTGGATGGAGTTGATTTTTTCGCTGTACCTGTTGCCTTGAGAAACGGTGCAGTGGAATCAATAATGAATCCATTCGAAGAGTTAACTGTTACTGAAGGAGAAAGACAATTGATTGCTAAGGCCTTGCCAGGCTTAAAGAAATCGATCACACAGGGTACTGCGTTTGTGACGAGTACAAAGCTTTAGGTTAATAGGTTTAGGTGTAGATGATGAATATACCTCGTACTAAGTAATTAGATAAAGTGGGGGGAAGCATGAGGAGCCGAGTAATGCGAATTCAGGTTAAAATGTTATCAAAAAAAAGCTTGATCTAGCCGAGGATCGAACTCGGGGCCTTTTCGGTACTTACTGCGTCTTTGACACTTGTAAACGAAACGTGATAGCCGCTACACCACTAAACCGCAAGCTGTTAGCTTTAAACGAAGTTATGCGGTGATGTGTTTTTGCTCCACTTCCACTCTTCATTGTGAGTGATATGTGGAGAGGATAAGTCAAAACTTTGGTTCCATGCCTAGAGAGATGGCGAACCTCTTGAAAAAACCACAAGATCAGGGTTTTTAGTTTTTAGATTCGGTCATATTCTGGTTGTTCTTGCTCAAGTTGTCAATTTCACATTTCTCGGGAAATATGGGGAATTTTTCAGATGTTATTCTCTTTTGGCTACTCTTTTTGTCTTCAATTGAATTAGGAGGAATTTCTTCCTCTTCGGGGTCACATTACACAGTTCATTCATAGTGGTATCTCAATTGTACAATAATAATGGTCACTGGGGAGCAAAGCAGTGCAATCACCAAGAAACTAGACAAGTTGCTTGCCAATGTTACAGAAAGAAAGTCCTTACATAAACAGCCAAAGGTCCCGGGAGTTGTATTAGGAGTGACAGATGAAAACGGATCCTTTTACTTTAATTTTAACGGAGTGTTGGACTTAGAATCGAATAAGCCTGTCGTGAGGGATACAGTTTTCTGCTACTTTTCATGCACTAAGGCATTCACTGCGTTCGGTATATTGAAGCTTCATGAACAAAATCAACTCCTGCTTGATGACGAAGTCCGTAAATACGTTCCTGATATCGATGAGATCTACATTGTAGATAAGGGTACTGTGGATTCCAAGACAGGTGAATTCACTAAACCACCTCGAAAGCCCAAAACAACTGTAACCATCCGTCACCTTCTTACAATGACTGCAGGCATGTCATACCCATTTTTGAACAAAGAGTACTCTCTTTTGGCCTCAAGAAAGAACCCCCATATTTCGGCTGCAACTCCCACTAAAGAACTATTCAAAACTGACAAGACTCCATTGATTGGAGAGCCAGGAGTAGAATTTCTGTACGGGCATAGTATGGATTGGGCTGGCTTGGTAGTTGAGAGCATCACTGGTAAAAGACTTGGGGACTACTTGCAAGAGGTTCTCTTTGATCCTGTAGGTATGTCATCATGCACATTTCATATAGAGAGTCCTGAGAGCTTGATTAGAACTCATTTGAGAGGCAAAGATGGTAAGATCAAACTTTTCCTCAAAGGTGCCCAATTGAATCCACCCATTGATATGGGTGGCCAAGGGTGCTTTGGGAATGTGGAGGACTACTTGAAATTTATAAGATTATGGCTCAACTATGGATACTCTCCAGATGCAGGTAAGCGTATTCTCAAGGAAGATTTGGCTAGGTATGTGATTGAAAACCATTTACCACCTTCACAAACCATAAAGTTCGATATTCCAGGGCTCCCTGAAGTAAAAGATGGATTCACTTTGGCAGGAATGGCCATAACGAAGGAAGAGTCTCCAACAGGAAGGCCAATTGACTCACTTTATTGGAGCGGCTTAGCCAACTTATACTACTGGATTGACCACAAAAACAAAATCGGTGGATTCTGGGGGTCACAGATCTTGCCAATGGCTGACCCTCAGTCATTTTTAGGATATTGTAAGATGGAGATGGCAGTTTACGATGTGCTTGGAGGCGATGATGCCGACGAAGACGATGACTACGATGACGATGACGATGACGATGAAGATGAAGTAGAGGGAGATAACCAGCCATCCAAGGACCGGACTTCAAAGCTATAGGTCTCTATCTATGTACCTCTATATAAAATTAGTCTCTTATGAATGGTGAATTTATCACCGTTCACGATGACTCAATAAATTTGCAATCTCATTCAATTTTTTGACTCGAAAATTTTCGATAACTAAATTTTAGATAACAGCTAAACGGCCTGGTTACCATTGAAATGTCATATCCTGTGTTACCGAAGGTGGATTCTGCCGATTCGGCTGACATAAAAGAATATTCTGTCGTTGGACAGGTGTTAGTCCCTTTCAAAGGCCTTAAGGTTTCGAAATTCCTCTTATCCAGCTTTCCAACTGAGGTAGACGTTATAGTGGATGCTACAGGTGACTCTATTTCTGCCGACCAAGCAGTTGAGGTGTTGAATACGGGTGTTCAAAAGATATTTATTGAGGATACTGACGTTGAAGAAGTCATCAAAAAATCCAGCTTACCAAGCTATAGATTTGGTATCAAGACTGAACAACCTGAAAAATTCACAGATTTAGATTCGTCTTTCGTTTTGTCCACAGAGGCTTCTGATTTCAAGGCTATAAGTCAGCAAGAAAACAGAATTATTTATTTTGCTGATGTGTCTGACGAGTCGCTGGCCATCAAATTAGCCCAAACTGGTTATGTTCCAATTATTTCCACTAAAGTATTGACTAAGAAAGATGTTTCAGGTAAAATATCTGTTGGTCGCTTGTTGACTAGCACCTTGACAACAGATAGGCCTGACGGACTCTTTACCACATTAATAACTTCTGGTGCCCCTTCATACACTGCATTGGGGGTTGTATATTCATCTGAAGCCTCGATCATTGAGTCAATTGCTACTGGTGAAGGTGTTTATCAATCTCGTAAGCGTCCTGATGAATTGTGGTACAAAGGGAAGACTAGCGGAGCCACTCAAAAATTGATCTCTATCAGCAAGGATTGTGATTCGGATGTGGTCAAGTTTGTGGTGAATCAAAGAGATGGGTTCGGATTCTGTCACAAAGAAAAGAACTATACATGCTTCAATGATGCCAGTTTGTACAATGGATCTATAGGAAAGGGTTTGCCCAAGTTGGACAATACCCTATTGAAACGAAAGGAATCTGCTCCGGAAGGTTCCTATACTAAGAGATTGTTTGACGACGAAGAATTGTTGATCGCCAAATTGAAAGAAGAGTTGGATGAACTAATTGAAGCTGGACAATCTGGAGATAAGAAAGAGGTTGCTTGGGAAGCTGCTGATTTGATTTACTTCGTCATGGTTTGGTGTGTCAAAAACGGTGTAAGATTGGCTGATATCGAAAACAATTTGGATATCAAGGACCTTAAAGTCACTAGACGGAAAGGGGATGCCAAACCCGCTTACATAAAGAAGCCAGAAACCAAAGAGCAGCCAAAGGAAGAAGAACTCTCCTACAAGTTGACCACTATCGAAGCTGCCACTGCTTCCCCTGATTTGATTCAAAAAGCTTTAACTAGACCTAACCAAAAGACTTCCGATATCATGAAACTCGTTCTTCCTATCATCCAAAATGTACAAAAGAATGGTGACAAGGCTTTGCTTGAGTTGACTGCTAAATTTGATGGAGTTGAATTAAAGTCGCCTGTATTGAATGCTCCTTTCCCACCAGAATTGATGCAAATTCCCCCAGAAATGAAGGAAGCTATTGACTTGTCGATGAAGAATATCGAAAAGTTCCATGCTGCTCAATTGCCCAAGGAAGAAATCATGAGTGTTGAAACTGCACCTGGAGTTATTTGCTCTAGATTTGCTAAGCCGATCGAGAACGTCGGTTTGTATGTCCCAGGAGGAACCGCTGTTTTACCATCCACTGCGATGATGTTGGGTGTTCCTGCTAAGGTTGCTGGTTGTAAGAACATTGTAATTGCATCTCCCCCAGCTCGTGCAACCGGAAAATTGACTCCAGAAGTTGTGTATGTGGCTCATAAATTAGGTGCCAGTAGTATTTTGATGGCAGGTGGTGCACAAGCAGTTACTGCAATGGCTTATGGTACTGACTCTGTGGTGAAGTGTGACAAAATATTGGGTCCAGGAAATCAGTTTGTCACAGCAGCAAAGATGTATGTGCAAAACGATACACAAGCTTTGTGTTCTATTGATATGCCTGCGGGTCCTTCTGAGGTTTTGGTTATTGCTGACGCAAAGGCTGATCCTGACTTTGTTGCAAGTGATTTGTTGTCACAAGCCGAACATGGCGTGGATTCACAGGTGATTTTAATTGGTGTTGGACTCTCCAGCACCGATTTGGCTAGTATAGAAGAGGCAGTTGCCAGACAAGCTGAGGTGTTGCCTAGGAGGGAAATAGTTTCCAAGTGTTTGGCCCATTCTTACACTTTATTGGTTGATACGTACGAAGAAGCTTTCAAATTGTCAAATGATTATGCTCCAGAACATTTGATCTTACAAATCGAAAAAGCTTCTAGTTATGTTCCTAAATATGTTGACAACGCAGGTTCTGTGTTCGTTGGCAAGTTATCCCCAGAATCTTGTGGAGATTACTCTAGTGGAACCAACCACACATTGCCAACTTATGGATATGCCAGACAATACTCTGGAGTGAATACTGCCACTTTCCAGAAGTTCATCACTTCCCAAGAAGTAAGTGAAGAAGGATTGAAGAGTATTGGTAAGGCAGTGATGACAATAGCTGCTGTAGAAGGCTTAGAGGCTCACAGGAATGCAGTCCATGTAAGAATGGAGAAGTTAGGGTTGTTGTAGTTAGTTCAAAAAATTATTTATATTTGTCGTGAAAATTTTATATTACGAACGTTATTTATACAAGCTTATGAAGTAGGTTAGAAGCTAAATTCACCCCGGAATTGATCCAAGTTCATGCCAGGTTTCACGACTTCCAATAAGTCTCGTCTGTCCATAGCAATGAACGCTCTTTTCAAAGTCTCTGTTAAAGCAGTAGACTGGTTTTGAGATAAGGATGTATTGGTAGTAGCATCTTGCCCTTCCACTTGGTGCATGGCCAAACCACTCAATAAGTGCTCAGCAGCCTCTTTGTAACAGCCAATGTTGATGCAAGAGACACCCAAATTATAACGAGCTCTGACAAATGTTGGTTTCAACTCCAAAGCCTTGAAATAGGCATCAACAGCTTCCTCTGATCTATTGGAGTTTGCCAAGGAAGCACCCAACCTGTTCCACAACACCGGGTCGTCTGGTTTGATGCTCAAGGCAGCCTTGAAGCAATCAATAGTCTTATCAAAGTCTTCGTTAGCATAAAATAGAACACCCAATCCCAATTGAACATCAGCATCCATGCTGGCAGCATTGGGAGATATTTGAGCAGCCTTCAAGAACAACTCTGTAACTCGTTTATTCAACGAGAACCTGTCTTCGTCACTGATTTGAGGGTTCTGCTGACGAGCCCTCTCAGTTATTTGAGGATACTTGGTAGAAATCCACCTTTCCAAGGTAGCAAATGCTGCATTATCATAACCTTCATTAACATAAGAAATGGCTAAAGTCATCAAGGCTGCACCATTTTCAGGATTCAACTCCAAACACTTTTCCAATGCCGATATGCCAGCAATTTCCTTTTCATTTTGAGTTTGTACCTCACCCAATTTCAACCAGGCATCTACATGATTCTCATCACGTTTAATAGCAGCCTCAAATGCCAATGCAGCTTCTGAAAGTTTGGCACCGTTTTCCATCAATTGAAGACCTATTTCATAAGGGTCTTGATCGGCTGGTAATTCCAAAAATTGGTTATTCAGCTTCTCTTCGAACTTGTACTCGCCAAAGTGTGCTCTTGTAGAAGCGTATTTGGCAAAGTCCCGCTCCCATTGACTCATGTCTGCCGGGAATGTTTCTCTTTGAGTGTTCTTGAAATCTTCGTATTGCTGATTGATAAAGTCATTCTCCAAGGCCTCATCGTTCAAACTATCCCAAACCTCTTGGAAAGTAGCCTCGTACTTATCATCAACGACTATTTCAGGCGATGCAGCACGTTGCTCATCCACTACCTGTTCTGTTTGAGCAAGCTCTTCAATCTGTTTAAACTGGTCGTCCCAGTCAACTTGCTGCTCCTGATTAGCAGTCTGTTGGGTAGAAACCTGGGGAGCAGGATGTTGCAAAGTTGATCCCATCATAGGCATCATGGAATGGTAGCCCATTCTCAGCATAGGCATCTGTGACATCTGGGGCAGACCATTTTGTACCTGATGAAGCTCTGGCCTGGCTTGAAACTCAGCACTCCACTGAGGACTACCCGTAGCACGGCGTTGAGACTGAGACTGGGCAGAGGGAGAGGGAGAATGGGCCTGGAACTCGGAAGACCAGCCGTGTTGCTGAGGTTGATGCTGTTGCATTGTGGGTTTGGCCAGGCTTTGACGATGAATGACATCCAACTCGTGGTGCATGGGCAGAAACTGGAACAGCTGCCCCCCTCCGTTGATGAAGGATTCCATGTTCCGACGGTCGGCCTGGCTCATTGCACCGTTGTCGCTTTTGAAGGAGTTTTGGCCCAAAAACTGGGGCTGATTCGCTGCTTGTCGCTGAAGCGATCGATCTTGTTGAGTATGCTTGTTGAACTGAGCGACAGCATTTCCGTTCACCGAACAGTCTGCACCACCTCCCACGAATGACATGTTTGTAAGCTTAACTCAACGAAGTTATGTGTGTTCAGTAAAAGCAAACCGATTACTAAACTGATAAAACTTGGAAAAGATGATTGATTTATAATCCCCACTAACGAAATCATATGCCGCGGAAGAACGAAAGAGTTTTTCGCCGAGGACGCTTGGTGCCACCCGGGGGGAGAGTGCCGCGAGCGGTGCGACAGCTTGTGACAGCTTGTGACGAAGTGCGTCACAATCATAAAATCTGGGGTAACAGAGTTGGACCATTAAGTCGTACGTAGTATCTTCAGAGCTGCTCTTTTCATATCAAAGCTGATATTTATTTCTTGGTTTTTAGACCACAGTAGTTCTGACCAGAGCCTAAGTATAATGCTGGCTACGAAATGCTAGGCAGTTTTGCAGCTACTAAACACACAATAAGTTCACTACGTAAAATATACTATAAATAATCACCACTGGAGATCAGAACTACCAGTACTTCCACACTCCAACTTATTGCAAATTTCTTCCAACTCCTCTACGCCTTTATTGGACTTCCTGTTACCTATGAGTGCAGGGTTAATGGGCTTACCTGCTGCTTCCTCTAGAGCATAGTGCTCCTTGACCATATCTCTGACCAAATTTTGATAGAACAAGACACCTCGCTCTTTGAGGGGGTGCAAGTAGCCCGATGAGTAGACTCCTTCGTTCAAGTTCTTTTGAGTCAACTGGCAGAGGTTGAAATCTTCCAACTCGACTAATTGTAAGAAGTCAACAAATTCTTTCTTCGTGGCCTCATCCAAGCCCTTCTTGGTGTAAATGTCGTATTGTAAGACCGTGTGCGTTGGGCTAATAGGTAAAACCCTAATCGAATACCAAGCTGGGGAATAACAGTTGATACCATTTGTCGGGAACAAGTAGACCCATAAGCCGTTGAACTCACCTCCTGGGTTAGCTTTCTTAGGTATTTTGGCAGCCTTTGGCTGTGGCTGCGAGGGTTGCTGCTTCCTCAAACCGAACCAACTGCTTTGTTCGGGTTCGGGTTGGGGTTCTTCAACTTTTTCGGGTTCTTCATTTCGAACAATCTGTGCATAGTGACGACAGTATCTGTTCTTGGGTACTACCTTGTAAGTTTCCATTTTAAAAGCTGTGCTCAAACCTGGGTGAGCGGTAGGGCAGTGGTAGCATTCCTGGTAGCCATCCATTAAGGTTTTCCAGTTGAACTGACCATCCAATTCGTATGACATGTGGTATTCATAGTCTGAGAAGTCAAATTCATCCAACTCAGTGTGTAAGCCTTCAAACCACTTGTCGAACTCAATAAAAGCATCTGCATCATTGTTGAAGTTCACGAATACTAAACCATGGGTAGTGATGTGAGTTTTGATAGGGAACAAAGAGTTTTCTTCCTTTACAAAACCTTCCACATCATTGAAATGAGGAGCCTTGAGCAATTTACCATCAGAGTTATAAGACCAACCATGATATTTGCAGCCAAGCACAGTGGTTGAACCTTGGTCCTTCCTCACAACGGGATATGCTCTGTGACGACAAACATTATGGAAAGCTTTAATTTGACCATCGACCTTCGATTTAATAACAAAAAAGTTAATACCAGCAAATGTAAAGCGGAAGTAGTCACCAGCCTTAGAGAATCTAGAGCTATGAATACAGAATAGCCAGCTTTTGTTGAAAATAGATCTCTTTTCAAGCTCAAACACTTTTTCACTTGTCCACCAACTAGCTGGGAGCGTGTGTTCGCCTGGTAACAACCTTTCAGCAGGCTCCTCAGCTGGAGGAGCACTTGGAACTTGTCTAGCGACAGCAACTTCAGAAGTAGCCATTTTTGATAGATTTGTCACAGAATACAGACAACAAAAGGGTTTCCCTGGTGATCATTTATACTTCCCCCATGATTTGTCCTGATTCTTGGAGTACACTACGATTTGGGAAACCCTAGCTGTATGATTCTTATCTGTGGGACCTCTTTCCCAATCAAGAAATCAAGTCCACTTCAAATCCTGCACCTTACTCAGATAACAGATAGTTTTTGTGTTTATTGCGCTTCAAGAGAAAACAGTACTAGAATAAGGATTTCTAAGCAGCAGTGATTGGAGGGAAAGCCCCACCACAACACCGAACCTAATAAAGAGTGATGGAACAGTAGACGGATAATACGTATCGTAAAATAGATCAAACAAATTGGATTGGTCGGTTTGTGACATTTAATGTATTTATTGACCCAGACTAGGAATATCACCCAATGTCTGATAAATATTGAATTTTGCGTCTCTAAGGTCTTATGACTTGCTCGAGTTGAGTTGAAAACTCCATTTGCCTAACTAGCTCATTAGCCACATTTCTATCCACGGTTGGATTAAGAAGTGTTTCGAGTATAATGTCAGTCTCCGGCTTAATTTTGTGATTGTGTGCAAGCATACGTAAATCGTCCTCTAACTCTTTGGGGATTTCATGGTGTTCGGCAAGAAAAAGACACCGTCCAAGGAGTGAGTTGATCAATATAAGTGACTTTAGGACCACCAACGCTAAATATTCATTCTTAGCACTTTCAGCAATCATCGAGATACTCAGACGGTTGAGATTAAGAAGAATAGCTCTCTTGTTACGCAAAAGCCAAACAATCGGTAATGGTCGCAAACGGGCAATTTCTTCCTCACCACTGACCAAATCGATAACAATTTTTGCACCGAATAAAGCCTGTACCACCGAGGAAGTTCGAATGCTTACAAACTTGGAAAACTCCATGCTATTTTTTTCGAATGGTATAATACTGAGAAATAACCGGAAACTGCGAGTCAAGAGAGTACCATCATTTATAATGTTGCTTCCAAGGTATTTGCATAGAAGTGAGCGAGTGATGGCTCGGTCTGCAGCAGCGTCATCAACAGGAACGTTATAGTTGGAGCTCGAAAGATCTCCTGTAAGAACAGCCTTCATAAACGACCGGTTGTGTGGCTCTCTAACCAATAATTTCGTTAATGCATCGATACCGTATGGCAAGTAAGAAAAACGATCAATATTAGCAGAAGGTATTTTATATGGATCATCTGTTAGCTTGGGCCCGAAGGAGGCAACTAGAGCAAAAGATAAAAATGCTTCTTCTAGTGAACGCAACTCAAGTTCTTGAGCCATGTTATATAACAAGAAAAGACAATCCTTCATCAAGCACAAGCGTTTACGATGGAAAACAAACTTTTCCGCCTGAGAGCCAACCATCTTTATTACCTTGAACATCAAATCCCGTAAAAGTTCATTTCTCGTAATCTTGAACTTATTCAAACCGTTAAAGGAGATATTTCTGAGAACCATTGTCACAGTAATCAACTCATCAATTAGGAGGATTTGCTCATTAGTAGCGCTTTTTGTTTGCAAGGTACTAAAATGGTACTTGCTTTCGTCTTTGAACTCCTCGAGTGTGGTTTGATAATCCAATAACTCGAATTTGTCGATTTGCTCAAAATTTTCTTCAGGAGATGCACTGTTCATAGGGTCGTCATGCTCCTGCACGGGTGAGAAAAGATCATCCATTTCAGTATCAGAATCTTCCTCTACCACGGCCCCTGTTAAAGAATCAACATTGAATTGGATACTCTCGCTCATTAATTCATCTCCATTCACATATCTTGCAAAAATTTCATCAATCCTGCTGTTACTCGTGGCCTTATCAGCATCTTCAATCTCTTCATCACCTCCTTCTTCTACCTCGCCGTAAACAATCATATTCAAGATTCTCAACCCCGTATCAGACAACGCGTCCACAAGCTCGAGGCAAGAGTCAACTTCAAACGCAAAGTTTGCATCGGAAGTGGTAACTAGTAAAGTGTTCAATGCGCTTATAACTTCGCCATTGGTAACGACTGTATTGTTTTTGAGTGCCATTGTCAAAGCATCAATGTTGATAGCTCCTAACTCAGGGGCAAACAAATAGACCGGTTTGCTCACCTCGATGTCACCAGCAATTGCAGACACAGCCTTAATATCTACACCACCATATGTTTCAACCTGTTTGCTGGCAGGTATGTATGTCTTAATTATGTTTGGACTCTGTTCTTTCTCTGACTGTTCAAACTTAGGTTCTTGAGCTACTTGGGGCGAATTGGATCTTTGGCGATTAAGCACGCTTGGTGCTCTCGAATGTCTTTGCTGTATCATTGGTGATTTCAACTGGGGAGAATTCATTGACCCTGCACTTGCAAGACTTAAGTGTCTTGAAGGAGGAGGAACTGGATCTTGAGGGATTACTGGACTGCCGCGGGCAGACGTCTGGGCTGCTGGCTGAGACATGGGAAATTGGTTCTGCACTGGCTGTATCATTGAGGAGTTATCCATAGGAGAATTGTGTTGCAGAAGATGTTGAGAACCCAGTTGAGATATTGCCAGACCTGGAGGGCTTTGACTTTGACTTTGTCCTTGACTTTGGTTTGGAGCCGAGCCCAGATTCTGACGATTCTGGAATCTAGAGATAAACTGTTTCTGAAAGTAAGCACGACGTTCTTGGATATCTTTATGACCGGCAGGTGTGGAGTTATGCTGTTCAAATGGAATCAAATACTGAACATAACAACCTCCGAGTAGCTTATCTACACGAGCCTTGGCGGTGGCATCATTAAGACCCTCGTGCAAACCCAACTTGTATGCCATTAGACTCCAAGGTGAAGTCTGTCCTGGAGTAGGATTTTGCAATGCCTTTATCAAAGTTTGGGAGCCTCCAAGCTTTTGCGACATCACATATAGAAGAAAGAAGTTTACCTTTTTACCATTTATAACGGGAGGAGATGTTATTGGACTGCCTCTACGAGTCATGAAGTCGTATAAGGTGACCAAGAATAGCTCCATTTGAAGCTGAGCCATTTGAGTCAGGCCCCTTGGGTTTGGTTGATTTGGATTAGGCTGACCTTGTTGGCTAGGTTGATTATGATGCTGCTGTTGTTGCTGCTGTTGTTGTTGCTGTTGTTGTTGCTGTTGTTGCTGTTGTTGTTGTTGTTGTTGTTGTTGCTGTTGTTGCTGCTGTTGTTGCTGCTGTTGTTGCTGTTGTTGTTGCTGCTGTTGCTGTTGTTGCTGCTTTTGAAACTTCTGCTGCTGAAGTTGTTGACGTTGGTTATACTCAGCTGGAGAGAGAGCGTGGTTAGCAGGGCTCGCATATGGTTGTCCACTGGGACCCCGTGAAGAAGTGGTGGATCCTGGAGTGCCCATTTGAGACCGGGATTGTTGTTCTTGTGAATGCATACTTTGTTGATTGATCTGGCCCTGTTGCTGTTGTCGTTGCAGATGCTGCTGCTGCTGTTTAAGCAGTTGCTGTTGCATTATCTGCTGTCTCATCTTCAAGAACTGTTCTTTTTTGTTCTGTTCTAACAGCGACTGAGATTGTTGCAGAGGCTGGGGCGAAGATTGTTGTTGTGGAGCTGGCCTAGCAGAACGCTGCTGCTGCTGCGGTTGTTGTTGTTGTTGTGGTGGTGCTGGTGGTGGCTGTTGCTGAGGTTGTTGTAGTTGCGGTTGCTGTGGTTGTCGCTGTTGTTGCTGTTGCTGTTGCTGTTGTTGCCGCATGAACATTTGTGGATTCATTGCAGAAGTATTGTGGTCTGCGTTATTCACAACTGCTGAGGGAAGGTCCAACTGGGACTGGAGTCGAGGAGAGGCACCCGCGGAGTGATCATCGAAAATCGAGTTCAAGAAGTCATCTCCGGGCTGGGTGTTGTGTGAAGAGCCCCCGAAAGGGTTGAATTCGCCGTCGTTGAGCCAAAAATTGTCACTCATAGGGAAACAACTGTGTATTTTGATGAATATCTGAAAAACTGCGAGTGCGACCGAAAAGTATCAACTGAAGTCAGAAGTGAGAGGAAGGTTTATGAGAGAGTTGAATCCAGGGGAGAATGTTGGCGTGATATTGACGGGGCACTGGATGTGGCTCTAGGGGAATTCAGTGCTTGTATTAGTGTTTGCCTCGAGTCTTCCATGTAGCTGTAGCTGTTATTCGTAGATGTGCTGAAGTAGAGAAGTCCGAAGTCAAAGGTGAGGCAGAATTATGGAATTATTAGACACCGCAGTGAGTAGGATATTTGGCTACTTTGGGTGGAGCGGAATACATAGGGATAAGCTGACGAGACAGTGGCTTGTGGATAGAGCCTTTCCAATGTCTATGCACTATTTAGTTCGTATATATAGGTGACTCTCTGTTCAACATCAGCATGTCTATTTAAATGTTTTTCAGTGTAAAACAGTCACTTTATGTGTCGAAATATTTGAGTTCCCGCAGGAAGTTGTCGAGTCAGAGCCTACCAGAACTTCCACCATGGCTTTTGTAATCGTCTGGATAACGACTTGTAATGCTCCATTTCTCCCCAACAATCCCTACCATACTCACATCCGGCCATATTAATAACAAAATCATGATTCTGATAGAAGTATTGGGGATCATCTGCCTTATCCGAACAGGCTCCTGGTGGGAAAGCATTGATCTTCCTCAATGGTAAGAACGCCGTCTTTTCTCTCACCCAGGGAGAAGAAGCATATAACGACTCCAACGCGTCCTGTTCTTTATGCTCCCACTCCATATGCTTGAGCTCGTACATAGCAGGGTCCCACCACACGTCCAATAACATCTCAGACCAGGCAGATCTCCGCATCAAAAACGACCCAAGATTAAAACCTCCGCAGTCTTGAGTTATGATCATGTCTATATCCTTAGTGTAGTCGACGTAAGGCAAGTCGGTTGGAAGATCCAACGGGTTGAAGGTATCGATAGTACGATACGTAGCGTTCACAAGATCGTTGAGGAAATGTTGCTCCAAGGAGATATGAGGCTCCATGATAAATGTATGCAAGTCCAACCACCAGAACCACTCAGCATCGGGAAACTGGCGCATGGTCTGCTTCATAAGATCCACCTTCTCCCAGCTTTCACGCCATTCATGTGAATAGCGTTTTTGCAGAGTTAAATCCTTAATTGTAAGGGCATACCCATGACGCTTGGCATAGTTCTTCTTATTGGCGATGGAAGACCGCTCGATCGACCATTCTTGTGGCCCCTTCCACTTCAACACACCGCCACCTTCATTGGCAGCGAGGATTATCACCACCTTGGGGCTTTGGCTCCTGAAGTGTGGCAAAAACGGAACTTGTGTGAAGAGTGAAAGAAACACAAGTGTAGCCACACCGATCATGATCTTGTAGTACAACGATGAATCAGCCAACTGTTGTAGGCTCAATTTAGCTTTGTTTATGTACCGTGTTAGATGGTTCTTTCGGAGCAGCGGCTTGAGCTGATTCTCATACGACGAGCCCTCCATGGTACAAGTATTGTTGTAGATGCGGTTGTTGAAATATTTGAAAAACATCGAATTTTTGGTGCGCGTTGTGTTGGATATGTCGTTGGGTTCTTGGCGTAATGAAGAGTGTTGCAGTGTAATTGCCTTGAAATTGACTCCCCTGTCTAACTTGTGACCACTTCCCAGAACTCCTTCAAGGGGTTGGTCAAGCCGCCCGAATCAGAGGCAGAGAAACTGCAATTACGCTATAGTTAAATTCTTTGACTGCTTATTAAGTCCTGGTATCAGGTTCTTATTTCAAGTCTCAGTGAAATAAGAATCAAATAAAAATGATCAATCAAGATACGTATTTAGTCTGATGCTTTCAGCAGGAATGGTGATGGAATAATCGCCATCTACGAAGATAAGAGTTCACTAATTTCTGTTGGATGTTCTGCTACTACGATGGACCTCACAGATAGCACCAAACAGTACTTATAGTTAGATTAGGTAGCTTCGATAGCTATAGACCTAAGTGTATAAGCTCTTTCAGGCAAGGCATGCGGGAGGTTAGATATCCATTCATCGAACTTTGGGCCTATGAAGGGTTTTAACTCTTGTTGTAAACCGTCGAAAATCAACATAAAGAACACAAAACACCGAGTTTTCCCAGAAGGTCCTGTGGAAGGATACTCGCATCATAAGAGAACACTAGAACGAGGTACCTCTCGTTTTGTATTGCAACACCTTGGTGCACCAATCTACTGTGACCCTTGTCTAAAGAGCAAATCCGGTTTGGGTGAAGTGCTACTCACCTTGAAGTTGTATTAGAGATGCGGAACAAGAACCATGCGAACGCCATCGATAAGGGAAGGTAAGAAACACATGAAAAGACTAAGTTTGGGTCCTGCAGTGTGATGTTTGAACTGAAGATTCAGAAATCAAACAAACTTGAATATGGTTAAAGTAAATGATCCACTGATAAAGAATTTGATAAGGAGCTACTCCATAAACTTCCGCCAATGTCGGTAGCTTGATGTTTACCGGTGCATATTCCCTTCGCCTTCGATACCTCTTCGACGATGATTCAGGAGCCCAATTTGAACTTCTCTAGAAACAGATCTTTCATCTATTTTTCCACCAGACAACTTCAGAGCTTCCATATCTTATAGGCAATTTCATGGTGATCTTGTAGCCCGATCGGCCGTTCGAGAAATGTGACAATTACTATATTTAGTCATTCTTCGCGGATCAGCGCGTTTGCTGCAACGCTGGCGATTAATCCCGCTTTGAAATTGCGTTCCATCAGCATGAGCCTGTTGGGACTCTTCCATAAGGGTAAAATGAAACCATTCTATTGGCTACGACAGCTCATGTTGCAAATACATAACCCTGTATCAGTGTTTGAATATGCCAAGGTGCTGAATGGAATTGTACACATGCTATTCTTCTTGGAGGGTTGTGATTTGTTTTAGAAAATGGAACGCTAAAACCGATAAAGAGTATTTGACAATACTCTATGGCTCGTTGCTGTTTCACAAATTGAGTCAGGAGATTTGTCTATGATAGATTTAGAAAGAGACATTGTTTAGTTTTGAGGCTCCTGGTTGAGCAGGTTCAAATTAATCGTCGCACTTGGATACCACCGTCGCGATACAAAATCTCCCTCATCATCTTGTATGTATTCGAAAAAATTCGTGTGTTTCAAACTGGGCAGAAGTGAACAGATCGAAGGTGACCCAAGGAATCGATGCCAATGAAATTGAAAATGAAAAAGCGTCCTAGACTAGATAAGAAGCTATAAGTTTTCATTAATAAAGGTGCGACATTCATCCGGAAATCGTTGCAGGAATTTCACAAATTTGGAACTATCAAGCCCAGATAGGCAAGTGTCGCCCAACAGAGCCGTGCGGCCAAGAGCGTAGATATAAGTTGTCATAATAGCCACAGCCGCCCAGCCGATGGATCCTTCACTCGGGTGAAGGTCAAGTTAACTTTCTCTTGAGACTTACGCTAGACAAATGGCTCCCTTGAAAAGTCTCGGGCTTGAGGTTGCCTATGCAAACCGTTCAAACTATGTGTATAGAAACTACAGAAAGTAAACCCGTATTGCACAAAAAATATACGATCGATATTCAAAGCACGCCTCACTTTGATAACCGAGCAAATTGAAAATCGAATGATTAAGAAATAAGGGCTGGAGCACAACCAAAGTAGAATATACAGCTAATGAGATCAGAATAGGGCTCCTTTTTTATTACTTCTAAGCTCTTTTCACTCGATTTTCAAAAGATTTCGGCTACATCAAGTTCAATGATTCAAAATGAAAACGTATCATCTGAAACATTTCGTGGTGACACAAAATCTATCTCATTACCTTCAGTATGTCACATTGCTGTCGACACTTCTCTCAGATAGCTGATTCGCCAGTGGTGAAGCTTTTTGCTGGAGTTGCTTCGATCTATTTGCAGCTATATAACATCCTGTAAGAGTAGATAGTGATCTGATTATTGTTGAAAAAGAGAAGGATTATTTTTCGGGTTTCAGACGAAGATGAAGGGAACAATAACTACCTTTAACAAATTATCGCTAATGTCAGCTTTTTGCTGGCATTCATTATTGGAAACTTTGTTAGCGTGTTTTATATCGCCAAGCTCTAGTTCTTTCAAAACTCATACATCCCAATCAGATACCAACTTGCCTTTATATAACTATTGAAATTTAGAATGCCAAAGTTACATCTTGAGAAGAAATGTATCGGCGTGTTGAAACTTCGTAAATTAGCCAAATGCACTGCTTGCCCTATTTATGGGAAACCGAGCTCACCAATCAACTCCAAGAAATTTCAAGAATAGCCAGTTCTCCAGAAAATAAATTAAGAAAATAACTCGATGCAGGCTTTAAATTACCCTACGATCGACACCGATGCCGTTGGCTGCAAAAGATAAATATTGCGAGCAAAAATCATATCCTCTTATGCAAGAAATTCTTCACGTTAGTATGTTTTGATCTTCTTGCACAATTCTTATACTTCAAGGAAGGACTATACCCCATAATTTAAATGCGTAAAGTCCAGAAGAGCAGAAACTTCAACATGTTCGGGAAGGGCAGAATCTTGATTCTGCCTCGCTAGGTTACCTCCGCTAGATTTGAAGTTGTGTTAGATCTCTAGATGGGCTATATAGGGCTTTCTGGTTCCGAAATTGCCTCATCTGGCTTGAAGATTTCTTTACTGAACCAGGTTATTTAGTCACATACATTTAAATTAAGATATTCCATATTTTACCTATACGAGAACGAATTGAGGATCATGGATAGTCGGTTGGCTTTAATCCGAAAGTTCCACCAGGCAATGTGGCAGCATCCAATCTGCCGGCCAAAGAACCTTCAACACCAAGGTAGGGAACATTGTTTCCCCACCAATTGATGGATTTATCGTGATAAAAGACAGCGAAGAAAATGATAACACCGGCAAAAGCGACACCAGCATCTAAAGCACCAGACAAAACATAGTTGTACTTTTCCCACCATGGTAAATAGTTTTTCTTGATATGAACCATGAAAGCATAGGAGGCGTAAAGACCTGCAGTATAGTAAGAAAGGTTGTAAGGAGCCCAAATCAAGAAACCTCCGATGATCAAAGTAGGTTGGAAGTATTTAGTTATTTTCCTTGGTCCATATTTCTTGAACAAGATGCAAGGAATTGGCAAAAGGGCACCGATCAAGAAACAGTACTGTAATAATGGGTACAATCCACTGAATACCTTCTTTGGTCCAATAACACCCCACAAAATGGAAGCATTGTAGAACACCTTGGAATTAGGACAAGTGAACTTTTGAGGTTGCAAGGGAGAACAGTAGTCCTCGATATGATTGATAGCGAAGTTTATCACTGCTAAAGAGATAAAAGAAGCCACAAAAACTGATAACAATTGGCATCTGAACATAGCTCTAGGAGGGAGCTTAGCGTAGTGTCCCATCTTTTGGTCACCGATATAGTTTTGAGCTTGACCATTAACATTATAACCAAAGGCCTTCAAGAAGTTCAAGGCCAAACCGTTACCAGGAATAGCATAACCAATAATCAATTCGACCAAGACATTGAGACCAAATTGAAAACCGGTCGTAGAATACACAGCAGTCAATGGGATCAAGAAGACAAAGTTAATACCCACTGTAAAGAAAAGACCCCAAACAGGTGTTTCAGCGGGGTATACTTTGACACAGATTATAGCCAAAGCCAATGAGACTAACAAAACAGCCAAAAAACACCAATCAGGCACTTCTTTATATTTCTTCATCATCTTGGTTTGTGGGTCATCGAAACCTTCAAAAGTTGATCTCCTGAAATTTCTAAGGGACTTACCCAATCCCAAAACTGCTTCTTTCATAGGGGTAAAATTCATGAAACATTCATAGATAATAGCAAATGGATAAATAGCAAAGAAAGCACCGTAAAGAACCAAGTTAGCTGCGGAATAATATGGAGGACCAACTTTCATATACTTTTCTTGATCAAAAAGAGACCTGCTATCGACAATGGCCTTAACATCGTACACTTCCCCTGTGTTTGTGAATAAAGAAGAAGAGTTGATGGGTATGTATCCACTCCAATACTTGTTAGTCCAGAAAACACCACAGATACAAAAGAACCCGATGAGAGTTCCAATGTATTGGTTGAGTTGGGAATAGAAAGGAATAGTCAAAGCTAAATTGAAATTGATAACGTTCCAATCAAAAGTTGGAATTGGATTAAGTCCCAACCCGTAATTAGTACCAGTAATGGCGGCCAAATTGAAGTTGTTGGGTGCAATCCAAGTCATCCAGTTAAAACTCGACAACGCCACGAATAAGTAGTCGGGAATCCAGAAGTAAAGGAAAGAACAAGCAAAACAAAGGAAGAAAAATTTGTACTTAGAAATGGTCCAGCCATTGATATTTTCCTTCTTCTCTGGTTTCATCAAAGCAGCGTTCAACGCTAAAGTAGGCAACACAGAAGGCCAAACGGACTTGATAGGATAAATAGTAAACTTTCTCATAATACCGGCGAATCCAAATCCCAAGAAGTTGTTAGATAAAATCAACAAGGTTTGGTAGCCAAAGTCAGCCCACTGATTGTTGTACCACATTTTAACCTTTTGGGCATGAATGTTGTAAGACACATAGGGTGTTCCTCCCGAGACAGAATAAAAGATTGTGGTCAACATTTGTTCTTTATGGTTCCATGGGCCAGGATTCAAATCGAAAGTATATTTCCAAATCTTGAATTTCCATTTTGGCAAAATAGCTGCAACCAACAATCCAGAAGGATATAACAATAATTGGACAATAGAGGCGGGCAAACTGATAGAAGGCTGTCTCTCAGCAAAGAACTGGTTGACAAACGCACCAATTGCAGTCCAAATCAATCCCAACAAATAGACTCTTGGTGTTTCAACATACATGTCAGGATCATCGTAGCAATCAGTGACTGATCTCACTTCAGGATATGGAGAATGGAAGGCGATAAAACAGGCTTCAATCTTACACTGAAGTTCCCAATCGATGATATCAAAATAATCTCTGTCAGAGTTTTCCAAAGAAGAGACGTCGGTGTCGTGAACATCAACATCAACATCCTTCTTTTCCTCAAAAGCACCTTCCAACTTTTGGGAGACGCCGCCTCCCAACTTTCCAGATGCCATTTCAACCAACCTCTCGATCAAATCGAGCACATCCGTTGGAAAGTTCACATCATCCCCATGGTCTACCAAACTTTTCTTCAAGATATCAACAGCTTCAGTGATTTTAATTTCCTGAATATGCTGAATCATAATAGTCACACCGGTAGGTAAGTCATCTAAAGACACTAAGTGTGAATGACCCATTCTTTGCAAAATAAAGAACTTCTGATCAGAAGTGAGGTCTTCTCCCACTGCCCCGAGAGAGACAGGGTTAGAGGTAATAGCTTTCAAGTCTATTTCATGCTCTGGTAAGGGGATGTCGACAACTTGCTGAGAACCCTTGCTGCTAAAGAGTTTTCTGGCTCTATCCATTTTAAAAGATACCTCTAATTGGAAGATAGGTGAAGGAAAAAATTCTGGCTATTCATTATCCTTTATAAGCTGGAGATTATCTGTGATACGGCAACAATAAAGCCCCACTTACATTAATAGGCCGGTAAACATGTGAGGTGAAAGAGTTGATCTTGGCTTTGCATTTTCCCTTGTGGCCCTACGGCTCTAAAATTAAAGCACTCACAATAATCTTTTTTTTTCATTTTTTTCTGTAAAAAAAATCTCAATAAAAGATAAGAGTTCGAAGATTCGGATAAGACGAGAAGAAGCCGATAAGAGCAATAATGAAGGTTACAACCATTGCATTCTGCGAAGACATGAAATACATAATAGTAATAAAAGCTTGTCCCATGCCTGATGAACAGCAATGTAGCGGGCAAAGGTACGATACAAACGCCCGCCATAATTGTGGAGGATAGGCCATTTTTGATGCTGCAACGTATCTTGGCGTCGGGCGCATTCTTTGATGTACGACATAAAAATCCCTCTTATCTGGAAAAAAATACTTCAATTTTGTTCACTGCCAATGGCGACATCTAGCATACGGCTCTTAATGCAATTTACGACTGCCGAAAAGATCATAACCAAAGCTTATCCCTTCTTGAGTTGGAGAAGATCCACCCCACTTTCCTTATCGCTGGTGTTAGCCACAGAAGTACTCAGATGTGCAAAAGAGTCTTCAGCGTCCGTGGAATCGTCGGCTCTCTTGATTTTACTCATTTCTTGCATGAATGCCACCAGCATTTCAGCTGAAACTAAACTATGAGAACCATGCTCTTTTGAAACATTTGCCTCCTTCAAGCGATTCAATCCAATGTACGAATTGGTTAAGGAATTATTGTGTGACTTTTTGGGTAAATTAGGTTTATCGTAATCTTCTTTAAAAACCTTCTCCTCTGGCGTGACATTTCCGGTGAATGTTCCAATGTCGTATGCATCAACTTCATCGTCGCCTGAGTTATCAGTACTAATACGATAGTCAGCAGCCCTTCCTTGGACAAAAGAGTCCTCGCTGAGATAGTTGCTTCCTCCTAGTCCCTCCTTCTCATTATCGTCACTGGCTTCTGCATATGGATTGGCTCCCAAGTAAGCAACGCGATCACTTTGAAAATTCAAAGTTTTGACCGGAGTACTTTCAGCTTGGTTTTTGCTAGAGCTGAAGTTCGAAGAACTTTTTGCTTTCTTTATTTTCCCATTTACAGGACTGTTCTCAGGATTGTCACTCTGGGCCCGATCCCGTTCACGATCCTTTTTAGCTGGAGTTGGAAGATTAAATCCCATAGATGACAATGAGGTAGCGGACTTTTGAGATTGACCGGCATTGAAAGTTTGGAAGTTGCTGATGGAGTTTCTCTGTCTGCTGTGTAGTTTGCTAGTAGTGTTGCCAGAAGCAGAGTTGTGCCTTTTCAATTTTGGGACACTTCTGATGATGGAATTGACTCGCTTACGCTCTGGGGTCATAGGGTCTTTGCGTGCCAAGGTGGAACCCAAGGACTTGGTGGTCGTTAATTGATTGACCTCGTCTCCCGGATTTGTTACAGGCTTGGAGTAATCAGTACTGATGGGATTTACAATCAAAGAATTTCTGAAAGTCGAGTGGCTATTGAGCGTTATTGTTCTGCCTCGTAACAACGAAATGGCTTTGTCAAGCTCAAATTCAACACCACAATGATTATTGATTAAAGTGATTTTGGGCCATGTAGACCTAGCACCTCGTATGATGAAATCAGAAATGAAATCGGAAGTTGGATTCACGAACACTTTAGTGAAATCCGACAATCGATAACTAGGCAAAATGGTGATATCTCCACTATAGTTCTGCGACAACAAAGAAATTAACTTGGTTGACAAATTTTTGTATATGTCCACCTCATTGAAAATTTGGAAATAGTGGATTAATTCACTGGTTAAAAAGTCATATGCATTGTTCAATATCCCCTTGAATTTGGTAGTTAAGTCATCCTCCAAGTAGCCTCCGGGGTTACTCAAAGAAATCTTTAAAAAAGGAACAACATGTGGATTCACCTGTACAGCAATGATATGATCCACATTGAACATTTCCAGTAGTCTGGTGATGGGTAAGTCATTATCAACCGACCCATCAACGAACTTGATGGATGAATCGCCATTCCATTTTTGGATTTTGTTAGTTCTAGGATTCTTCTCATAGATTGACGTAGAAGGGAAGATTCCGGGAAGTGAACATGATGCACATACTGCGGACCAAATCAAGCAGTTGGGAGCCGTCAAGTAGTTTAAGAGCCTTGTTTGTTCATGCAATGAAGCAGGAGAAACGGTGATATTCAAGATTTTACCCGTTCTGTTGTAGGCCTCTCTGAATGTCAAGTCGCCCACAAACCCCTTGATAGTTTTTTTGAGTCCTTCCACTTCGAAAACAGTTCCGTACTTCAAGAAGTGACCAACACTCTTCAACAAGTTTCGGAAGTGGTTCTTTTTCACCGCCAGTATGTCACCATCTCCATCAACATCACAGCTGAATATTTCAAACTCTTTTCCTGTGCTTAACGACTGGATGATAAGTTTGTTCTCTTCATGATTGTGACAGCATAAAATCGATGCCACGATGGAGCCCGCTGACGACCCACTGACTATCCGCGGAAGCAAGTTCACTTCCAATAATGACACCAAAACCCCAATGTGAAACATCCCAAAAGTACTGCCCCCAGACAAGACCAAAGCAGTTCTTCCTATATTCTTTCTGGTCTGAATTAACATCCCTAATAAGTATCTATCATCCAAATCCACATCCTTCCCATTGACAAGATAATCTAGCGACAATTTACACTCGGCAATGTAGTCCTCTATCAATTTCTTGGTGCCAACAAATGACAGCTTATAAAGGGAAAGGTCGCCAATATTCCCAATATTACGAACCCACTTGGTCCTGATCAAGTACAAAAGCAACTTGTAGTCCCTGTTCAAACGAGCAGTCCGCATTTCTGTGATATTATTGTGTATCAAGTCATAGTCATAATATGGACTCTCAGGGTGAGACTTCCACACGTTATTGCCCATGAGCTCGTCAAGTTGCAAAGATATATCGTACCACTTGGGGTAGGAGGTACTTACTTTCTGCTGCTCTAGAAGCGAGTTGATCAACTGCTGTTTTTCATTTATACTGGGCAAAAGCCTGTTAAGTATGGGGACCTTTTGAGCATATGATAAAACCGTTTGGGATGCAGCTCCCAAAGGCAACAGCCGTCGGACTTTCCTGCTGTCACCATCATCCTTCGCTGGAGAATCGTACTTGTTGATAAGAGCCTCTATCACGTCACTAATGTCGGAGTTCACTTGGAACCCGCTAGACTCTCTTTGCATTGATAACGTCTGAGCCAGAACTTTGGGGTAGCGAAATTTCAAAAGTTCGCGATGTCTTCTTCACAATTTGCATCAGTGAGTAGATGAGCTCAAATTGATGAATACTTTGAGTGTAACTAGCCCGACGAGAGTTAACTTCACCACCCTTAGAATATCTGTGAACAAAACAGGCCTTCAAACTGCCAACTTTTCATCCTCCAACTCAGCTTACTGGAAATCCAAGAAAAGTCCTATCTCATCTCTTCCTGCCACTGCCAAAGGTACAAAGAAGAAGTACATCAAAAAACCAGGATCTCACTCACTTCCGCTTCTCCAGTTCAGTAGCTACCACGAGTATCTATCTTATTACAAAAAGTTTCCTGACTTCGGAAAATTCACATCTCCTATGTTTTCAATCACCACCATCACCCACAAAACTCATGACACCCATCACCCGTTATTGCTCTTAACCAACCGGGAAGGTTACAAGTATCTTTTCGGAAAGGTTTCTGAAGGCTCTCAAAGAGTTCTTAACGAGAACAAGGTTAGACTAGGGAAGCTAAAGGGAGTATTCTTGACGGGGACATTGACCCAATGGTCCGAAATAGGAGGGTTGCCAGGGTTGTTCTTGACTATAAGTGATGCTACCAAGAAGAATATAGATGTATATTCCTCGTGTAGTACGATTTTGAGCTATATTGTTGCCACATGGAGATACTATGTTTTCAGAAAAGGCGTTGAACTCAAGATCAACGATGTAGAGGACGGCAAGTTGATTGCAGACAGTAACATCTTGGTGAAGCCCATCAAAATCTCACTGGGTCAGGCTGGTAAAGTTGACTCGGTGGTTCATAGACGGTTGAAGAAGTTGGTGTCGTTGATGTTTCCTTTGGACACTAGTAAGGTCAACGATGTTGATCCAACCTCATACAAATCTGATCCTGCTGATTATGACATACAAACGCATGTTTCCATATCCGATTTGGAAGTCGACGCTAATACACAAGACGCATTGAGCTATCTTATACGCTTCCAGCTGCTAAGAGGCAAGTTTAATCCTTTGAAGGCTAAAGAATTGGGCATCACCAAAGGAACCGATTTTCGAGCTTTAACACAAGGTATATCTGTGCAAAACGAACGTGGAGAGACTGTAACTTCAGATCAAGTTGTTGGAGAACCAAAGCATTTCAGAAAAGTTTTGTTTCTTGATATCCCTAATGCCAACTACTTGGAGAGTGTTTACAAATGTAATTCCTGGTTCGAGAAGGATGATCAAGAGCTAGGAAATGAAGAGATTGGAGTTGTTTATCACATGTTGGGTAGCGATGTAGACTTCAAACTGGAAGCTTACGTCAACTTCATAAATACTTTCCCAGATGACTGTGAGCACATTGTCAGTCACAGTGAACTCTCTAATAACACCATTATTTTCAAGACCTTTACAAGCAATCTATTGAAATTGAGGGCAGTTCAGAAAGATCACTTCAATTTACCTTACAGTGAACCATTTGATGGTGATGGTTTCAAGAAGCTTCATCTGATGCAGCAACTCAATATAGGAGTGGACGGTATCACTTTTGATAATTCAATGATGTTCACTCAAAGCTGGTCTGAAATGTATGATGAACATGTGGAGCCTTTGGACATAAAAGGGGCCAACAAGGAGCAAACTCTTGATCCAACTCCTCTACAATTAGGGGTAGTGAGTGGATTGCTCAAGGATAATGTTCAGATCACCACATTGGGCACTGGTTCTGCTTTACCGTCACTCTACCGTAATGTGCTAGCAAATCTAGTAAGAGTGCCATTTAGAGATCAGGAAACTGGTGAAGTGCAATACAAAGGTATCCTATTGGATGGAGGAGAAAATACGCTTGGTTCGTTGTTAAGAACCTTTGGACATGATGGGCAATGCATTACTATATTACAAGAGTTAGGAATGATATATTTAAGTCATTTGCATGCGGATCATCATTTAGGATTAGTTTCTGTCATTAACAAGTGGTTCGAAGTCAATAAGGACAACCAAAAGCTTCTTCATTTGGTTCTTCCTTGGCAGTACAGCCACTTCCTTTCCGAGTGGTACAAATTGGAGACTGGAGCAATTGATTTGACCCGAATCAATTATGTGAGCTGCGAGATGTTTTTGAAGAACCGTGCTCCAGAGTACAAAAAGGTTCCTATTGAATATTTTGAAGATCAGTTCGACAGTGGAAACCATAAAATTGATATACCCCGAGCTTCTCTTCAGCCTGTTGATCATTCCAGCATAAACAAATTGTATAAAGATATGAACTTGGTTAAGCTCAGTACTTGCAGAGCTCTCCATTGCTACTGGTCGTACTCTGTTTCAATTGAGTTCCAAATTGATCTCAGTGAAACCTTCAAAGTATCCTTTTCTGGGGACACGAGGCCCAATCCCTGGTTTGTCGAAATTGGCCGTGATTCTGATTTGTTGATACACGAAGCCACTCTAGACAACGAACTCATTGAAGAAGCTATTGCCAAAAAGCATACAACCATGGTCGAGGCTATTAATGTGGCCCGCTACATGAACTGCCCCAGGTTGATTTTAACACACTTCAGTACTCGGTACTCCAATGGAGCTAACTTCATAAGTGCAAAAGAGGAGTTTATTAAGCTATCACAAGATTTAAGACACTATTTGAATGCCTACAACGACCCCAACAACATTTTCTTGCTTGAAAATCACCTCAACAAACCTATCAAAGATTTTGACGATATAGAGATCTTGTTTGCATTCGACACATTGATTACCAGGCTAAATCAAGTAGGTGACCAGAAGAGCAAGATGAGCCTCATCAATCAAATATTTGATGCAGGTACAAATGAAGCTGACGATGCTAAAGAGTTGGACAAGTCCCGGGCAAAGAGAGAAACGAAGCGGGCTCAGAGGCTTGGACTTCAAAAGAAACGTAAACCTAGCGATGACGAAGAATAGTGGTAGAATAGAGAAGGTGCTTGATTCCAGTCAGAAATCCCTGCACCAATAAAGCCTCACATCTTGATTACAATAATTGTCTTTTAAGTAACATTTTTAAATCTTGAAGGAAACCTCTGTAGTCAAGTTGGATGCCCCATTTGAGCTTCTTCATGACAAGTCTCTAAGTACGATTAATAGTTACGAGAAAATACATTAAAATAGTGTTAAAAATACTGATTTCAAGGCCGTAACTGCTTCTTCCACAATTTCTCTTTTGTAGACAGAATGTATCCCCCACGAAATGTTTCAGCTTTTACAGTGTTCCTAGTTGCAGAAGTTAGTTCGCGTTAATATTCAAAATTTTGTATTCCACTTAGAATCCAACATGGCTGCAAAACCTGAGCATCCACTTGTTTTACAGGAAAACTGGATATGTGACACTATATTGGAAGCTATGGAATCTCTGGTGTATACAACTGCGATTATTCTGAAACATTTTGTCCGGAATAGGCATTGTTTGAATGGACGTAATGCGATTGTTCGGGTGGTGCAATTTTTACAGCTTACACTTGATGGTGGCATAACGGGAATCGTGAGCGACAAGAGCCACAAGGTTCTTGTAAAATTCACTAGAGCTGCTGTCCGCAGTTTCGAAAAGACCCACTGTCAAAGGATCACCTATAATACTGTAAACAGTTTGTTTATTTTGAACTCGGCCCAGCTTCGTATAGTTACCAGGCTAGAATTGATTCGCGAGTGTGGCAACAGTTTTAACACAGGCCGTAGGGTTCTAGTGATAGATGTTAACAGCTGTGATGTATTTGTTCGAGACCAAGTCCGATTCGATTCTAAATTTGACGGACTTTTGACATTTGTCTACAATGAGGCAAGGTATGGCCAAAAACTTGTAAAGCCTCAATTCGATGAATACGACGTAAATGAACAATTGTCAGAAGAGTACGATGACATGATCTCTATATAATTCTCCTAATTCAAATGCACTGTATTCCGATACAACCAGTATGTATATGAGTTATATAAGTAACGAAATAAAAGTAGTAAACTAGAACATCAAAACTGTAGGACCAAAGATCTAGAAATTCACATAGAATAGCAACAACTAGAAGGTGGTGGCATTGTAACCGGCACCGCCAGTTTTAGGAAATTCTGGTGCCACCAGTGGAAATGGGGTCAGTGTAGCAAAGGTCTCGGTGGACGTAACATCTACAAATGATGTCAACGTAGTAAGAGAGTCATCACTTAATGTGGCCACACTTGTTACGGGGTACGACGAAGTAACAGTTGAAGTCACGTAAACTGTTGTGTAGGTAACTGCTTCGCTGGAGGACTTTTGGCTGGCAGGTACGGTAACGTAAACGGTTTCAGTTATGGTTTTGACTTTTAAACCGTCGCTACTATGGGATCCAGTTATGGCCTCCGATGGAGATGTTGCAAAAGTGGAAGTGTAAGTGGTCACAGGGATTGTAGATGTCTTGCCGTCTGTGGTGATGGTCTCAAACTCGGTAATAGTAGAAGTAAGTGTAGTGTAGTCTTGTTCTTCCACGTACCAGGACAAAAAGTCTAATTGCCGGGTAGCACTGGTAGGAATCACCAAAGTGGTTGTTGGTAAATACACAGTGGTAAAATCCGTAAGGTATTGGGTAGAAGTTCCATTGTAGTACTCGGAAATGGATTCAATATCCGACAGAGTCTTATTGTCAAACCTTTGAAAAGGGACAGCACTCGCAGCCGAAACTAACAAAGGTATTAATTTGATGAAGTTGACCATATTAAAGGAGTGGACGCGAGTAAAAGACGCAGATAACAAGGCTATAGATGGAGGTTATGGCTACTTCTACTTAGGAGATCCCATCATATTTATATTACATGGGATCTCGTTTAGAATTTGCATTCTCGACTACCGCAGAACCTTTTTTGTTTCATACTGAAATTAATTAGGCATTGTTGTACGGAACACGTAGAAACCGGTTTGATCCAGAGAATTAAGGGGGAAACTTTGTGAAAGACGTGTCTGAATCTTGGCAAGCGTCACCATTCCTCAAAAACCGCCAAATGGTCGAATTGGCTGTTCCAAATCGTCTTCTCCCTCAAAATCTAGATTATCACCAAGGTATGGGCACACTACTGAGCAGAGAATGTTGAGACGAAAATGTGGATGTGATTCGCTCCTTGGGACACGATCTAGGAAACTACTTTTAACTCCCCCATACATCTCCCACATTACGCTTTAAAGTTTGAGCTATCAAAATCAAAGTTCAGATTCATGATTTTATAGGTCTTAATTTTTTTAAGGTAACGATAGAATATCACCCTACAGCAATTTGGCTGCTGGGTTACTGTTAACAACCAAAATACATAGTTAACTATCCAGGTCAAGAATTGGTCTTGTTTCTTGGCTACTAGATTTTATTTATGGCTTCTGACAATTTTACTAGAACGTCGCTAGGCACTGTATCAGCTACAATTGGGGCTTCATTGGTGGTTGTTAAAGTTGCAGCCAAAAATGAGGAAGATCAGTGCGACACTGGTGCCATGTTGCCACCACTCGAGTACGACGCTAAGGTTGCCGCATTGTGGTCAATTGTGCTACGAATATTCCATTATTTGATAGTGCCCGTGTATCCCTTGAAACCTAAGTATCCGCCTAGAATCTGTAGGCCGGTCTTTCACCCGAAGCCGAACCTAAGAAAGCATACGCGAACAATACTGTAAACAGAACTCTTTGTTGTCTCTGATCGGCTAAACATCAGCAGATGATCCGAAGCCTGAGATAATAAGCAATGTGTGAGTGTTCCCATTTCTGGGACAATTGAAACGTTATTCTAATGAGTTGTTCCTATAGTCTATCTCTCACATGTAGTCTTTGTCGTGAGTTGTTCCTCTATTCTGTCTCATTCACAGTCTAACTGAGTTGTTCCTCGGCTCTATCTCCTACACAATCTAACGTGAGTTGTTCCTATATTCTAAGGATACTGAATAAATAAAATAATAAATAAATAGTGAGTAAAATAAAATAGTCATCCCTTCATAAGTATAGCCCCATCGGCTTCCTGGTTTTCCTAGCATCAATGGTCCCCCATGTTCAAGCTCTCATAATACGTCAAGTCATTGTCAATTAACTTTTCTTCCAAAAAATCGTTAATTAAATTGTACTTGTCTTGTTGTAGCACATCGAAGCGACTACTAATATTTTTCATTTGATTGATGTTCCCACCCGAAATGGATTGGAATTTGGGCATCTCGAAAAATCTTCCAGTTGGCTTCTCCACAAACGAGTTGTTGGTGGATACAGTAGTAGACCTGGTCAATGTGGCCATCAAAGAGTGATTATCATCGTCCAATGGTGATGAAGTTCTTGACAATAAGGGTGAGTCCATGTCGAAATCATCGTCCACTTCTTCATCGTCCAAAAAGTCAAGCAAGTCATCAGTGGCGTTGACACCATCACCGTTGTCTGACATGATGCTGCTGGACATGGTGCTAGAGCTGGAGCTACTTTTGTTGATGGTGCTAACGACTTCGGGAGTGGGGCGATTTTGCAATGTGAGTGAATTAGTGTCGATCTCAATAGTGTCGATAATAGAGTCCATCAGGTCAAAACGATCAATGTGTCCATCAAGGTCCATGTCGATTGCCACATGTTTAGATACAACAGAATCAAACTCTAGTTCGTTGAAGGGTCTTTTCTTATTGGAAGGAGTGTAATCATTGTCCAAAACAAACAGTTTTAAAAGTTTGTAGTCGTTAATAAGACTCAACAACTTAAGTTTCAAGTCTGCATTTTCTTTGGTAATAAACTGTATACTGTCAGAAACCCTATTGGCATCGGATAAATCATTCAACTGGCCAGCCCTACTGCTATTGGTCGAAGAATGCCCCGATACCTGGTGACGATTGTGATGAATATGGTGGTGGTGTGAAGTCATAATATTGTGGTTGTATTTTTTCGTTCAGTAATTTCAAATATAAAAGCTGCCACCTAAAAGGTCATAATAGGGTATTTTGATGAATTAAAAACGCTAGGTTGGAGAGTCAATCCTTTGGGAGTTTGGATCTTTGAAAATTACCTACCAGGAACTTGCCAGCTTATAAAGGCAACACAGAGAAAAATTTTATGTCGGCGTGGACTGCACAATATACTCTATGGCACTTTGTTGGTGTAGGATGTCTAAATCCGAACGGGGAAAACCGGAATCGCGCGGTTCTATGTATGTCTCGGGTCGGGTAACGTGGATGATTCAAGAATCATTCTAGTTTATTGCCGAGTGTGAATGAAGGGGTTATATTTTTTAGAACCCCATCGGCTTTAGGAACATGGAGAAATAGTAAGGACAAGGTATTTGTTCTTTAGAATGCGTACTCGAATAAAACCTCTTTCCTTCCTTCAAGCCGTCTGTGCCAATTACGAGAACGACATTAGAAATTCATTTGCCGGCTGCATCATTGGGCAAACTTTCGATTGCTGGATAATCCTCGGAACTTAAGGGGCGCGCTTCGTGGCTAATGTGGAACCGAGCCGTTCTTCAACCGTAGACTACGTTGTGGGGCCGGCTCAATTAGGCTACGGATAAAGGTGGACACTCAATCTGTCTTTGGTGTAGAATCGTAATATGCTCTCGCAACAGGAGGTATCTATTGCAGGTCCTCCGTAGACTCTCGTCAGAATATGCATTTGTAGAAGTGCGAATGGCTGGAGTGTCCCCAGCAATCAGGTATTTACTTGATATGGAAACTCTAATTTCAGATTGCACTTTGCTTTTGCTGATATCGTTTGTGTTTGGACGCCTACACCTACCCATTCTGGAACTAGTGAAGCAATGCCTGGCACCCGATCTAATTAAATTGACCTGTGACGAAAAAGAATAGAAATTACTCTAGACTACGTTTCCCGTAATAACCATCCTGTGAAAATTGTCAATCTCTAGTCACAGCTAGCTCATCCCACGAGACTGCATGGATCGACGTCCTTCGGGCTTTATGGGCAACTGTCTTTCTCTTGCTTACACTGGCTGCAATTGGTCTATAATTAAACTAACTTTTCTACGTAAACTTTTGGTTGATGCTCCACTCTAATTTTGGATTGGCATACTGGTGGATGGAGTGACGTACTCAAATTGTTCAGTTTTCCATAAACTGGTTATGGTCTTAGGTTGAGTCAAGAATGTCACTCCGGCCTTACCGTAAAAGTTCAAATCTCCTAAGAAAGATCCTTTGTTTCCGGTAAACGAGAACATCGGCAAGGGTACAGGAATCGGAACATTGACCCCAACTTGTCCACATTCAATATTCTTCACGAATTTCTGAGCATGGGATCCAGAACTCGTAAACAAAGAGACACCATTACCGTATCTGTTGGAGTTGACAATGCTAATGGCCTCATCCAACGTCTCAGCATTGATTACACTTAACACAGGCGCAAAGATCTCTTCGTCGTAACATCTCATTCCAGGCTTGACGTTTCCTAAGATCGTAGGGAAGAGGAAGTTTCCCTTGTCATAAGGAGCCGACAAATTCCTAGTTCTACCGTCCAACAAAATCTCGGCTCCTTGCTTGGAACTATCTTCAATGATGTCAATGGCCTTGGTTAAACTGCTTGGATTGACCAAAGGACCAAGGTCACTCTTGGGGTCAAATCCAGATCCAACAATCAACTTTTTGGCGTCTGCGACCACTTCGTTTATCCATTCCTTACTCTTCCCAACAGTTACCAACACTGAAATAGCCATACATCTTTGACCAGCAGCTCCAAAAGCAGCTCCATTAACAGCATTGACAAACTGCTTCTTGTCAGCATCCGGCATGACAATCATATGATTCTTTGCTCCCATGTTGGATTGCACACGCTTGCCCAACGAAGTTCCCTTCTCGTAGATATACTTACCGGCCTTATCACCCCCCACAAACGTAATGGCCTTGATCCGAGGATCGTCGATAATCTTATTGACAGCAGCGTGTTTACCATGGATTATGTTGATCACGTTGGGAGGAACTCCGGCGTCTTTGAGTAGCTCACAAATGATCATAGCAGCACCTGGAACCCTTTCACTAGGCTTTATAACAGCCGTGTTTCCAGTAACCAAAATCAAAGGAATAGACCACAATGGCACCATTGCTGGGAAATTGAAAGGGCAAATAGAAGCCACCACTCCCAATGGTTCTCTCACCATTTTGGTCTCCATATCGGTTGCCACTTCCAATGTGGATCCCATCATGTCGTTGGGAATGTTGCATGCAGCCTCGGCAACCTGTAAACCTCTTAAGACATCTCCCTTTGCATCTTGGAAAGTCTTTCCCTGTTCCAACACAATCATTCCTGCCATACGGTCGAAATTAGCCTTTATAAGCTCAACAAACTTGAATGCAATGCCCTGTCTTTTGATGATACTAAAGCTCTTCCACTCGGTGAAAGCTGCAGCCGCTCCAGCTATAGCATCTTCCATCTCGTTCTCGGTCGACTGTGGCACTTTCGAGATCACATTGTTGGTGGCCGGATCATGGATATCGTACCAAACAGTCGAATCAGATTTGAAAAATTCATTATTCGCAAAACTTGGTGTAATATAGGACTCTACGTCGTGAGATTTGGGGTATTTGGTAGCTGTGGAATTCAAACTCAATTGACGAACATACTGGGACAACACCCTGTTTATCTGGTATCTTTTGACAACTCCTGAAAGCATTATTGTCATAACTAATAGTGCGTTGATGCCAATATTTATACAGCTGCGATTTGAAGACGATTTTCGGTTCTCCCTTTCCGTCTCCACATTTGGCTGCGAACAAAAATGCGGATTAGCGTTGATAAATCGAGCGATACGGGCCTCAAAGCCCGATTGGGTAAGTGTATGGAATTGAGGTCTGGAAGCTGCCTACCAGAGGCCCGTTGGTACAGTGTATGTTTCTATTCTCTCTATACTAGTGTATATATCTCTTTGGACTCTAGCCGAAAACCTTGTAATGCTTCTTCCACAAGTCGTAGTACAAGTCAAGTAAACATGAGGTGGACCAAGCTTGGGAAGGACTCAGATCACCGCAGAAGCTACCGTCTTTGTTGGTCAACTCGGTGAGTCCGGCCCAGTCACTTTCTCTAATCCACTTCATATGTCCTTGGATTTTTTGGCTCAAGTTGCAGAATAACTCCTGGTCATCTTTCACCTTCTTATAGTTGAACATCAAGTATGCTCTCATGAAGTACCCGAAACACCATACCCATTCTGGCCCCTGGTGATAATTCCTACCCTTGGCAGTGGCAAAGTCGGTGCTATCAACAGAGTTGTAGTAGTCAGGACGGTAGTTCCAGTCACTTGGATCCAATGTTCTCATTCCCACGGGGCCCCTGATAATGTCATCTGCTAACTGGATGGCACCATATCCACGCTGGCTATCGAACAACTCTGGTGCGACAGTCATGGCAATTGCAAAGTTGGGACGTAATTGGTAGTCTTCGAATGGTTTACCAGATCTGTACAAATCCTTGTAGATTCCTCTTCTGTTGACAATGCTGGAGTCTACGTCGTATTTGTTGTCTTCATCCGCCAGGACTGGAACGTAGAAGCATCGTTCAAAATTATTCTGGATGAGATCTTCCCATTCTTTCAAGTTGATGAAACTGCCGTCCGCCTTCTCAACCTTATCATAGCCAAATTTGTTTCCCAATTCGTTGACGAACCGTAAGCAACTCTTCAAAAGGCCTTGAATTTCAACGGCCGCTCCATCTCTTGGAGTACCAGGATAGCCCTTGTTTCCAGCTAAGTCACTTTCTCCCATCTTATCCATCCAAGTACCACAATTGAACTGTTGACCTCCGAAGATCAACCCATTTTCCCAGTCAACATTGATCTCAACATTGAAGCCAACATCTTTCATCTGAGAGTCCAATTGGGGACCAGCATTGGCCTCCCTGTACTTGATACCCTTAGCATGGCGTTGCAAAATCTCAAAGATAATTTCTCTGATGGAGCTTTCATAACTGAATGCAACAGGGTCATCGTAGGTCACGTAAGTATCATCCAATGGGAATCTTCTGCTAACTTTATCGTCCAAAATCTTTACTCCATCGGGCACTTCTTTGATGTAGTCTTGAACTGCTTGTAAGAAAAACCAGGCGGCATCTCTAGCATTGTATCTAGGGTTTCTTCCGGCATCTAATAAGTTGGGGATAAGCCCATGTTTCAAAGTCTTGGCGAATCCAAGAATATGGTTTTTGGCATCTTCGTGTCTTTCAGGAACGATCAACAATCCCCTGAACGAAATGAAAACGTCACGTCCCCAGCACCTCATGTAATCATTCGAGAAATGGGGTAAGCCAGCAGCGAGACAGGGTATTTGTTCAAGTGGAAATAATGAAGTATTGTTCATCTTTCCGACCATTTGAATAGAAGTCAATGCTAAACTTTGAACAAAATTAGTAGCATCCTGGATTTGAGGACTCAATAGACGAAAACTCCTGAAACGACAAGCTTCGTAAGCTGTTCCTACAACCAAGGCAAAAAAATGGGGTCTCAAGAAGTATGGAACATGTCTGATAGCATCTACCCGAGATTTAAGCCAATCCAAGAACTTCCCTAATCCTTTGGAATCGATAGCGTACTTATCCAATCGGTTGACAAGATAATCTAAGGCCCAAGAACCAGCTCTCAAATGATCGCTTATAGGGTGGGCAAGCTCGTTCTGCCAGATTACTTTTTTCAATACAGATATCCATCCTTCCAAACCACTGTAGACCAAATTGCCGTAGTTGGGAATATTGTAAGTGCCCTCTTGGCCGTTGCTGAAATCCCTTTCTTCTGGTTCACATCTATACAATATGGCATTCAAGTCATACAAATTCAAGTCGCTTGTAGCTGCTATTGCTCCAGATTTAACATGTTCATCGAGCTTGATATCTACACCAGGAATGTATGTAGAATACACAGCAATGGAACCTGGCACAAAGTTTTCCCCGACCTTGATGATAGAAATGTCACCTTCGCATTCGATAGCAGGCATCTCCACATCGCGTAACTTGGTAGGAAATCCAGTAATATACTTGGAATCCTCTTGATAGTCTCCTGACTTGGTCAAAGAGTTGGCAAACTCCAACTTCACCTTAGTTTGAACCAATTTTACGGGATTTAAGATCTGGTGGGAATCCCCTTCACTGAACTTTGTACGAGCAACTAAGAACCATCCTTTTCCTGTTCTGGCATTATGACGTTGGATGGTGATATACTCACCTTCATGATGGATGTACATTTCATGATCTTGAAGGATGTCTTCACTTTCTTCGGCCAATAACTTTCTAATATGATGCAACTTCTTCTTGATTTCTCTGATACCCAAGCCTGTGTCGTACTCGTACTGTCTTTCTTCACCGACCACATCTAACAACTTGGGATAGCATTCATCGTAACCAAAAACAGATCCAATGGCAGAAGAACAGAATGCTACCAATGCAGCATTTGGCAACGTATCTTCCACCGTTCTCTTCTGAATTGGGGTTTCATTATCATGAGTACAATCCATAAACAACGCATGAGGAGATACACTTGTCAATACTCTTGGGAGAGGCAATTTGGCATCATTTGGCTCTGTTGTAGCTGGATATGCATACTCATCCAAAGGCAACCAGGTGAAAGATCCGAGTGGTCTTCCTCCGTGTTTATGAACTAATCTAGACAATTCAGCCACACTCCAAGCTTGCATGGCCTCTCTAATGAGACTGTTCAAACCGAGCCTCTCAACAAAAATCTTGTCCATTTCTTCAGATCCACTGAATAACTCGGCTACGACGTACAAATCTGGATTGACGTTTCTGGCAGCATCTAATAATGCCTCGCCTACATGCAAAGGAGTTGAGTGACAATTGTCAATTCTGAATCCATTGAATGTTTTAGCACATTGCTCAGTGTACTTGATCATTCTATCCCACAAGTAAGGAGAGTCTTCAGGACCTTCTCCGTATCTTAATTTGATGCAGTCACCCCAGACGATCACTTCACGTCTTAAATATGCCTTAGACTCACTGGAGGCGAAATCAACCATTGGATTCCCGCCCCAAATCCATCCGTTATTGGCCAAGTGGAACACTTCGCCTGAGGGAGAGGTTACCTCCGTAAAGTAGTTCTCAACCAAGGGAGATTTGGAAGTAATCTGGCCCAACTGAGGACCTTCAGCATCCAATCTCAAATAACGAATTCGGTCCTTCAATTGATTCTTGATTGTGGTCACATCGGCATCGTAGGCTGCATACAAGTCGAGGTTGATTTCGTCAACAATAGAAGAAGCCTTGTTTTCCAAAGTATTGAACTCAATGTCTGACAACTTACGATTGAACAAAGTGGAGAGGACACCTAAGAACTTTGTGGCATCAAGCTGATTGCTAAATCTATCCTCCAAGACCACTGAGCCAATCTTGGTACAAGTCTTGACAATAAACTTGGCAAGCAGCTTCAAGTTTCCAGTCTCAACATCTTCTGGAATGTGCACTGGGTCAACTTGCACATTCTGATTGATGATATCATTAATGTCATTCAACACTTTCTTCTTATCAAAAACATAGAACTGCCACAAGTCAAGGTCTCCAAACACATGTTCTCGCATGGCTTCAATAATTGCATCTAAATCGTCCACTGACTTGATATCCGTTGCCAACCCGAGCTTCTCAAGGTTACCTGAAAACTCCAACAACTTCAATTCCAACGCAATAGCAGCACGCAAGTGAGGAGCTGTTGCTTCGTTATAACCGGCATCTGGATGTTCGGTGATCCATACAGAGTTGTTCGCAGTGTGGTTCCATACCACATCAGTCAACAGCATTAAGCTGTACTTGTTCATCAAATCCCCAATAAACTTCACAGCCTGGTCGTTGGACTCGAACAAGTTGGGGTCAAACCTCAATTGGTCGTAGATCGAGTAGGGAGAGTTCGACTCACCTCGCTCTTGAAGAGGTGTGAAGTGAACCATGTTGTAGCCCTTGTAACTCACCTCCTTGAAAAAGGCATCCCAGTCAGCCAATGGTCCAATCCACTTGGAAACCACACTCTGAATATTTATGGAATTGAAAGCCACAAACGCATCCTTGACCCGCAAGTTGGGTGGCACGTTGAAGTAGAATTTTTTTGTCTGCTGAGGCTGGCCGTCAGGAGTCTCATAGCCAATGTAGAAGTTGTAGGATCCACTTTTGTAAATTGGAATGCTGATGTGAATGTCCTGGTGAAAAGAGCTTTCAATGGGGAATTCACGGTATGAGTCCCGCACAAACGGGACGGATCCGTCGGTGACATTCAGGTACACCACACCATTTCTACTGACCTTGGAAGCAGCATTCATCACCAAATCCAACTGAAAAATAGCGTCTCCGGCCGAATAGTCAGCCGGTAAGGGCAAAGATGGCAAAATCAACACTCCTGTGTTCACAGCAGTGTTGCTGATGGGTTCACCATCGTCTGAAAGCCGAAGCAAGATCCTCTCAGAGCCCATATCTTCAATTCTTTCTATCCTGAGTTGCTCCAGTCAATTTCCTTGCGCGAAATCTGAACCCTTTCGTTCAAATTACCGCAATGTCGCCGCCGTAATAGCAAACTTAGCGAGCGAGAAAAAAAGAAGCTTCCCCACCAGGACTCGAACCTGGAATCTTCTGGTTCCAGAAGTGGTTACTTAATCGTAGCCAGACGCCTTGACCATTGGGCCATGAGGAACGAAGCTTTAGTGAATGGTCTTAACTGCTGAACACTTGGTCCGTTTCCAATATCTAAAAACCACATTTTTTCTACCACCAGATAAGCCACGGAGGTTTGAAGAATACTAGTTTACAACCTAGAAATGTTGTATAAATGTGAGACGCTTGAACGGCATTTCAGACTCAATAGCGTGGTATGCTGTGTACATCTCATCGCCATCTTGATATCGCGGAATCCACAGTTTCCGTACTAATCATGGCACTGGCGTACGAACTCTACCAAAACGTCATCGGGATCTCGAATGACTTGTCGAAACTCATACCCGTGGGAACACTCCATTTCTATAATCTTCCCCTCCACCGGTCAGACTTGGGAGGACTTAGTTGTGAGTCTGATAAGAAATCCGATGCAGTCGATAAGAACACCAGCATATGGAAATGGCTCGATATCGACCAGTTAATCTTTTTGTGTGAAGGAAAGGCAAATACAATACTCCTTGATATCCAGTTCCTCATGATATATCGTTACATAATGGCCACATTCAAAATCATAAACTGGGGGCCCATGATTATTGCCAAAGTACGAATTTTTGCAATTCCTCAGGACATCGATGGGTCCCTATATTTCAACGAATGGAGGGCTTCTAGGCCGAGAAACCTTTCAATAGTTAAAGGCTTTCGCGAGAAGTGGCATAAAATGATAAGCTACCTTGATTTTTCACCGGAAAACTGGGACGATTTATGTGTGAAACAACTTTTGTTGCTCCCATGCTTGAAACTTAACCTTCAACAACTGAAGTATGAGCTCAAAGACCTCGGATTGGAGTCTGAGCCCAAATACCACATAGAGAGGTGGTACAAAAACAAGCTGTTTGCTGTAAATACTAACTATACGACCAAAAGTGCTGCCCAAAAGGTGTCTGACGCATATAATAATATTCCTTCCCCTGACATTAGCAAGTATTACTCGAAATCAAGGCCGGAAAAGACTAGTAACCTCATCCCTTCGGCAGAAGAGGTGATAGTAAATCTTATACACAACATGCTGGATGGCAACAATTCGATCCAAGGTGTGAAGACTCAATTGTATCCCTTTCAAATAAAGTCATTGACTAAGATGTACGAAAGAGAATCGTACCCAGAGAAGACTGTGATCCCCAACTTTATAGGATTGAGGTCACCAGGCAGTGGTCTAACATACTATTTTGATATCATCAACACCAAGTTTTACCAACGTCCAGAGG
This sequence comes from Yamadazyma laniorum, assembly GCA_002109505.1. Taxonomy (NCBI): domain Eukaryota; kingdom Fungi; phylum Ascomycota; class Pichiomycetes; order Serinales; family Debaryomycetaceae; genus Yamadazyma; species Yamadazyma laniorum. The sequence goes on along the minus strand of MVNT01000007.1, from coordinate 376,096 downwards.
TGTTTCTACAGCCTAGAGGTGGAATTTTAGCTGAAAATATGGGTCTTGGTAAGACACTAATATGCTTGAGTTTAATCTGTTTGACCAAATGGGAGATTTCAACATTACCTCACGATACACTAACAATTCTACAAGACAATAACCTTGACAAGCCGGTGAATAAAAGCGTGAAACCCCATGGGTTGATGAAGTTATGTGATATTTGCAAGACCTGTATCAACCGTAACTCCTTACCTTGGAAATTTTATATGAACGACTTGCCTGAATCTGTAATCGAGAAGCTCAATTCTTCGCCTGGAAGCTTTCAAATCCCTTTGGAGAACTCTCAATATGTCTCGCCTTTCAGTATCCAGAGGAGCAGAAGATCCGAAAGACTTAAATACTTGGATGAGGAGCTCCCCATGGAAGGACGATCTTTCCGAACATTGTACTTTTGCAATACAACCTTGATTGTGGTGCCAGATAATTTATTTCATCAGTGGAATACGGAGTTGAGGAAGCACATCAAGGCAGACTTCTTGAAGAAGCTATTCATTTCCAATCAGTTCAAGAAATTGATAGTATCAGAAAACGGTGTATTTATCAATGAAGTCTATGAGGATCCACTACAGTTGATAAAATTTGACTTGATTGTTGTATCAAACTCTATATTATCCAAGCAATTTGACGAAAGAGATGACACTCCCCTCATGAAGATTTTCTGGAAGAGGTTGATTATAGATGAGGGACACAGCATGACATCGAAAGCATCAAGAGCTGGACTCCTCTGTCGTGAAATGCATGCTGAAAGACGATGGGCAGTTACGGGGACTCCAACGTCGGGCTTAACAAGACTCCATATGGATGAGGAAGACGAAGAAGGAAAGGAACTACCTGACTCCCCTACTAAAAAAAAGAACAAATATGTGGTAAAGAACAGCTTCAACGAAATTGATGATTTGACGAAATTGGGAAACATAGTTTCCAATTTTCTTAAGATTGAGCCGTTCCACTCACAGCCAAGGCTATGGAAATCGTTGATGATCAATCCATTGATGTTGAACTTATACGGTTCCACTACCAGTTTGTCGAATTTACTTGACACGATTGTGGTTAGGCATTCATTGGATGAAGTGGAAAGAGACATCAAGCTTCCTCAACTTCACCACGTTTCTGTATTTTTGAAGCCATCCTTCTTCAATAAATTGGCAATCAATATTTTCACAGCCGTATTAGCTGTCAATGCTGTCTCGTCGGAAAGAAGAGATATTGACTATATGTTTCATCCCGCAAACAGACAACAACTTCGAAGGTTGATCACTAACTTGCAAAGAGCGACATTCCACTGGAGTGGATTTAAGCAAGAGGATGTCGAAGCTTTGATACATGTTTGCAAAGTTTGTCTCGAAAAGGAAGGCCCCGATGGAAGCCCGATTTACAGCCCTAGTGATTTGAAATTGTTGAAAAAGTCGAAAGACATTGCTCAGCTAGCTCTTGATAATTCACGATGGAGAACGACATCTCTTTTACACGAAATGAACTACTTTGTCTCTGGCTTGTCAGACATTTTTACCAAAACTTTTGGAATTGGGGTATTGGAATCTAAAACTGAAGAGGGAATTCAAAACGACATTGGCGTCTTTGGAGCACCACATCTCCATTGTCTACAAGAATTTTTCTACAAGAATAGATTCATGGATATGAATGATGGCGAGAAGCTTATAGAAAAACTTGAAGGTGTTTCCAAACCCTTCTGGGAAAATTATTGGGATAATACAATGAAAAAGAATAACCAGAAGTTTAATAAACCCGAGAAAAAGGAACCAGAATCATCATCGGGCCCTGCAAGTCCAAGAAAACGTCGTAATTCCACTTCCAATGCCTCCCAAAGTAGGAGCCCCAAGAAGAAGACTTCCAAAGCCAACGGTGGCTTCAAAGATGCAATATACATAGAAACACAACACTCCAAGAACGAACTTGAAAGGGAAGATGGTGAAGGCTTAAAAATTACAAATGAAGTTAACACCCTTTATTCACTTGCAAAACAAAACATATCATATGAATCAACTAAGAGTTCTGTTATTCTTGGAACTGCTTCTGCCAAATTGTCGTATCTTTCTAGTAAGCTTTTGGAAAACCAACAGTTGAAAATCAAATCCATTGTGTTTTTCGAATTCGAAGATAGTGCATACTATTTAACTGAATTGTTAGATATCCTTGGAATCAACTACATTCTCTATGCAACATTCATCAATACCACTCAAAGAGCTGAAAACTTATCGGAGTTCAGTAACTACAATAGCGAGGAAAACGGAGGAATTGCCTTAATTATGGACTTGAGATTGGCAGCCCATGGATTGACGATCATTGCCGCCACACACGTCTACTTCATAAGCCCGGTATGGCAGAAGTCTGTTGAAGCACAGGCCATCAAGAGAGCACATAGGATTGGTCAAACAAAAGAGGTTTACGTAGAAACTTTAGTCTTGGAGGACACATTAGAGGAAGAAATCTATAAAAGACGGTTACTGCAGCCAGAGGAAAAGAACAATGGTGAAAACAAGAATAGATACGTTATAGATGACACTGGTATGCAAGAATTTATTCTTAGAAATAGGTTTTTGTCCATGGAGGCCGAAGCAGAGTATGCACCGTTTTCAGCACCAACTAATTTGCAGCAATCATTCATTAAGAAGGAGGAACTCGACGACCCTTCGGGATTGAACCAACACGAGGATATGGTAACAGAAATAAATGGTAATTTGACAAGAAAGTGGAAAGTATTTACGTTCAACCCAGATAACCTCAGCAAATTGAATTCAATAAAGAACCAAAAGATCACCAAAGAGTATATGAAGGATCAGTTCATCAAGAACATGACTAACGACAATGATGATATAGAAGAGGTAGAAGTCCCTAAGCATAAAAAGGAACGCTTGGAAAGGAAAACAGTTAGATTTTAATATGTATTATAGTACAGGAAAAAGAACCTTTATGCAACCATTTAATTACAATTCTCTCACGATCAATGTTCCGTCCAAAGACGTCGAGAGGATGATATTCTGAGAAGCGTGGAAGTCCACATCGAGAGTAGCCGCTTCATGCCCAGCAAATTTGTTCAAGATTCTCCTTGATACAACGTCCCATATAGTAACTGTCTTGTCATCAGAACCAGAGGTGATCCTCGAGCTGTCGTGACTAAAGCATGTTCGAATCAATCTATATTCATTTCCAGATGGGGCTCCATCATATATATATGGACTGGACCTTGACACATTTTCTGGCATGAACTCTCTGGCATTGTATGTACTCACAGCTCCACGAGTTGATCGAGACACAAGCATAGAGCCATCATTGTTAATGTCCAAGGATGTTATGGAATCTATAGTGCTTGAAGTCTGCCAGAGAGGCTTCTCTGTGTTCCTTGTGTCGAAGGCATGTACTGTAGGGTCAATCCCAGAGAAAAATACGTTCCCCAGCTTGCTCAAACAACATGTCAACACCGGGTATTTGGTGTTTATTGAGCTAACAGGATCCTTCTCTCGGGAATCCCACAAATTAACAGCCCCTGAATCGTCACATGATGCTATTAATGTTCCATTGAAACGGACTTGGTTAACTATACTACCATTCTTGATATTCCTTATCTTTTGGCCCGTTTCTCCATCCCATATAGCTATCGTGGAATCAGCACTCCCACTGACAATATTAGTGTCCATCCAGCATACAGACGTCACTGGTGCTTTGTGCCCTCGTATGCACCCCAAGTTCACATCCTGGTCATCAATTGGAAGTTTCCAGATGTTGATTGTTTTATCATCACCTCCAGACACTATCAAGTCCAGGCTAAATGCAGCAGAATACACGGGCCCTTCGTGCCCCTCGAGAACCACTGCCCGATTATAAAGAATCTTGCCATTCTCTAGGTCATCTGAAGTCTTCAGAAGTGCCAAATTCTCCGTGATTTTCTGCTTTTTAACAACAGACATCTGAAATATAGGATCTTTGAAACTTCCTGCGATGCGCATCTTACTATTACTATAATGTGTATTGAGGAAATACTAAGCTACGTATTCATAGGTACTATTATCAATCCGCTTCATGTAGTTTTGTTCGATCAAAGAAGTGATGGTCTTCTTGACGTCGGTGTTTTTGGCATGAAATCTGGACAAAGATTGAGTCACCACCTCGTTGTACAATTCTGAATGGCTGATGGTCTTCCTGGCCTTCATGATACGAACTATACATGCTCTCAAGTAGAGTTGACGACTCTCACTGATTTCCTTGGTGACTTCATCGTCCTCTTGTTTCTGCTCACTTTTCAACGAACTCACGAAGTTCACTTTCAACTTCCTTGACTTGTATTCATCAACGATGGTGAATGTCGTGTTGGGCTTGTTCTGATTTTGGGGGCCTGGTGGGGATTGCTCGAATAACTTATACTTGACTAGTGGTGTGATTTGGTTATCAAGTAGGTGGGGTGGGCACCCAATGATCTCTTGTAATTCCCCAAAACTGTAGGTCTTTTTGTCATTGAAAGCCAACAATATCAAAAGCTGCAAATTGGTGACAATGAAAGTGAAAGCTGGCTTTCCTTTTCTAGACAAATTGGCCTTGATCTCACTCCTTCCGTGATTCCATAGCCAATCCAATTGTCTCCCTGTGTGAGCCTTTGTGTATATCTCCGTAAAGTTGTCGATGATATCTTGCAAGTCCTTGGGGAACTTAACAACATAATCTGGTTGCTTGGAAAAGGGCCACATGGACGAAGCCAATATCAAAGGAGTGAAGTCCTTCAAAGAAGAATCTCTTTCGGCCAAATGGTCTCTCATTTTCATTTTCAAGTCTTCCGATGACTTCATGTCAATGAACATTTTGTTCATTTTACTTGTGTACTCTAAGGAGTTCTCTTCCTGAAGTCTCTTGATCACACTTTCTTCCAACTCATCACTTTTACTGGTATTGTTGATCAATCTCTTGGCCAACATACGTCTGTAATTCTCTTCGAATGCATCTTTGTCCTCCACAAACTTGAAGATAATCATCAAGTTGTCAGCATTCATATCGTAGGTGTCAGCCTCTTTGGAACTCAACCTCAAGAAAGCATCAGCATATCTGGCCAATATCTCTGGGGTCTTGGAAGTCGATTTAGGGTTCACAAACGCAATGGAATTCTTGTTGACAAAGTATCTGCAAGCATTGTCCAAAGCCCTGATAAAGATTGGATCCTTTTCAAAAGCATCGTTTACCACGTCGTTGAATTTCAAGTAAACCAGTATCAAGCTATGGACATATGTTTTGGGATTTATTGGCCCGTTGGGTTTCTTAGCTTTAGAACCGGCTGCAGGTTCTTCGTTGTCATTATTAGTGGACTCACCTCCTTTCTTGATTTCGTCAATGACCTTTATAGCGTCGTTTTTGATGTACAGCTCCAACGAGTCAGCCAAAGGCTCTAATGTAGAGGGGACCCTCGACAAAAGTTTGTACATTCTTTGGATGTGCTCAAGCTGGTTATTTTCCAACAAGTTGATGAACTGGTCGTACATCTCTGTGGCATGGTTTTTGATCAACACGGTGTTTAAAGTGTCTACTAAGCTCTTTTTGGTATGATCCTCTAAGTAGTTATTGGAACGTGATATCTCTTCGTTCAACCTGGTCTCACATTTCTTCATGTAGTCCACCACATTGTGTTCGGATAAGAATTCGTTACTTTCAAGTTGATAATACTTTGCGGTCTGCGCAAGAAACTGCTTCTCAAAGTAGTTGATATAGACAACCAAGTTGGCCTTCTTCAAGTCCTGGGTATCGATCCCCAAGTATACTAATGACTTGACAGCTGAGGATATCAAGTTTGTATCGATGATCTCGTTGTTTCTTTGACGCTCAATCTGGTCCAAAATTTCCTCGATCAACTTGTCAGCATTGTTGTTGAACATGTGGGTCTTCCACTGTAATACACAAAGCGTGCTCACATCATAAATATCTCTTCTGCCATCGCTTCTCTCCTTCTGAACCCAATATCTGTTCATGTAATCAAACACATTATTCATGTAGCCTGCACCAATGGTGAAGCGATTAAGTCTACGGACGTAGAATTCTAGGAAGGACTCGTTGGGCTCTTTCTTTAAACTGGTGATAAGCTTGACCAAGTAGGCCTCTAACTTGTTGTATATTTCAGAGCCCGCAAGCGAGTATGAGTTGGTTGTGGTTGGGTTGGAAGGACCTCCCTCAGAAACCGTCCCGTTCCGTGACTTGTTGGTACAGTAGTTATACACGGCCGTATAACAGTTCATGTACACTTTGGGAGTGACCCCCTGATCTCCCAGAGATCCAAGGATCAAGCCCAAACTTGGCTGGATGAATGCCCATGTACCATTAAGATCACTGGATACCGGAAAGGCTTGTTGCGACAGTGACTGTTGATGGGACATGAAAGAGTTGAGTTTTCCTGGCTATTTGTGCTTACTAACAACGCAATTGGTACTTCCTTACGCCGTTCGATGTCAACCGTGAAAAGCTCTTACAAATTGTTGATTTCACTGCGCAACAAATGCGGACAGGAAACTCAGAAAATCAGAAGTGCTTACATTAACTCATTACTCTAAACAATGTACGAAGTTGTTACTCTAATCGGTTCGTTGTCCGGTGACAGAGACACGATCCACTAAACGTATGATACTGATTGTGAATGTCAAAACCCATAAGTTGAGCACGAGAAACAAAAATGCTGCTAGTCCTCGCTGCCTTCTACAAATGGATGCAACTGTAGGGGTAAATATCTTGACCACATTGGTTCCTTGAAACACCGCTTCGTCTTCGTCGGGCATGCAAACCCATTCGTCATCGTAGAGGGTGTTGAATGTCAACGAGAGGTTTGCCGATGAAAATATGATGAACAAGAGATCCAACATAATAAGCTTCATTTTCCCCAATGGATCTCTTAACCCTAGAGGTTTCCCAGAATACTCGTCGTAGGAAATGTACGCCACGTATGCAATGGCACAACACTGCACCACAATGGCCATGATTGTACTTGGTTGCTGGTCAACCTTGCTTCCGTCGTACTTGTGATTTGAGTACTGAAAGATAGTACATGCTAAGCCCAATGCACAAGCAGAGAAGATCATGATCATGATACGGAGCATGAGAGGCACTAGTGGGTTAATGACAAATATCCTCTTGAGCATTGGCAACAAGTCAGCCCGCTTTTCATCAGACATCCAATAACCTGCTTTAGATCTCACTCGGGCCATATCTTCACGAGACTTGGGGATATTCTTTACCCTAAAGAGTCCTCTAAACCACCTCTTTCCTCCGTCGTTCAGCCCCGAATCATCGTCAGTGGATGGAGTCCCCAAGAGGGCTGTTTTCAATCTGACCTCACCTCCCCAGCTGCCATCTAGCTTATTCTCAAACACTGTATCTTTATCGAATGATAACATATCATGGGAATAAGTATTGGGCTGTTTGATGGACGACAAGAACTTGTTCCAGTTGTTCCCCATCGACCGGACAAATGGGTCATTGGCAAACGATAGGTAGTCGTCTTCGTCCTTTTTGTTGCTGCTTGTGTTTGTATTTGTATTGTGGATTTGGTGACCTACGGTGGGAACCGAATGACCTGAAAAGTGTGAGAGCCGGTTGGCAGCGGCAGTGTCTGCCTGGTTCACATTGACGTTGGTGTTGGCAAGTTGGTCCTTATAGTGGGCCTGGGATAAGGTATCCAATACATACACCGGAACAATATTGGGCTTATGACTGTACGAGGTGACCCGAGAAGTCTCGAACGGGTTTGTGGCTATAGTCTTTGAGTCAGCATCTCTTTCTTGGAGCCTCAATGTCGATGGATGTGGCAGAAGCGTATGAGGGGCCTTGGTCTTCGGTTCTTTGGGGTCTTCCATTAATAAACACTGGTGATCGAATTCAGCAAGTTTGACTTGCTGTGCGCACTGGAACCGGAGAAACTACGGTTGCAAACGACACAAACCATTGACGGTTTTCGACCACCACCAGTGTTGAGCAGCCTAAAGTAGGGGCTGTGACATCAGACACTGTGGTTGGGTGGCATATGCATCCGGCTGGTCATGTTTGGAAATCCAGGCCCAGCTAGCTCTGGCTGTATTCAAGGGCAGTTACTGCCAGCTGGTGCGGCATTTCGACCGCACTCGCGATAACTGCTATCACAATATTGAAAAATCACAGCCCAAGTCACACCAAACTGAGATATATCTGTTGATATTGGTCATTTGGGAGCAGTTCGCTAGGAAATACACCATTTATGATACGTGTTTTGTTCAGAACCAGTGCCACTCACGTGGGACTTCGTACACGGGTCGGCACCACTGGGGTCCACACGTTCAGCAACCTTAAATACTTATCGACCTCCACAAGCCCGCTTAATCCTGAGTCGATTTTCGTCATTTCGGTACCGATAACCACCAAGAGATCGTATGTTTACTGTAACCATAAGCCTGGAAGAGTTTCAACGGCTCAGGCCCGTCATTTGCCGTTGGTAGACAAGTTGGAATCAAAAGTCATCAGGGCTGCTTTGAAAGTGTGGAACAAGCTTTCCAATTCAAAGGCTACAGTGAACGTTAAAATCACCAAGTTAGCAAAGCGAGTGTTGGATTCTGTGGCATATCAAGAGAACTGTTTGCGGTCCTTCCCGTCTAAAAGCTCGATGATAAGAGAAATCAACCAAGAAGCGATGGAGGGACAGGATAAGAGCAATGGATTGATTGTCCAAAACCACATTGACGAATTGAATATCCCTCCGAACCAAATCAAGCCTATTCCTATGTACCACGCGAGTTTCCAGAGCCCCAGCAACATTATCGATCAATTGCATGAATTTAGAACCAGCTCTTACTCAACTCATTTCAGAAATCTGATTCTCTGTGGGATTGGCATTCCACTCTCGTTGCCGTTTGCAATTGTTCCTATTGTGCCCAACATTCCTGGGTTCTACTTGGCGTACCGGTTCTACTGTAATATCAAGGCATTAAGTGGTATCAACCACTTGATGTACCTCTTAGAATCTACTGACAGCTCCACTGCAAATACCAAACATCTCAATTTCGTCACCAGGCCAGAGTTGGATGATATGTATCTCCAGGATAACCCCGAGTCTGATTTGTACATTGACTCAGTGCAAGAAGAGGAAAGAATAATTATTACACCTTCGATCATCGATTCCTTGACTGAAAAATTGAACTTGCCTCAGTTGAACGAAGAGTTGAAAAAGGCAAGAAGACAGGAGGAAGCTAGATTAAACAAAGAGATGAAAATAGATGACACTGTTGAGTAGTGACACTCCAATCTGTAAATCTGTACATAGTTAGTTCAAACTTCCATAGTATCTTTCAAAACACAAGTTACTCCAAGACCTCCATAGTAATTCCAATACCCACCGCTTCAGAGCAATTGTAAACGACAACACAAGGACCTCTACACGTGAACATACCGATCTACCTTTAAGCCTAGGTCCTGAATCTTTAACAGCCGCAGTAGGCCGTTGGCGTACTTTCTAGGGCACCACACCTATACCCTCCAAAAACAGTCACCGCGCTCGCCAGCGACAGTCGTGCCCAACTGCCCACCGTTCGTCTCTATAAAACTGAGCGAGCATCCTGGAAAATTTCCTTTTCTCTTTTTTCTACTTAGACACAGTTATTTTTCAATATGAGAGATAAGTGGAGAAAAAAGAGAGTTAGAAGATTGAAAAGAAAGAGACGGAAGGTTAGAGCTAGATCCAAGTAATCGGACTAACCCCGTGACCGCCCTGCTGGTTGCGCAATTGGAAAATTGAGGTGACATTGAATTGGTTCCATTACAACGAATACTGTATTGCAAGCTTGAAATAGCTTGCGTGCAGCTGAAGTCCTTTCATTCGTAGTTTGGTATCCTTGAACATCCCAATGTTTCAATTCGTGATTATTCGCTTGGAGTTTTATCTAGCTCGTTAATTACTAGTCCAATACACACTTGTATTTTAAACTTTTGAGCAAGTTTTCTGGTTCGATCTCTATCGAGGATTTGCAACGTAGATTATGATAGTCTCTGTGGTGTGAAACTGTCTACTCACTCGATTTGACAGTGTTGTGCAATCGTGGTACTACTTGTCATGCTGCTAATGATGGAGTATGACCTCTGATTCCATTGCTGATGTGAACACGACTTTTTTTCTGTGTGCGTTTGCAAATGGCTGCAACAAATAGACAACGATATCAGGTGAAGATGACGGGCTTTAGTCACCACTCGGCTCCTTTGGGAAACGTAGAGAAGCGTTTCAGTGAGTGCAATGTGGACAAAAGATTCGTGTCTGAGTTTCGGCTTCTGGAAGCTGAACCTCTGGGAAGTGGGCCCCCTAAATGTGGTCCTCAACCAGAGGAACCTGGCCTGCAGTCGAATCTTTCAGAAGGGACAGAAACAAATGACGACTTTTCTTTTTCAAGTTCTCCTCCCTTGAGGATACAAAACAAGCATGCAAAAGCTTACGTTTCTTTGGAACTTCCAGCTTGTTCCCAGTCCTCTCTTTCCTCTCCAGGTTTGGGTGAAAACCTACACAACAAGAAAGCGTCATTTAAGAAGCACTTCGAGTCAAAAGAGAACCCAAGAACTCTCATTGTTGAATCACATGGTGTATCCCCAAATGGAAGTCACAAAGCACTTGTTTTAGATCGATTGGGTGCTAATCTTAGTGGTGCCTCATTTGATATACAAACCGATTCCAGCTCCGAATCTCATGTAGATGATACCAGATCTGACTCGCCCACTTCGAGAAACAGCACTCCGGAAAGGTCTCTGTTCTTCGACCAAACTCGAGTTACTCCTTCTAGGATTCCTTCTCAAGTGGATGTAGCTCCTCGGATAAGTCTTCGGGACTCTATCATAAACGAAGGGAATCTATTTAGCAGTGATTCGTTTCAAAACTATCTTGAGGAGAGGTTGGTTAGATTTCGTGCCAATGATTCCCAGCACAACACACTGGTTACTGATGGGAAACATCCCTATTTGAACAAAAATTTTGACAATAATCCAAGAAAATCGAAAGATGGAGGCTTCTTCGATTGGTTTTCTAAGAAACCAAAACCCACAAACGACATCAATGTCCAAGTAGATACTACACAGGAGGACCTGAACATTTTCTTCACCGCTATGGAGTACCCGGATCAATTGGATTTGGCTATTCAAAGTCTCCAGTATGATCCTAATAGCTCGAATTCAATCCTTCCAATCGCCCAGTTGAACGACACCAATACAGCATACACTCCCAATGCCATGCCGTTCCCTGATAGTATTGAAACCAGGCAGAATTTGCTCCAGGGTAGAGGAGATGAGCTTGATACTATGTGGGAATTGGTGGGTTTGATTAACGGAACAGAAAACTTCATTACTTCGTGTTTTAGCTCTACTGTCAGTATTTTCAAATGTACGGGTTAGTATTTTCAAATGTACGGGTTAGTATATATTCATTTTTATCTAGGAACAAATCAATACATCCCTCTTGGAGAATTATTGGGCTACAGAAATCTTCTACGAACTATCTATTCAGAAACCTCAGCAAATCTTTCTGAGATCTTAGTTAACAATTCGCCGTACTCTTTGCTAGCAGCTTCTTCACCATTAGATGGTTCGAAAAACTTAGCCGAAGACACAGCATGCTTAACGTCACTGGTAGACTCGCTCAACTTGGACCATTGTCCACCATTGGCGACAGCCTTTTGGGCTTCGTCGTGGTAAGCCATGAATGCTCTCATCATATCGTAAGTCTTCCAAATAGGACAGAATTGATCGTAACTGGAGTAACCATTTTGTTGCAAGAAATCTTCTTTCACCAAGGTGGCAACATCTAAAGTAATCTTGTCAGCATCAGATAAGGCAGACTTACCAACCAATTGAACAACTTGTTCTAATTCTTCGGCGTTAGATAAGATTTCCTTCATTCTGTCTCTTAAAGAAGCAAATTCTGGATAGTTTGAATCATAGTAAGTATTCAAGATTTCGGTATACTTGGAGTAAGAAACAGCAGTATTAATAGATGGGAAATGCTTTCTTTGAGCCAACTTCTTATCCAAACCCCAGAAAACCTGAGTAATACCCAAAGTGGATGTGGTAACAGGATCAGAGAAATCACCACCAGCTGGAGAAACAGCAGCGACGATAGAAACAGAACCGATTCTGTCAGGAGAACCCAAGGCAACGGCCTTGCCAGCTCTTTCGTAGAAAGAGGCTAACTTGGAACCCAAGTAAGCTGGGAAACCTTGATCAGCAGGCATTTCACCCAATCTACCAGAAAGTTCTCTCAAAGCTTCGGCCCAACGAGAAGAAGAGTCAGCAATCATGGAAACATTCTTACCTTGATCTCTGAAGTATTCAGCGAGAGTAATACCTGTGTAAATAGAAGCCTCTCTTGCAGCGACAGGCATGTTAGAGGTGTTAGCCACCAACGTGGTTCTCTTCATAATTGGTTCCTTTCTACCGTTGATCTCGGTGTACAACTCTGGGAATTCCATCAACACTTCAGCCATCTCATTTCCACGTTCTCCACACCCAACGTAAACAATCACATCAGAGTTAGAAAATTTGGATAAAGATTGGGAGATAACAGTCTTTCCACAACCAAAAGCACCTGGAATACAAGTAGTACCACCTTGAACACAAGGAAACAAGGAGTCCAACACTCTTTGACCAGTCAACAATGGGTGATCAGCTTTCAACTTCTCAGCCACTGGTCTTGGCACTCTAACTGGCCAAGTGTGCATCATAGAGTAAGAGTGCTTTTTACCGTCAAACTCAACTTCCAACAAAGGTTCATCAACGTTGTAAGAGCCGGCCTCAGCTATACGAGTAACTGTACCCTTAGCTCTTGGAGGCACCAAGATTGGATGGTTTTCCAACAATGAGTTTTCAAACACAGAACCAAAGATATCACCTCCAGTGACATGATCACCAACCTTGACATTGACAGGCTTGAAGTCGTACTCGACGGTTCTCGACAAAGCAGGAGCATCGATACCTCTTGGAATGTAAATAGACTGAGAAATGTCCTTAATAGCCTTCAAAGGTCTTTGAATACCATCGTATATGGTTTCCATCAAACCAGGACCCAATTCAACCGATAAAGGCTTACCAGTTCTCAAAACTGGGTCCCCAACAGTTACGCCGGCTGTCTCCTCGTACACTTGAACGGTGGCCTTGTCTCCGTTAATACGGATAACCTCACCCACCAAGTTATCATGACCAACTTTAACCAATTCGTACATGGCACATCCAATCATGTTCTCGGCCACAATCACAGGACCGGAAACAGAGAAGATCAGACCGTATTGTGATTCGTTGGCATCATCCAAGGAAAGACGCTTGATTTCTTTACGAGCGTTTTCTAATGCACCAGCCTTTAATGTGTTAGTAAACGATTTCTTAAATACTGAAATTTGCCCAGTTTCTCCTCTCTTTCAGGTGTACCAATTGGGACGGTTCTTCTACCCAAACACTACACTGCTCCTGAAACTAGACTATATATCATCAAACGTACCATCTTATTAATCTAATATTGTCCTGAATGAAAGTCCAGCTAGAAACTGAAGTATCCTTAAGACTGGACGAAATTGAAACTTCGAGTAAGGGAGTGAGGGTCGTGCGTGGCTGATATTGAAGGCTTCAGACATTGATAAGTAGCAACGATGGCACGTTTACGGGTGGTAGGCGAGGTTTGGGCTAGTTGGTAGCCAGTTGTGTATTAGGGAGTGTTTAACTGTAGAAGTACACTTTTGAAAGGGAACTCAAGCCCGGGTTTGGCCATACCTACTCAAGGCTATTGTATTGATGATACGCAGTGCACGACCCAAGATAAGAGTGATTAGAGTGGCATACAAACCTATAGCTTAGCCCCCAACTTCAGTGCTCTATCTAAGGCTATATCACACATGGCGTTGAAAGCTTCTATTCTCTCCTGCTGGATGTTTGCTCGGGCGATTCTTTGTCTCATGTTGTCCATAATCACCAGTCTGGGTCTCCCATTGACGAACACAACGTACCTAAGGCCGGGGAATGTCGACTCATACTGTGCGTTTAGTTGGAGTAGCATCTCGGCCTCTTCCTGTGTTCCTTGGAGAGATTTCTGTTCGGAAGAAGAGTGGTCACTGAGGTCTTTAGCTGCCCCAAGCCGAGGATGAGCAGAGATGATTTGGGCAATTTCAGGACGAATGTGGCCAGTGGTTTCGGCATTGTCTTCTGCTTCTTGTAGGTACTTCAAAAGTTCTGTTCTGCATGATTCTATAAGTTCTCTGTAGGAATCAAACCTTGTCGATGGCGATGAAAGTACTGTCTTTAGAAGAATGTTTGTGAGGGTTGGACAAGGCTCGAATAGATTGTCCAAGATTTGGGTCTTAGTGGAGTCCGATAATTGACTAACTACCTTGCTGTTAGGAAGGGTGAACATGATGAACAATTACGGCAAGTAGTGGTGCTTTTCAAGCGATGGTACCAGACTAATTAAGCAAGTAACTGAAAGATGTTGTCTTCAAATCTCGGAGATGGCCGCACAGTTTCGATAAGCTGAGGTCGGTGGAATCTATGCAATTTATTTATGATATACATACATTATACAGTTACGTGTGCGGATTACAGTATAAGGAAGCTTAGGTGAAATGTTGGATCTCACGCAATCTCTTGAGTTCCTTAGAAGAGGATGAAGAGGCACCCTCTTGAGCAATCAATGGATGTCTCCAATGCTTAACGTATGAGAACAAAACATCAGGCAATTTGGTGGTATCTTCGATCCCCAAGTCCTTGAAGGTGCTAGCATTTCTATCGATCACTTGGTTGATCACATGTCTTTGGACCTGGTCTGAGTTTGTTAATCTCCAGTAAGGCAATTGTTTGAGGTCAGCAGCCAATTTAGCTAATGGCAATGGGATTTGGTAGTCAGCAAACTTGTATGAAAATGGACCCACCTGAGAGAAGTCTTGGGTTATACCGTGAACCATTTCTCTAATTTCTCTGAAAGTATATTTTTCAGGGCCGTATAATTCAAAAGTCTTTCCTACAGTAGAATCATCGTATCCAATCTTTTCCAATGCACGAGCAACATCAAGAACATGTACTGGGTATACTTCTTTGGCGTTTCTATTAGGAGTCCACATCTTCAATTTTGGTCCCAAGTAGTTTAATAAGTTATCTTCCCTTCCGTAGGTAGGTGAAGGCCTGACGATAGTGGCATCAGGAACAATGTCTCTAACCACTTGCTCACCAATTCCTTTTGTGGCGTAAAATACAGACTTGGAGTTGGGGTTGGCATTGTATGAAGAAACATGCACAAATCTTGGGTTTCCAGCTTCTTTAACAGCATTAGCGATTCTTTCAGTTACACCAATGTTGACATCAGCCATCGAGAAACTCTTGGTGTTGTAGTCAGCACCCACACAGTTGAACACAATATCAGAGTGAGCCACCGCTTCTTGAATAGACTTGACGTTTCTTGCATCCCATTCAACAAAGTTTACCACTCCCAAATCACCAGTAACCTTCAAGAATCTCTTCTTCATTTCGTTTCTGAAGGGCACAACGACATTAGTTCCGTGCTTGGCCAATTTACTGGTGACATAACGTCCTAAAAACCCACTGGCCCCGAAAACAGTGGCCACATATCCGGTTCTAGATGAACGTCCTCCAGGACCTACCGACACATTGACTTTACCGGTCCTGGTGATGTTGATGTCCAGCTCCAACACAGGAGTGTAGAGTGACCTTGTGCAATTGAGGGCCACGGGTGACACACTTTTCAACCTTAACTGGGCGCTAGATACTCTTAACATTTCAAATGTACTTTAAAGATCCGTTTGGTAAAGGTTATTGATTACTGGAGCGAAAAAGTTCAATTCTGGTTGGCTGAATTCGCAAAAAATTTGATGGTGTGGGCACGAAATGAGCTTGGGCCCAGGTGTGGGGCCAGAACGGCGGTGGGCGGTGGGACCTGGAGGGCAGGTTGGTGGTGGGCTACTGGGCATTGATGATGATGTTATTTTAGAATCTTCACTTCTCTATTTAATACAACCAAACAATATATTGTCATTACAAACATAACTCGTATAGCAGCAGCATCAGCATCACAAGAAGTAGTCGGGGGTCTTTCTGGTGACAGTAGGTTCGCCAGGTCTAATGGAAGGATCGTACTGCAAGAACTGTCTGTTGTGCATTTCGTCCACCTCCATAATAGCGGCCTGATTACCACACCTGTAACAATAGTTAGGAGCCGAGAATATCGTCACCACCGATTGCTGGTGAGACCAGGAATATCCTTCCATCACCAACTGATGAGCACGAGCAATTAAACTTAAATCATTGGTGTGATTAAACTGCTCCGAAATATCTTGTCCAAAAGTGAAGCCAGCACCTCTTGGAGAGATTCCCCATCCACCACGGTCATCAGGATCCGACCATAACAAGTCACACATTGGGCCTTCGTGGGGCACTTCTTGAACCCTATTCAATTCACGAACCTGATCAATGGTCTCAATCATTGGCGACAATCCTCCGTGAAGACAGAAAATCTTATTATCTACTAATGCCGTAATGGGGAAGTAATCAAACAAGTCGGTAAACACCTTCCAAACATTGGCACTTCCGTATTTACGTAAGCACTCGTCATAGAATCCATAGACCTGAGTGATTTGGCGAGACTCATGGTTACCACGTAAAATAGTGATTCTTTTGGGATACCTCACCTTCATGCACACCAAAAAGGAAACGGTTTCAACCGAGTAATAACCTCTGTCGACATAGTCACCCATAAACAAGTAGTTGGTGTCAGGGCAAGGTCCTCCGATCTTGAATAATTCCATCAAATCATGGAATTGACCGTGGACGTCACCACAGATAGTCACGGGAACCTGGACAGGTTGGACGTTTTCCTCGAATTGCAATACATCAATGGCCATATCACAAAGACGTTTTACATCTTGCTCTGACAAAGGCTCACAGTTTGCTAATTTCTCGATCCATTGATCCAATTGGTTGACACTGTCACTTGTAAGCTCCAACAGCTTGGCTTTAGTTGTGTCTGTTTTAAGGCCACTACTGCCTTGGTATTCTTCGCTGTGTTCTTCGCTGACGTCTTCCATAGGAACGTCTGTGTCTAATTCCATCTTTGAAAATGCTATATTAGTGGTTATTTGAAACGCAAAGGGCTGAATGCAAAAGGGTCAACAGTGGTTTGATGATGAGTCAGATGAGTGAGTCTGGCCTTGTATGGGATTTCTGTGTTTCTCTGGTCAGAGTTTAGGGAAACGAATGCGTCAACTTCTCAATTTATTGATGAATTAACCGGTGTCTTTTCGCTGCTGACCGTTCAAGATTCACTTCAACTTTTTCTTCAAACAAAAGGAGAGCGAGGAAATTTTTCACCAACGAATTACTGGATTGTGCACTACCGGTGCTAGAGAGCATGAGGACGCTAAAAGAAGGTAGGGTGATATTTACAGACTTGAATGAGTTTAGAGGGGTACAGTACCCTTGCGGAGTATGTGGTGAATTTCTTGTAATATTTGGAGGCAGTTTGGTGTCAAAAGTTGGCGATGTAGCTTAATGTGGATGTTGCGATTTTTACGAATTGAAGTCAACTGGAGAATGATAAGGATATATGAGTTAAATACTGGGTAAACTTGATGGATAACTAGAAAATGTAATGTCCAGGCCTTTGAGTAGTAATTGTTACTTGACAGAAAAAAGCATTGGATGTACATGTTTTTGTGTAGTAATATATATAGTTGAAAAACTGGGCCAATTGTCAAGCTTTTAGTGGTAGAACCTCTACTTTTGCCTAATGGAGTATTTCCTGATTCAAACGTCAATTTAGTGAAAGTTTGCTAATTGTCTACCCCTAAGTACTTGCCAAGCTTTATCTCACATGAGTAGCCCCATGTGGTCCCGAGATCAACGACAAGAATTCTGGGAAATATCGACGGCACCAGATGAGTGTTGAGTTAGTTGCTTCTTTCACTGACGAAATTCGTCAATCAGACACTCAATTGATATTAGGCGTTAAAACAAGTATTCTCTTGCTTTATCTGTAGCTAAGCCTTGCAAACTCTCAAATTCATCAGAAGGCCAACCCTCGCTACTTACTTGCATTTCCCCAAAACTGATAAGAAGCCCTCGTGGGGAACTTTAATTCAAGAATGTTCTGCCAAGAACAAGCCGATGGCTGCAATTTTTTATGAAACTGCGAATGGTGTACCAACAAACCATTGTTACTATCCGTTACTCTATAACCAAGACATGTGGGTCCATCGAGAGTAGCTTTTTTTTATCAGTATTTAAGCCCTTAATTTCTGCCGTTTTCTTTGGATTCTTCTGTATCACTACACAGAATGTTCAAAACTAAATCGCTTTTAGCCTTTGTTCTTGTATGGTTGTTAGCCACTGGGGTTCCAGTGCCACAGTACGATTACCCTTCGCACAAGAAGAATATCATTTTCATGGTTCCCGATGGGTTTGGACCATCAGGATTAACATTGGCAAGAGATTTTAAAAGAATTCGAGAAGATCACAGCATTGATTTTAGATTACACTTAGATCCTTATATTATTGGAAACATCAGAACTAAGTCGGCTTCGTCTTTGATTACTGATTCAGCAGCAGCAGGTACCGCCTATTCAACAGGTTACAAAACTTATAACGGTGGTATCTCTGTGGATGCAAATGGTGTTGCTAAAGGTTCCTTGATGGAGGCTTTAAAACTCCAAGGTTACAAGACTGGTTTGGTAGTCAAATCTACCTTGACTGATGCCACACCTGCAGTCTGGGCGTCACACATTGATGATAGAGACAAAGAAGCTGAGATTGCAGAACAAATTCTTGGGGGAGGAAAAGAAGCTCAATTTGGTCAGATTGTTGACTACATGTCAGGTGGAGGAAAATGCTACTGGATTCCCCAGTCTGAAACAAATTCTTGTAGAGAGGACAATACAGACCTTATTTCAGACGCCAAAAAGAAGGGATTTACCTACTTTGAAACCAAAGAAGAGTTTGACAGTTATTTAGAGAACGGTTTGACTTTACCTGTCCTCTCTTTCTGGGGAGATAACGACGTTGACTATGCTATTGATAGAAACGCATCTACCACACCCACTTTGGCTGAACAAGCTCAATTGGCCTTGAAAACACTTTCCAATGCTACTGAAGATAGTGATCAAGGGTTTTTCATCTTGATAGAAGGTTCCCTCATTGATCACTGCGGTCATGATAACGATGCAGCTTGTCATGCTAACGAAGTTCTCGAATTCGATGAAGCTTTCAAAGTGGTGAAGGATTTTGTAGATAATTCAGATACCGATACTGTCGTTGTTGTGGCTGCTGATCATGAAACTGGAGGATTGACTTTGGGTTACGATAAATCGCCATCCTATTATCCCGAAGTCCTCTTTAACAAAACCCATTCTTCAGCTCATTTTGAGAGGAAGGTCAAGGAATACAACGAAACTAATCCTCAGGAGGCTGATATTCGTCAATTTGTTCAAGATTGGGTTTCTACCAAATTGTCTGTCAGCAATGCTGATGACGAAGAGATTCAAAGTGTTGTTGATGCTGTTGTCCAAGATGGTGATATTGTGCATGCCATCGGACCAATTACTTCCAAGAGGGCAGCTATTGGATGGACTACCGGTGGACATACATCTTCTGATATATTGTCCTTCCTTTACACCAACTCCAGAGCTATTGAAGAAGCTGCTTCCAGATCGGAACAAGGATGGGGACTAGCAGGAAGTCAAGAAAACATAAACTTGAACAACTTCTTGTGCAGTATCACTGGTGCTGACTTAGAAGCAGTTACAGAAAAGTTAAATAACTAGATGTTGTCGTAGATTTCGAGTATTGATTTTGCAATTGTTGCTAATATAATACAAACTTTAGGCTAAAGAACGTTACCAGTACTTCTCTTTTGGGAGCCTTGAAAGGAAACAATTCAAGGTATTGTTTCTAATATGTCTAATCGTGGTAAACTTATTGTCTATGATGTTACAGGTTTCATCGTTTGAGTGCAGCAAATCGAGCTTTTAACAAGTCAAGTTCGTCGGCTTCCTTTGGTTTTTCTATTTTGGCAGGCTCAGCTACTCCAATTGGCTCCTCAAGGTTTTTGTTTGCCTCTCCACCACTAGGCTTGTCATCATCATCAGCATCACTGGCATCGTTATCCAATGGTTCAGGGGCCAAGTCTTTTAAACCAGAGTATGGAGCCTCATACACTTTGGCTATTTCACACAAGTATAAGTTAACCAAATCTTCATCAGGAGGAGCAACACGACAACGTTTGACCACCTTTTCAGGAACATGACCCTCATCGTTCTCTATGGCCTTTTTACCAAATTCCGGCCCGAATTTATGGATCAATAACTCTCTAAGCTGGGTTAATTCTTTAAGCTCAGTATGGGGAGCCGAATAGATTACAGAGTACACCGCCTCCAACAAACTTTCGTCACATGTCGACTGGTCAATAATCAAAGAGAGCCGGGCAAGAAGCAACTCACAGTATAGCTCCACGTACTCCAACAATTCGATGTATATATCGTCTCGGATGATATTCTCAACTCTTATCTTAGCTCTAGATTCTTTTCCCTGAGATAACAAATCAGCCAATTGACGTCTCTGTTGTTTGGTAAGGGCGACCTTCTTTTCTTGTATAAACTGGAGCTTGCTAATAGCCATCTTTATCGTCGTCTTCAACCGACTAGGGTTGATGGGAGTCGGACGTTGAGCCATTGTCGATTGGGATTTATTTTTAATCGCACTTAGTCCAGTATAGTTCATTAATCATTTATAGAGACCATATAAAAAACTTACTCAGTATTATCAAACACAACTGTATGATTATGGGGTGGAGAACCCTTAACAAACATGTCCTCTTCGTCTTCATCAAAAGCCACACCCGCTTGGGCATTATCTTCGCTTTTCACGATTCTCTTGAGGGTACAGCATTTAATATCTCTTATCCATTCATCGTTTACGAGCTCATCTAATGTAGCACGGGAATGGGGGTCGATTCGTAACATCTTGGAAATAATGGGTCTTGAAGCATGAGGCAAAAGTCTCATCAATCTATAAGGTCCGTGTATTTGTTTGTGACTTTTTTTCTTTTGTTCACTGTCTTCTTCATCCTCTTTCGATTCCGAAGGGTGGTTTGGACTTTTTGCTCTTTCTTCAATGAACCTTTGTTTCATCTCGTGTTTCTTAGCCTCATACTCATCTAACTTCTCTTCGATCTTCTTCAACTCAGCCATGATCTCCTGAGTCTTTTCCTCGCTTAAGATCTCATCTTCACCTTCTTGGGAAGGTAAGTTGTCAGTATCAGGTGCTTGTTCATGTTGATCTGAAGTAGCAGCAGTCAGAGCAGGGGCTGATTCCAGAATATGGTCTTGTTCCATATCATCGTGGTGACTGGCTTCTTGTATCTGCTTTTTACGTTTGTTCAGCCTTACTATGGAATTCTTTAACTTTCTTTGTTGCAATAAAAGCTTATGACACTCGTTACTAATAGAGTAGTCATGCCAATTGTCGTCTTCCATGGAATAGAGCTTGAAACTGTTGTCCTTTTCGGGGTTTGGAATTTTCCAGGGAAATCGCTTCAAGGTCATACAACAATAGATAATTGCGATTGACCATAAATCAACCGGCTGGGGATTGTATGAGTTTGAATTCTTTAAGACTTCGGGAGCCAAGTAAGGGTCACTTCCAACCACTCCATGACAATAGTGGATAGAGTCTTTAGAGTTCCCATACTGATCGTATGGGTACTTGAAGATGACTGCACTTCCAAAGTCTATAATTTTCAAGATACCGTCCACGGTCAACACGCAGTTGTCTAACTTCAAGTCTCTATGAGCCAAGCCCAAACTATGTAGGTAGGACACCCCTTCAACTATCTGTTTCAAGCAACAGTTGATCTCCTGCCGCGTCATTTCACCACTCATCACCACGGCAAAGAAATCAATAGGAGCGTACTCCATGACTTCGTAATATCGGTTGTTCTCATGGATTATGTCTATTGTTTTGATGATATTTGGGTGCTTCAAAGTGGACCCAATACAGTATTCAGCAGTACATTTTCGAGTGTAGTCCTTTAAACTCTCTGTATTTCTTCGGGGTCTGAATTCTTTGACAGCAAAAGTTTTAGAGTCTGAGGGCCTCACAATCAACTTGACGGAACCACCGGCACCAGAACCCAACTCTTTACCGATTTTTCCATATTTCTGTACTAGCGGAGACTCGTCATCAGTAAAAGGTGCCTTTCCGTGGTTTCCTGAAGTGTTTTGAGATGCGTGATGCAACAACTGGCTTGACGTTTGATTGATCAACATGGCCAAAGAGGTTGATGAATGCTCTCTGCTATGCTGGGCACTTGATGTGCCACTTACGATTCCAGACATAGGCCCATGTCCCAAACCTGGGTATTGCAGACTACCTCCAGCCATGGGTGGTGGGGAATGGAGCTTATTATCGTAGTCACTACTCTTCTTCGGAGTTGCACCCTTTTTGATGGGCTTGAAGAACTTCTTCAATTCGACCATGGAATTGGATTTCAAAAACGCATGGTTGGAGTCTTCTGGGTGTAGAACATTCAGAGGTGAATGTGGCGAGCTGGTATTGCTACGACTTTGGACAGCTGCCTGGGCATTGTGATGTTGGACCTGCGGATGCTGAAGTGGCTGTACCAGCGGTTGCGGAGGATGTCCCGAGTGGTCCATGGAGTTGCTCATTGTTGGCAGAGCCAAGCCTTCTTGTGACTCATTTCTACCGATATTGAACCCCAAAAACTTCTTGGTGCTGACATGGCTCTGATTGGAGTTGGAAGGTGTGAGATCCTCTTCTGTATTTGTCTTGTTGAAGTGGAAAAGCTTTATTTTGTGTCTGTCAGGCATGATGAATTATCGATAACTTATGTCAGGCTTAGACAGAATACTGCCAAATGGCTCAAAAAAAGACTGGCACAGTTAATGCAATGGAATGGTTTGAAAATCCTCAGCGACTGGTGACACACCTGCGGAAACTTTCAATAGTTGGCGAAAAAGGGCCGGGAAAAGTGGGATCAAAGTCTCTGTCTCAAGGGCACAGAGAATTCAGTCTAAATAGCTAGCTGATTGTATACCTTGCCGGAATGTTTATTTGGCAATGTAAGGCAGCTTCCTATATAAACTGACCTTTTTGACTGGTCGCACTTGATTTCCCTTTCTTAAATTCGCATTGCAGATTTTAGCGCATTTCTATTTGACGGTTTATTGGGTGATGGTGTAATGTGACAATAAAACTATATAGATAGTATTTAAGTAGGTAGTTAGTCGTCCTTGATGGAAGTACCACGGATGTGCTTTTCACGTTCCAGGGCGAACGGCACTGTTCCTTTCTTACTATGCTTTCTTTTGTTGTCCTCTCTTTTTTTGAGAGACTCGATTTCGATGGATTTGATTTCTTTGGCCTTTTTGACTGTGATAGGCAAGTGACGGTGACGGGAGATTCTTTTGATTTCAGGCATGTACTTGAATCTCTCCTTGAGGGCTGCGTCATATTCCATCTTGGCTCTTTCACGAGACGATTTGACCTTGGCCCGGTCGTTGGCAACGGTTCTCCATATCCTGATGTTGTAGTCGTCGGATCCGGTGAAAATGTATCTGGAGTCGGTGGAAAACTTCACCACATGGACTCGTTGCATTCTTTTTGTATGGTATACATCTCTCAGGTGTCCCTGCCTAGT
This sequence comes from Yamadazyma laniorum, assembly GCA_002109505.1. Classification (NCBI taxonomy): domain Eukaryota; kingdom Fungi; phylum Ascomycota; class Pichiomycetes; order Serinales; family Debaryomycetaceae; genus Yamadazyma; species Yamadazyma laniorum. The sequence goes on along the minus strand of MVNT01000007.1, from coordinate 352,371 downwards.
TTTGTAGATTCTGATGGTCTTATCGTACGACCCAGTGACAAGCTCTTGTCCAGTTGGAGAAAAGTCCAAGTCCATCACCGAGGAAACGTGATCCTTGTAGACGTTCAAGGAACGCTTCAAGTTTCTCATATCCCAGTAGTAGGCGTTATGGTCATCACTTGCACTGGCAAAGTTGAAGGCCTCCATCGGATTCCAACTAAGGGCATTGGTTCTCATACTTGTCACCACTTTTTGTACTGGTGAGTTGGTTCTGGTGTCGTATAAAACAATCGAGTTGTCACTACCAGCAGATGCTATTATATTGGTTTGGGTTTTATTGTATTTGACAGTGTTAATGTTATCTGCTCCCCACGAAAGATCAGAAATGTAGTTAGATCTGTTTATATCCCATAATTGTATGGTGGCACCACCCGTGACAAAAAGTCCATCGTCCCGATGGTGGTCCAACCCTTTAAAGGCATGCTCCCCCAAGTAGGTTTTGAGAAGCCCCGTATCCTTTGTGGCATATACTTCCCCATCGGTGATCGTTGTATCGAAATCCAGGGTGTTCACGGACCACAACTTAATCGTCTTATCATCTCCACACGACAACATGTGGTGGGTATTTGGTGTTACTACAAGCCCACCCACCATACCATAATGGGCTTTGAAACTGATTTTTTCTTCTCTTGATACCAAATCCCAGTATTTGATAATACCGTCACCCGATCCAGTGGCTATTTGATTGATAGTGTCAAAGTTCTTGGCAATAGAATATACCCCGTCTCTGTGGCCTTCTCCTAATTGTCCTACAAATGGCTGAGCAAACATTCTTTCCATCTTGGTAGCATTCAATGCTTTAGTGTACTCTCTTGCTCTTTCGAAAGGATGCAAAGCTGGGTTCAAGTTCCGAGGTAATGCTGACTCTTGGGTATTCCTTACGGGAACGTAGGTGTCTGAGGACCTACTAATAGTCTTGATTTTCATGGTTTGGTTCGTGTATAGTTTGGCCTAATATGAAAAAAAAATTATTGAGATGCGATGAGTGTGTGCCGATAAGATATTTAAAATATATTAATCTATTAATTACTATTACGAACAAAACCATTTAAGTCCTGCTTAAACTGATAACATTACATCTAAGACCAAGCTTACATCATCAACATTCTGCTGGGATAAATCGTGCAAAAATGGCAAAAGATCCAATAGCTCGTTATCGTGAGTATCACTGAACCATGAAGAGATAGGCACCGAATGCTGAGGATGAAAAATATATGAGGCAGGGGAATTATCGATGATTATGCATTCACTCAAAGGCCTTCCAATCTGGGAGAGATTTTTGATGAAGTTGTTTTCGTAGTTGTAGCATGAATCTCTGAACAATCGATGGTGAATTGATTTGTGAATATCCAATTTATCCAATAACGGGTTCCCATATTTCAGCACTGACGCCGTGAACACAACGACCTCATACCATTCGCCAACTTTCCTCAAAAATTCGTCCACTCCAGGTCTTTTTATCACGTAGACGTGATGAATTTGATTATCAATTTCCACAGGTATAACAAAGTCAGCAGTTCTAAGATATTTAAAAGATGAGTGAACTAAAGTCTCGTCTAAGTCTAGGATCAAACACTTCTTATTCTTGAGTTCAGGGGATTTCTTTCCCAATAACCAACCTGTTTCAGGGTTTTGATATTGACCATCTTGAAATTTTGCTAAATCCATGATAGACTCTTCATCCAAGTCTTGCAAATCTAAGTCAACCAAATCTTCATTTCCAGCTTGTGCTATGATTATATTGTCCGGTTGATTGGCATTCTTAGACGACTCTCCGATAGGATCTTCACTTATGTCGGAAGAATTGGCATTACTGCTGCCATTACCATTGGGATGTAAAGAAGTGGGGGTGGGCTCTTCGTTTGTATTAGCAATAGTCTCAGTCTCGTTGATGGAGCTGTCGTCTTTATCCATTTTCTCTTTTTTTAGACCTTTGGCACTCTTATTGTTGTCCAGAATATTCAAGTCTTTCTGGCTATCAATTTTTGACAGGTAATATTTGCTATTGGATGATGGCTTTGAGTTATAGTTTCCATCTGTATCGTCCTTTGTGTCAGAAGAGCAGCAAAAAAGAGCTGATAACATGGTTCAACGATGAAGGTTGCTGATGCAAGGAAATTCAACCGATATGTAGAAAGGTAGTTCGGACGTCAGAAGAAACAGTCAAGATGAACAGGATCGAAACCCGTGGATGCTCTGGAGTTAATGAGGTAACTTTATAAGCCACAAATCCTCTATAGTTGGGAATGTAATTGGAGCCAAGTCAACGAGTGGTTAAAGACGAACAAAAGCGTCGGAAACGTCGCGTTACTTGGAGAAAACGGGAGGAAGGGGTAAAAGGAAGCTGTAGCTTTTTGTGGCTCTTAATCCTATAATCAACTGATCAAGATCTTGTAATGATGCTATCGATGCTTAAAATAACCGCTTTCTGCTGCTAGTTCGGTTGACAAATGGGAGGGTTTCTTTCACCTGTGTGTGAGTAAATTTTTCGTTTTGTGCGGAAGCTGCTGCGAATTTACAAACGGCTGGTTGGCGCACTTCGCTATACGATGGCTGGTCACGACGATAAGACTGCAAATAATATTTGAACGACCACGTCTTTGTATTTCAAGTAATACAACAGTGAATGTCTTCTCACTGCAGCTCTCTTTAAAAGAACATTTCGGAACGAACTCTTTTGTGCTCAAATTGGCTTTTGTCAACCCTTAGAAAATACGTTCCATCGACTCACAATTCGAGAGATTCGCAGATGCACGTACGGCAGACCATCGCACTGATTAGTACCAAGCGTATAAACACGCATACAGAGGTGCAAGACAGGCAGAAGACGTTAGGTTCTTTTATTCGACCAACTTAGCATCACATTCCCTTTGTGGTTATTTACTTGCAAATCAAACAACCTTTAGCATTGATAGTAACCCTTTGGGCTTTTTGGCATGGGTGCCGTAGATAATAAGCTGGCTGTAGCTAAAGGCTCTATTGTTAGTTTGGGCCAAGTCAAACTGTTGATTGGAGGGCTTGCAGACTTGCCAGTGGATTTGATCCTCAAGGTGTTTGGCCTCCTCGAAGACTCTTTAGTCATCAAAGAGTTCTTTCTTTATTGGCCTCCTACTCGAGACTTAGTAATCCAAACTTATTATACTAACGAACTTCATTGCATTGTCACACCATTGTATCGTCAAAACCATGTATGCATAGACGGTCTGGGAGAGAGCAAGGTGTATGATTTACTTTTTTATGGTGAAATCGATGAGTTTTTATCATTAAATCCTGACATCATTCCCCACAAGTTGGTGATGCTAACCGGGACTGATTTTTACTCGCTTTTTGACCTTTTAAATAAGTACAGGGAACGGTTGTGCCGAAGCAGGCAAATAGAGATATTGATGGAAGGAAGCAGTAGTTACAAATTGGCGGATTTGAAGGTGGCTTTGAGCTTTGCTAATTTACACAGATTGCAGTTAGCCAGATTTGACTTCAACAAAATTCAAACTGTACTTGTGGAGGTACTTCCTGAGCTCCAAAATCTCAAAATTATCCAGTTTTTGGGTCACAATGTGCTGGATTGGTCTCTGTATACGTGGCCTCCCAATTTGGAAAGCTTGGACTGTTCGTGGAACAAGAACTCAAATATAATTACGTTGAACTTCAACAATACGCTACAAGAATTGTACTTGAACATGTCCAATATTAGCTCAAGAAACTTGCATAGTTTGTTCGAAAGACTACCACCTGATTTGAAGGTGTTGATGCTCACATATAACAGCATCGAGCGTTTACACGGGAACCGACTTCAGGATTCAATAGAGAAGCTCGATGTTCTGTTCAATAAAATAAAGCTGCTTGTTGACCCATCAGATGCTATAACTGCACAGAAAATATTCCCTATTCATTTGCAAGAGTTGAATTTGAGCTCTAACTTTATCAACGATGCGTCCTTGATCGAAATCAGGGACCGTTCATGGCCAGAGAACCTCAAGGTAGTTAATCTAAGTGGAAATCGAATCACAAATCTTTACCTCTTGGAGTTGCCTGATTCGGTTGAGAGCTTGCAGTTGGATGCTAATGATATACAGTTCGCTGTAGACGGACATATCATCCGGCCCTACAAATTTCCTTCACTGTTACGATATTTGCTGCTTTTCAACAGCAAAAAGCTCATGAAGCAGATTAATGCCGTGGATGTGGATAATTACATAAAAAACCACATTAGGTTCCCCGAAAGCCTCCGCCATCTATCTATCATTGGATGTGGGCTTACAACTCTCAGATCTTTCAAATTTCCCAGATATCTTTCCGAATTGGTCCTCACTAGTAATTCAATTGATTCTGTTCGTTCCTACGAGTTTAACTGGTACGACATGGTGAATCTCGAAAAACTTGAATTAGACAACGCAACGGACACAAATGGCTGGATTATGCCTCCGAATTTAAAGTAGTGCATACATCTTCTAGCATTGACGGTCTTCATTGTTCATTAGGGATATGATGAGTTCAAACGGTTTTGGTGACATTTCTTGTCAGATCACATAATTGGGAACTGTCTAGAACACATGGAGCCCACAGTGCTTCCCTATTACTATAGATTCATTAATGCATAACACTCCTTTCGATACTACTCAATTCATTAAACTTTTCAAGGCTCAGGTCGCCCATGTTAAATCCTCAACACCGTTCATGAACTCAAGTAAGGGACCCAACTGGACGTGGATTATAGTACAAGATAGTCAATCTTGACGGAGATGCGCTACGATCTGCCCGATGTTTTGTGATATAGGTCATGTTGTGGCACTGTGATTTCTTATACACTTATTTGCAGCCAATTGAAAAGCATTAGTACAAGTTTTAAAGCTTATGCTCATGAATTAATTGAAGTGCTTATAATTTCGTAGAAGCTAGGTTCTCATCTACCGAGCACCCTGGGGCAATGGGTTTGCTGATAAGAGGTTTCTATCGAACAGTCAAGAGAACTGTGGTTGCAGGCTTGAAAGCGAAATGAAGCAAAGACTACCGACATCTCTACTCGTAACTAGATACATCCAACTCCGCCCAGACCCACCGAGTCGTACCGCCACCTCTTCTGCCGCTCGCACCAGGCTCGAACCGCCACGGCGGGCGCTCAGCGTGCCCTAACCACTTTAGACGAAATCAAAACAAATGTTTACACGAAAACCTCAGGAAAAAAACATCAACCAAATAAACTACTCGTTAATCGTTTGATACCAAAGCACACATAATGAGAGAAATTGTATGTAATAAGTGCACAAGCGCACCACCATCGCCACCTGAAAGTCATCACGCCAAAACACCGGTAATGATGGTTTTTTTTCTCACCAAGTCTACGGCAGCTGATGGGCTCAACGCGCTGATTTCATGTAATGACATTTACTAACAGAGTTTTAGATCCATTTGTCTACAGGTCAATGTGGTAACCAAATCGGAGCTGCGTTCTGGGAAACCATCTGTGCCGAACACGGATTGGACAACAACGGAAACTTCCAGGGAAATGATCAAATACAAAGAGCCAAGTTGGATGTGTACTTCAACGAAGCCTCGAGTGGAAAGTACGTTCCAAGAGCTGTTTTAGTTGATTTGGAGCCAGGGACTATTGACAACGTCAAGTCTTCCAAGATTGGAAACTTATTCAGACCAGACAACTATATTTTCGGTCAGAGCTCTGCTGGAAATGTGTGGGCCAAGGGTCACTATACTGAAGGAGCAGAATTGGTTGATTCTGTCATGGAAGTAGTAAGAAGAGAAGCCGAAGGTTGTGACTCTTTACAGGGTTTCCAAATCACTCATTCCTTAGGTGGTGGTACCGGTTCTGGTATGGGTACCTTGTTGATCAGTAAGATTAGAGAGGAATTCCCAGATAGAATGATGGCGACTTTTTCGGTTGTTCCAAGTCCAAAGACAAGTGACACTGTTATCGAACCTTATAATGCCACCTTGTCGGTTCACCAGTTGGTAGAAAACTCCGACGAAACCTTCTGTATTGATAACGAGGCTTTGTACAATATTTGTCAGAGAACGTTGAAGTTGAACCAACCAAACTACGCTGAATTGAACAGCTTGGTATCTTCTGTGATGTCTGGTGTTACTACCTCTTTGCGTTACCCAGGTCAATTGAACTCTGACTTGAGAAAGTTGGCAGTCAACTTGGTGCCTTTCCCAAGATTGCACTTTTTCATGGTTGGTTACGCTCCTTTAACATCAATTGGTTCTAAATCCTTCAGAAACTTGAGTGTTCCAGAATTGACTCAACAAATGTTTGATGCCAAAAACATGATGGCCGCTTCTGACCCTAGAAATGGTAGATACTTGACTGTGGCTGCTTTCTTCAGAGGTAAGGTTTCCTCTAAAGAAGTCGACGATGAAATGTACAAGATCCAACAGAGAAACTCATCCTATTTCGTTGAATGGATTCCAAACAATGTGCAAACCGCCATTTGTTCTGTTCCTCCAAGAGACTTAGATATGTCTGCCACATTTATCGGTAACTCTACTTCTATCCAAGAATTATTTAAGAGAATTGGTACTCAATTTAGCGCCATGTTCAGAAGAAAGGCTTTCTTGCACTGGTACACCAGTGAAGGTATGGAGGAAATAGAATTCCAAGAAGCTGAGTCCAACATGAACGATTTGATCAGTGAATACCAACAGTATCAAGATGCAGTTATCGAAGAGGATATTGACTACGCTGACGAAGCTCCAATGGAAGACAACATGGCTTAAATGTCATCTGGGTGTTGTTGTTATTCTTGCTGGCTTTGTTTCTATTATTTTGTCTTGAAATTTCTTATAATTACAAGTTGTAGAGAGAGGTTCTCTTCTATATTTTTTGTTGAATATAATTGTATTAATTACAGAATTGTTCGTTATATGTAACTCTATTCCTTATCATGTTGTGTGTGTTTTTGTAATGCACTATACTGTCGTAACTATGCCCGCAAGATCTAGTTGTTGCCTCTCAAGAAATTCTTCACGAAGTCGTTCTTGTCAATCTTACCGGTTTCTGTTTGATCATCGAAATACCTCATAACATGACATTGTTGTTTCCAGAAATTGATCAACTCTTGGAACTCCATTTGTCCCTTCATATATAATACATTGGCAACTCCCAAGTCTTTGACGAATCTTTGTCTTTCGAACTCTTGTCTAATCTTGGTTTTGATGTTAGACACTGGCATATCCAACTCGTAGATATCACTCATTTCTTTGGAGTATCTCATGTACTTACGGTACAAATGGATCACTCTTTTTCTCAACTCAGGATTGGATGCCGACCTCTTGGTTGTTTCAGCAAATTCAGTAGCTAACGTCATTGGAGATGTGATTTGTTTTTAGAAGATTTTGGTTGGTCAAAATTTCAATGAGATTGGTGCGGAAACGAACATCGACTAAATGCATCGTAGTTATTGAAGCTCTGGTATATGTATTTTAGGGTAGTCTACAGAGACGTGATGTCTAGAGAAACAGAGTCGAGATCAAGGTTCAGGGTGGTTTTCAATTGATGGAGTTTGGGTGTATGAATGTGTATAGAATACGTGGGAAATACGGCCCATCTCACCGCGATTGGGTGGAAAATAGTGCGACGAGGTGGTACATTACCACGAGCGATTCTTCTAGGCCCAAGTAAAAGAGGAAAGGATCAAGCTGGATCAGATCCACCAGCAATGGACTCCAGAAGTGGCTACCGTCAGCTAGAGTTCCTGAGACACGGTGCATTCTTGTATGTGTTCAAACCATTCCTTTCCCGATAGTGTTTTTGATACGGATCAATAAGCGGCTCGATGGTTCCAAGAGTTTGATAAACCGGCACAACTCAAAGCACCAGTCCCAGTAGCACATGTTCACCAATCTCTCTATCAAACTCAAGATAATTTTTTCATCACTTTTATCAAGATATCCGGGGGAGTTGTCTGATTCTTCTTCCAGCTTCAAGTTCAAATATATAATCAAGAAGTTGTAGCCGAGTTGAACATTATTGGAGTCCAAAAGCTTGTTCATTAAATTTATTGGAGTAGTTTTGAGAATACTGAAGAAATTTGACCAGTACTTGAACTCTATCTTCCTGAGACAGTTGATGAATATTTGTTCGTGGTTTTCAACTAGTTTAATAAGGAGAAGCAAACGATGAATAAGGATGTTCTCTTGCGAAAGATAATCGAAAAGAAGAAGTTCAAGACAGTAAAGGTACTGCTTGAAGCCTGAGAATTTCTTATGTATTATTTCCACATCTGTGTCATTGAGGAGATCAAATTCAATCAAGTTATTGAGGATCAACTTTGAGTTGAGCTTGATTTTAATGAACTCTTTGCTCAAAAGTAAATCCTGAAACCCAATCAAGTTGATTGATTCTAAGTTTTTTTGTATTTTCAACGGCTGGAAATTTTCAAGCTGAATAGTAATTGGTCTGATTAGCCTCATTTGATTGGTTATATCTTCCTCTTCGAGGCCATCTTGAGGATTCAAGTCCACTGGATCAAAAATTAGGTCTATAAGGTGGGTCAAGTTGTAAATTAGAAGTTGATTTCCTTTGAACAAGTAAATGTATTTAACCGTCTCTTCATTGATTGTTATATCATTGATCCGAAACTCTTCAATACAACTTTGCACTTGGATGAGCTGGAAGTAGCTAGTGAGCAAAATCTTGTTAGACTGGTTTTTCAAAATATAGAACTCACCGTTATTAAGTAAGATCAAGAAATTCATGTTGTTAATCATTCGTATCTTGGCCATTTTGTCCAAAGCTAGTTTGTCCTTCATTGTGGTGAAATCAATACTCTTCAGCTGTTTCATAAAGAAGTTGTAAAAAACGCCTTGGGAGTTTGTATAGCCATCGAATAGCTCAAATATGAACAACTTATAATGGGAGTCCAAGATAATCAACAGATTATCTACCAATTCAAATGTCAATATTTTGTTCAAAGTATGTCTCCAAATGAATAGATCTGAGTCGAAAGGGAATGGCTGTCCTCCTTGAGCATACCCAGAGTTTTTCAAGTTTACGATGACCAACTCATCTACAACCTTATATAAACCATCCACGTCTTTTGTCTTTCTGTTTATTAGGATCAAGAAATGTTTGAAACTGAGATGGTCAATAATGTTAAGCGTTTCCACGTAGTAGTTCCTGAAGTTGAACCAGATTAGATGGTTAAAGTCTCCCTCAGAGTTTTTGTATGGATTGGAAACTGACAACCTGTCGCCCGATGAAACAATAAACTGATTTAAATAGTTCTTTGATATTTTCAATTTCGACGGAGCCAGTCCCGAAAGATGAGAGTACTTGAAATGGGACAAGAGTGGGTACTTTACCAACTTATTCCTATACTTGGTGGATTCAACGATCGAAAAGTACTGAGGAGATGTCACTATCAAATCTTGTGGATTTAACAACTTTATTAAGTTCACCTTTTGAATGTGCCTGTTGTTTATTAGCAACACAGAGGTGTCATTCGAAGCTATCAACAAGTGACGAGTGGTGAGATAGTCCTCGTTAGTTTCATGCGAGAGAAGCTCCGTATCAGTAGTGATGTTTCCAAACTTGGATGAAATAAACCATTTTCCTTTTTCGTTCAAAACAATAAAGAATTGGCCATCATTGGACCACTGGAAGTGAAAGTCTGACCAATTGGAAATCTCAATATCCGTTGACTTTTTCAAGCTTCCATCAAGCCTGAACAACCCCAAATAGGTTTCCCCATTTCTCCTATACTTTACAAGTGCTACCTCAAAGACAGGGTTAAACTTCAAATCTTCGATCTCCAAATTAAGTCCTATCTTATGCCCCTCTGGATTCAATTCGTTATCACCGACTTTCATATACCACACATCGTTCAGTATGTCTACAACTACGAAGTAGTTGGACCTATAATTGTACCATATGTCTCTAGTTTTGGAGTCAAACCACTCGAACTCGATAAAGTTGTAGATCTCGTTATTTAATGTTTTGACATTGATGACTTGAAATAAGTTTTCGTTGTAAACAAAGAGATTGTGGCTATTGGATTTCAACCAGAACTTGGAGATTCCAATCCCTATCTTGACTATTTTGAAAATAGAGAGCTTCACATGCTCAATATTGAAGTTCGCAAGTTCATCGATTGGGGCATTGAAGCTTTCGATGTTCTCGAGATTTATATGGTTCGACCCCAACGACCGGGTCATCTGATTGAACATCTTGAGGAACGTAAATCGCTCGACACTGGAATTGACAGGTAAAAGTTTCTGTAGTGTAATGTTATCATTATCACTAATTTCGTATACCGATTTCGTAGGATCAATGTTCACCTGGTAAATAATGAGATAGTCTTGGTCTGTCATAAGAAACAAGTTTAGGATGTTCAATTTGGACATCTTGACTCCATAGCTGAGGTTCTTTGTCTTTACTCGTTTGTTGGATCCATGCTGTTCAATTGATGCGGTGGTTCTAGTGTGTATTGCTAGCGGAAGAAGGGTTGTTTCGTGGACGATGATTATGGAAGCCTTGGTGAGAACCGCAACGAACGACGTGTTCTTCATGTCAATAATCTCGAGAACATCTTCGTTCGTGGCCAATGGAGCCGAAAGCTCTGCAGAATCGATCCAAACCATAAGGAGTACACCGTTGGATACGATTTTTCACTTCGCGATTAGAGTTCAGGGTTTGAGGAAGACGAGTTGAGTCTTGTCGGATGCCTTTGAGTGGAGAGCGATTGTGTTGAACTTTAGGTCGACGTCTTTAGAGTAGTACAGAAATGGCGTTGGACTTTATGTCGACGATTTAGAGTAATACAGTGATGATTGAATTTTACTTCGATGTCTCTGGAGTGAAAATAAGATAATCTTTAATCCTGTCCACCGGCCAGGCTGATTCAATGTGTTCTATCTCTACTTCTATTTCAAGTACTGGAGCTTAATACTGAGCTGAATGTTTTTCGTGACAGATTGAAGAGTTCCTTTCAATGTTGGAAAATGTTTGAATTCTCCCCTTATTCTGGCACTCCTTCACGACAACTAGATTGGAGATGGTGCAGCCAATACCTTCTCGTTTCAGTAAATGGATTACTTCACCACTCTTTGTATCAAAACCTAAACTTAATGCAGAAGAATGTGACATTATCCTTCACTGTTAAGCCACACTTAGTAGTTCGCTTCGCTGCTACATTGGGTGGTAACCGTCCTCTTTTGTGGGAAGGTACTGTTGTGAATTGTTTATAAAGACCACGGAAAATTATAACACAATTAAGACTCATTTCTCTGAATCAGCCGCAATGCGTTACCACTCGTCTTCTACTTTATGGAAGTGTTGAAATGTACTATTCCCCCACCACACTTCGGATACCATTTAATACGTAGCACGTGACATACATCACGCGATTTGAATATCCTGCATTAACCAAAGACATCTGCAATTGGGCTCCAGAATTTGTGGTTAAGCGTCATTGTCTCGCTCGCCTACTTGAAGAATTGCAATTCCAAAGCGATGAGTTGTAAGCCTAAACCATGGCGGTGATTCTACCCTTAATCCGTAATTACTACTTAATGAAATACTCATAAGTATTATATCGCCCTCCTAACAGGCCCACTCTTTTGCATTGTTAGATTCGGGCGTGTGGTCTAGTGGTATGATTCTCGCTTTGGGTAGCGCCGTTTGGCGGTAACACAAGTATGCGAGAGGCCCTGGGTTCAATTCCCAGCTCGCCCCATCTTTTTTATTTCACGCCTCTTTGAACGTACCTTAGTTGGGATATTTTTGATTGATTGTGGCGTTGTATAGCAACAGTGTACGTCGAGACACTGGTGGCTATTATGGTAGCTCTTTTAGTCGTCTGTCTCCTCGCCAAAAGCCAAAAAAAAAGTCCTATACTAGTAAGGCCTCCACCGCGATCCCCGCTAGTTTTGGGTCCAGAACTGGCCGGCTTCGCTGTAAATGGCTCCAGCTCGCGGGAGGGACATTTCAAGGTGGCCAAAGCACTGGCCATTTCCTTTGACGTTTCGTCCCATACACCCATGCCGCCCCAACAGGCCCCGTCCGACCTCTCTTTCTGGTTATATAACGTTTAACCTATTCCACCATGGATCCTCGCCCTAGAGCGGCACTTATCTTTCCCATTCAATGCCCACGAATTTTTCGCAGCGAAACTATTAGAACATCGATCGTGAAAAAGATAAAGCCCAACAAGTGTTGAGAGCATAGCAACTAGAAATACAAAGAGATGTCTCATACGGCTGACCAAGAGAAGATTGTGTTGAAGGTCTTGTCTTACCAGCCTCACCAGTTCTACGAGATCTTGGAGGTCCGCAAGTCTGCCAATGATAACGAAATCAAAAAGTCCTATCGGAAGTTGGCCATCAAATTGCACCCTGATAAGAACCCACATCCCCGGGCTGCTGAAGCCTTTAAGATAGTTAACAAGGCTTGGGGAGTGTTGAGCGACCCAGAGAAGAAGCGGATGTATGATAATACGGGAGCCGACCCCGATTCACGATTCAACCCTTCGATGTCCAGTACCAGTGCTAGAACTGCAGGAGGCAGTCCCTTTGCTGCTCAAGGATTTGGACAGGGAAATGACTTCGATGACATCTTTGACTTCTTCTTCAGAGGTGCTTCTCCTGCTGGAAGAGGTGCCCAGACGTTTTCGTTTGGTAATAATGGCTTTACTTTCCATTCATTTGGAGGCCCTGGAGGCGGATTTCAATCGTTCCCACAACAAAGACAAACTAGGCCTCGGCAACAACGAAGAACCAACGAGGAGCAGACGCCAAATGACTTGCTAACCAACCTCAAGCAGTTGATTCCTATATTATTGTTTGTGTTAGTTTCTGTTATACCTGCATTATTTTCTGAACAGAGTGTGCCAGACTATTCGTTTAAACAGACGGCTAAATTCAATGCTGCAAGGACCACACCCAATCTCAAGATACCTTTTTTTGTGAATGAACAGTTCATTAAAAAGAAGAAGTATTCTGAAACCCAAATGAAGACATTCGACTCCAAGATAGAGAATATGTTTATTCAGGACAAAAGGTCCAAATGCTCAAGAGAGCAGCTGATAAAGAATGAATTATACGAAGATGCACACGGATGGTTTTCCACCGATCAAAGGAAGCTAGAGAAAGCCCGAAATTACCCCATGCCTAATTGTCAAATATTGAAGGAGTACAATTTGATATAAAGCAAGGAATATTAATTATATATATAGTACTAATGCATATGTTGATCCTCTTTTAGGGTTCTATAGAAATATTGGTTCTATTCTGGGTGACGCATACTACTTGAGCTACTGGGAAGTATGTCCCAGTCGTATACTGAAGGGGTCCCTTTTCCCAAACCTTGGATGTTTCGTTAAAGCAGAAGGTTTTGACTTTGATATTTTCATATTGGGAAGTTCCAATACTCAAGTAGGAGAATACCGACCGGCCATCTGTTGCTTTACAAGTAACTGAACCGCTGATTGTAGTCGATGTGGTTATGGCTTTGGTTGCTTTTCGAGTGTACTTGATCAGAAACCCTAAAGAGAGGCCCGGGATAATTCCTGCCAGGATCAGTGGAGAAAGGGCCACGTTAAAGATTTTGTTCTGCTTGTAGGTTGATCCGACACCTAATTCTAGAGATGCACTGACAGAGCCAGTTCCATCCACTTTATTTTGAAGTAATTCCATAGTTAGAGGAACGTTAACTTTGACATTGGGTTTCTCGTAGGCCTCCTTAAAATCCCATTCATTGATGGTGAACAAGGTCTTGTCAACATCGTTTTTGAGATGGTTAATGATAATGTAGGTTTGGGAGTCTTCTACAGATAGTCTCACTTTTGAGTTTTGGCCTGCAAGCTTCTTCAAGAGGTCGATACTGATGAGGTCTCTTCGTGGTACCGTCATATCAGTATACTTATCTTGAAACGATGGAAACTCCCTTGTTAAATCCACAATTTCGTTGGAATAGAACAAGGACCCTGGCGTAAATTCTGTATCAGAAAAAGAGAAACTAGGAATCTGACCATGGGTGTGGGTGATATTTCCTTCACTGATAGTATCAACTTCAATGATACCGTTTATCTCACTGACGGAAGTAACGTCACTATCGGTATTTGCATCGCTGATGGTATAACACCAAGCCACAGTCAATAAAATAAGAATATATACGTTCATATTTGTTGAAGGTGTAAGTTAAAGAGGCAAGTAAAATGAGAAAGGGAGCACCGTATAAGTTTCCACAAGAGATGAATACTCAGCCATATCAAATTGAAGTCAGCATATAACATTTAAGTGATATGGCTGAAAGAAAAAATAGAAATAAAAAATAAATTTAAAGATAGGCACTGAACAATGCCACATTATGCCAGAAATCAACCTCTAATAACACTTTCTACCAGCTAGTACTCATATACACCCCGATAATGGCTCATGTGACCCAAGTTTCTCGCCTCACATTCCCCTTCAACGTACAATTCTCTTCGTCTCCTTCCATATGCTCAGTTCCTGCAGCCTTCATTTGCATAACGGGCTTTCGCGTAGTAAGCCATGGCCAATAGTAGTAACTATAAGCAGTTAAAATTACCAACGAGGAAGTGGCAAAGACATCACATTCCAATCCCAGCCCTGCAGCCCCCAGTACTATACAGGGGCCAAGCCTTGCCGACTCGGAGGCTTTATAGAGATATAGCTCTACCTCAGGTTGGTGGGTGTGTGGGCCCCGATTTTTCGTCTTTCTCCCACGGCAAGCTGGGGCAAGCTTCAGCCTGGTCTTCTCCCAGCTAAGAACTTTCTCCAATACAGCCGACTCGTTTGTGTGTTGGAATACCGCATATACAAATAAAGTCTGTGCGATTGCACGAACTTTACTATTTTCAAGCAAAGTGCTGCAGTGCACCGAATTCTATTTTTAATTGGTAACGAATTAATCAAAACTCAACTAAAAAGCTCCCAAGTGTTGTGTTCCCTATCACCAAATTCCCGACTCATTGTTCATACATACTAGTTGGTATCCACTGCTTATAACATCGTTCTGTTTGCCTGTAATACAACTCATCGAGTGGCTTACGTACATCACTGTAAATTCCAGGTTCTCGTCCCTGAGACAACACACTCTATACGCCGAGTTCATCACAGGTATAGAACACAAGGTAGCAGCTACCTGCTAACACAATAGTAAATGTCACCCCCGACCAAGAAGCAGAAATTTGAAGGAATGAATTCGACTGAGTTGTTGAGTATTCTCGAGGATCCAGAGCTCTTTCAAAAGAATAGCGACTTGATCAGAGTAAGTCTCATGGAACACATCAAATCACAGAATGCGTTGGTGACGGAATTACAGGAAAACCTCGAGACATCCAAGCTTGCCAACAAGGCGTTCAAGAAGG
Organism: Yamadazyma laniorum; assembly: GCA_002109505.1. Lineage (NCBI taxonomy): Eukaryota > Fungi > Ascomycota > Pichiomycetes > Serinales > Debaryomycetaceae > Yamadazyma > Yamadazyma laniorum. Next base: position 336,985 of record MVNT01000007.1, on the reverse strand, counting down.
CGTTATCTGAGATAGGAACCGTGGTTATCTCTGTTGCTATGGGAGACTTGTCCAAAAAGGTGGAGATTCACACGGTTGAATCCGACCCCGAGATCTTAAAGGTCAAAATCACCATTAATACCATGATGGACCAGTTACAGACGTTTGCCAACGAAGTCACAAAAGTGGCCACCGAAGTGGCCAGTGGTAAACTAGGTGGCCAGGCCAAGAACGAAGGCTCGGTGGGGATCTGGAGATCTTTAACCGACAATGTTAATATTATGGCTCTTAACTTGACCAACCAAGTGAGAGAAATTGCTGACGTTACTAGGGCAGTTGCTAGAGGTGACTTATCTAGGAAAATCAATGTGCATGCTCAAGGTGAAATCTTACAACTTCAAATGACTATCAATACCATGGTGGACCAGTTGAGAAAGTTCGCCTTTGAGGTGTCTAAAGTCGCCAGAGATGTGGGTGTTTTAGGTATATTGGGTGGCCAAGCCTTTATTGAGAAGTTAGAAGGTATTTGGAAAGAATTGACTGACAATGTGAATGCTATGGCCTTAAATTTGACCACACAAGTGAGAAATATTGCTAATGTTACTACCGCTGTTGCTAAAGGAGACCTTTCTAAGAAAGTTACTGCTGATTGTAAGGGTGAAATATTGGACTTAAAGTTGACTATCAATCAGATGGTGGATCGATTGCAGAATTTTGCAACGGAAGTTACGACTTTATCAAGAGAAGTGGGTACTTTGGGTATCTTAGGAGGTCAAGCTAATGTCCAAGATGTCGAAGGAGCCTGGAAGGCCGTCACAGAAAACGTTAATCTAATGGCAACCAACTTAACCAATCAGGTGAGATCTATTGCTACAGTTACCACTGCTGTTGCCCACGGAGACTTATCTCAGAAGATTGATGTTCATGCTCAAGGTGAGATCTTACAATTGAAGAACACTATCAATAAGATGGTGGACTCCTTGCAATTGTTCGCTTCAGAGGTGTCAAAAGTTGCAAGGGATGTCGGTATCAATGGTAAATTAGGTATTCAAGCCCAAGTCAGTGATGTTGATGGGTTGTGGAAGGAAATTACTTCCAATGTCAATACTATGGCCTCCAACTTGACCTCACAAGTGAGAGCCTTCGCCCAAATTACTGCAGCTGCTACAGATGGTGACTTCACCAGATTTATTACTGTTGAAGCCTCAGGTGAAATGGATGCTTTGAAGACAAAAATCAATCAGATGGTTTTGAACTTAAGGGAATCCATTCAAAGAAACACGGCTGCAAGAGAGGCTGCTGAATTAGCAAACAGTGCAAAGTCTGAGTTTTTGGCTAATATGTCTCATGAGATTAGAACGCCATTGAATGGTATTATCGGTATGACGCAATTATCATTAGACACAGAGCTCACTCAGTACCAAAGAGAAATGTTGTCCATTGTGCACAATTTGGCTAACTCGTTATTGACAATTATTGATGACATCTTGGATATCTCCAAGATCGAAGCTAATAGGATGACTGTCGAGAAAATAGACTTCTCCTTGAGAGGAACCGTTTTTGGGGCTTTGAAGACTTTGGCCGTCAAGGCCATTGAGAAGTCTTTAGACTTGAACTATCAGTGTGACTCCTCTTTCCCCGACAATTTGATTGGTGATTCTTTTAGATTGAGACAGGTCATTTTGAACTTGGCTGGTAATGCTATAAAGTTCACCAAAGAAGGAAGAGTAAGTGTGTCCGTAAAGAAATCAGAAAAGAGAGCTGATGACAACGACAAATTGTTATTAGAGTTTTGTGTAAGGGATACCGGTATCGGTATCGAAAAGGACAAGTTGGGCTTGATTTTCGATACTTTTTGCCAAGCTGATGGTTCTACCACAAGGAAGTTTGGTGGTACTGGTTTAGGTTTGTCAATTTCGAAGCAGTTGATTCATTTGATGGGTGGTGAAATCTGGGTTACTTCAGAATATGGTTGTGGGTCCAACTTTTACTTCACTGTGAGTGTCTCACCATCTGGCATTAAATATACCAGACAAACAGAGCAGCTTCTACCATTCAGTGGTCATCAGATTTTGTTTGTTTCAACTGAACACAGCGAAGCTGAGCTACATTTGATTGGCAATGGAATCGTCGAGTTAGGTTTAAGCCCCGTAATCGTGAGAGAGATTAAAGATGCCAACTTGACTGAACCAGTCAACTATGACATAATAGTCATTGATTCTATAGAGACAGCCAAGAACTTGAGATTGCTCCCAGAGGTTAAGTATATCCCATTGGTATTATTGCACCATTCTATCCCCGAGTTGAATATGAGAATTTGCATTGATTTGGGTATTTCTGCGTATGGTAACACTCCATGCACCCTTAGTGATTTGGCCAGTACCATTCTACCAGCATTGGAATCCAGGTCTATTTCACAGAATACAGATGAATCTGTCAGTTACAAGATCTTGTTGGCTGAAGATAACTTGGTGAACCAGAAGTTGGCGGTTAGAATTCTCGAAAACCAAGGACACCGGGTTGAGGTTGTTGAAAATGGTTTGGAAGCTTACCAGGCTATTCAAAAAGGAAAATACGATGTGGTTTTGATGGATGTTCAAATGCCTGTTATGGGTGGATTTGAGGCAACTGAGAAGATCAGACAATGGGAAAAGAAGTCCAACCCGATCGACTCTTTAAGCTTTAGAACACCAATCATTGCGTTAACAGCACACGCTATGTTGGGGGATCGTGAAAAGTCGTTGGCTAGGGGAATGGATGACTATGTTTCAAAGCCATTGAAACCCAAGTTATTGATACAAACCATCAATAAGTGCATCCACAATATCAAGCAATTGAAGGAATTGTCAAAGCAAAACAACAGCAACAGGTCATCTTCTAACTTTGCCAAGAACTTAAAGAATGGCTCCTTAGATCTTTCTGGCATTAACTCCAATGCAAGTTCACCCGGTGCCTTAACTCCTAATGGATTCGAGCCCAAGATTGTAGAAATTACTTGCACAAGTCCAAGACCCAGCAGTCCAAAAAAGGCAAACTCAAATGACTTCATGATCAACGGAAGACCAGGTCAATTACTGACTAAAAACAGGTCAGTCACCGAATCAGTTATAAATGTGTTGTCTAAATCCCAGGATTAGTTAACACCCACGAACTAATGACCTCGACTAATAAATATTGTGTATTAAATAATTGTGCTTATTCCCTAATGCTATTCTGAATGTGATTTTCGCCTACCAAACAGTGTCTTTCCATTTCACCAATTCTTGTTGCTGAGTATACACATCCTTCTGTGCTTTCTTTCTCATGTAGAATATTGGGCAATCATTGTTTGAACACAAAACCTCTTGATGTAAGGATCCTTGGCATCTTTGACATTCAGTCCAGAGTCGTGAAAACTTGTTCTCTAAATAGTTCATTTGCGCCAACGCACTGCAATATAATTTCGGACCTTCTTCGATACAGTTTTCACATAAGAGTCCTTTGTTTGTAGGTTTTAACGGAGTTTTACAGTTCTTGCATGTTTCTGCCTTTCTGGCAAATTTGAGCAAACCTCCACTCTTGGGGGCTGCTCTTTTCACAGTTCTGGTGTGATCACCAGTCAATAACTCTTTGGCCTTCTTTTCACCCATTATAGGCTCGAAGATTCTCATCAAAGGGTTGGCCAATTGGTTGTCCAAATAATAATTCACGTCAATAGGCAAAGAGTTTTCTAGGACATACAAGGGATCCTCCGACTTGTCGTAATTTTTGGCACCAGCTGGACCATTTACGATGACGTATGCAACTCTATCACCCAAAGTTGGTGCAGATCCTGGATCTCTTTTACGCATCCTTTCAGCCAAGACAACGTGAGCTTGTTTGGCAGCGTAGTCTTGCTTTGAATATGCCTTAGTGATGACCAATTGTGATAAATCAACACGATTTTGAAGCAAATCAGCAATAGTTTGTTTGACATATCTTTCAGCCTTTCCCACGTCTCTTTCCTCCAAGATTAGCTCCAACACCTTAGTAATGACGTTTTGGACCAAACGACAATTGTCTCTTCTCACAGTTTCGATACCCTTTGTATCCATCTTATCGAACTTGTCAGGATTCGTCCAGTATAAACCAGCGTATCTTTTTTTGTTGATCAACAAGTATGGGTAGTAGCACTTTTCGAACTCCAACTTGATAGGATTCTTGAATTTGGACGAGACATATTTTGCTGCTTCTTCGCCAAGTTCCATACATTTTTTCAAATCAGAATAACCAAACTTGATCATAACAGAATCTGTATCACCATAGACAACCTGGGCATCATAGTCGAAACCATTTTTCTTACAGTAGTAGTCTTGAACCTCGTTTTTGGTTTTTTCAATCATAACTCTACCAAAAGCTGTAGTCGAGGATGAAATAGCTAAACACGGTAACTTACCTATAGTTGCACCAGTGAAACCATAGACGGAGTTTGCCGAGATCTTCAAAGCCAACTGTCTACCGTTCAAGACAGATTGCCTAAAGGGATCGGTTTCCTTCTTTAAGTCAGCCTTTGCTTTTTTTCTTGCAGTCAATAATTCATCCAAAATCGTTGGAAGGATACCTTTTCTCTTTGTGTCTTTAACAAAATAATCACCATTTGGAGTCAAAGTATAGTCGTCCTCGTTTAATCCAAATGTTTTAATGGTCTGCTTGTTGAGCAATGTGGTGTAACACAAATTGTGAGCCATCATAATAGAAGGATACAAAGAGCTGAAATCCAATGTAGTAATCGGAACATCATAGTAACCTCTCGAAGGCTCAATAACCGTAGCACCTTCATATTCTTCGTTGGTTCCTTCACTTTTCATATTCGGAATCACAATGTCTTGTTCGAGACATTTTCTGAACAATTGGGAGATGACTTTGATTTGTTGGCCTCTAGATAACAAATAGGAAAAGGGAACACCGGTGACTCTTGCCATCTCTGTATAGTTAACCAAACACATCAATTTCTCGACCAACCGCAAAGGTAAATATGCATCTTTCAAACAGTACACAGCCAACCTCCTTCTAGTTTCGGAGTCACCGTTTTGCAAATCCGTGATGATGGTATGTTGGACGTCTTCTTTCTGCTCACCCAAGAAATGGGCAGACACAGAATTCAATGTGTAACTTCTCAATTTGTATTCTCTTTGGATAAACTGCAACAAATCCAATTGCATTCTACCATCGATGTTGATGACCTTATTTTCTCTCGTACCGTAAGCTCTGGAACTGAAAACCGAGTCCTTCACTTCTTGTTTTATCTGTCTCATTCTTCCGAAGTATGGAAACTTCTTCAAATGCAAAGCATGAGCTCTATCTAATAAGTAGGGCAAATCAAAGTTGGCGGTGTTATATCCAATAATGACATCGGGGTCCACGTGTAGCACGAAATCTCTCCAGGCCATCAACATCTCTTCTTCTGTTTCGTGGGAAAAGATTTGAGACCCGATGATGGGTGCACAGGATTTGACCGTGAAAACATTTCTTACGAAGGGTTTCAGCTCACCATAATTCAGAACAATATTGGCAATCTGAATAACCTGGTCATGTTCTGCTTCAGGAAAGATTCCCTTTCTTCCAGCACATTCGATATCAAATGACAAAATACGTAAAGGTGCCATCTTTAACCACTCTCCTTCAGACTGGTGAGCCACCAAGTCCTTATAATGAATGGAGCATTCGATTTGACAGGTAGATTGAAACAAATTCTTGTCTCTCAGCAAGTGGTACTTACCCTTAGGCAATCTTATCCACGACATTCCGGTGATCCTGCAATCGACCATCAATCTCAATAGGTAGTTGATGTTGTCGTAGGTCACGATCCCCATAGGGAAAAGCTCTTCGAAGTGGACCTCTCCTCTTTCGAAGGAAGACCTCAATCTCGAGATATTTCTTGCATTGTTGACATAAATCTTGAAGAACGGGGTCCTCACGTTATTGTTATAACCCCAGATCGACTCCTTAGACGTCACTTCAATAGACCTTATACCCTGGAAACTGCCGTTAAGATAGTTCTTGAAGGTACCCATGTGGTCGCTTACAGAGAAACCTCTGGGCACAGGAACGTACAAATAATGCAAGAACCCTGTCACGTTACACAAGATCGAGTTACCCTTATCAGTGATACCAAAAAACCTGGCAATTGTGTCGTCGTTGAGCTGTGTTTCCTCAGCATCCAACTGCTGGAACGTTATATCGTGCTGCTCAAAATCAGGATCAAGCGGAGGCCGGTCCCACCTTTGATGCTCTTGGTCTTCAGCGCCAGATTCGGAGGTCATACTGACCAATTCTTTCTCAAAGCTGGTGGGCTCATCCATATTTGTATCACGCTTTAATTTCTTCAAAAGCAGCTCCTGACTTTCAGATAAAGGGTCCGTCGTGGGATACAACGACTGCGAGGCCACCGGCATCGAATGTGCCAGCTCCATCAGGTCGGTTATGGGTCTTTTCGACATGGCAGATTAAGATAATGAATAGTTCGAATGAGCTAAACGCGACTGAAAAGATTTATGGGTTTTTGTGGTGCGCGTCGATATAAATGCTGCAAAATGTCGTCTTTGTGAATAACTAGCTATTGACACGGAAGGCCTTGAGATCAGTCAAGAGCTTTGAACGAATCAAGTCGAGAGACAGTAGAAAGGACTTGCTCTCCAGAAGGCCCTGGAATTTTTTGAGAATTAAAAAGAATTGGCAGAGGTCGTAGGACACCTTTGTCATCTCGCTTAGGCAGTAGTCTATAGAGATGGACTCGAATAACTCGTCGTCATTTCCTTCGTCTATGATGTTGACTTCTTCGTCGCCGTCGGCACTATCGATGTTGAAAATGCTCGAGAAATGATAGTCGATGTTCTTTTCGAAGGCAACGTTCATTTTGTAGGTGGCATCGTTGGTCTTCAATGTTGAGAGCCGATTGATCCAAAACTGTTTGATGGACTCAGATTTGACGGTTTTAATCAAGTTTATGAATATGATGAAGTCAATGGTGAACTTGAGGCTCTCGTTGTTGGTCTTGATGCTGAAGTTGGATGAGTTCAACGCAACCAAAAGGTCTCTGATCAATGAATCATTGGAATCCACGTAGTAGCTTATAAGTTCATAGTCTGCTTCGTTCCCGTTGAAGGCTCTTAAAAGGTTGGCCTCAAAAACATCAAAGCACACTTGGGGTACCTTGGGCGAATCGTGCGGTTGCCTGAAATGCTCTGTAATGATTTCGTTGTTGATAACATTCGAAGGGATATTGAGGTGCCTCATGCCAGTCACAGACAATCGTAGTATCGAACTTAAGACTATATCTGCTGTGAGTTTCAACTCGTTATTTGACTCGTCTCTTACTTTGGTGATTAGCTTTATTATTTCCCTCAAAACTGTCAAGTATTTGGGTAAGTTTTTGTTCTTCAAGCTGATTTTGGAAAGAATCCACCTGACAATTGATACACTGCAAGGTAGGAGAAAATTCTGGGAAAGGTAGTCCAAGCCGTTGTTCAAAATCTTCGAGTTGATTTTGCCGTTGACAAATGCAATTGTTGCTTGCTGATAGATCAAAGGAATCAATTGATACACTTGTTTGACATCGATAGACTTGATCAAATCATCTGATAATCCTTCTGACTCATCAAACAACGAGTTGATCCATTCATTCACCAAACTGTTGTAGTTATTGACAATTGTCTGATCATTTTCGATACTTTCATTATAAACTGGGGTCAAATTGGAGTAGTTCAAGTTGAAGTTGTGTAAGTAGGTTGAGGTAAAGGAGTTCTTGAGATTGAAGTTCAAATTCAAGTTTTCGGAACACTGTACAATAAAAAGTAAAAGGATACCAAAGTACGAGAAGAATTCTTGGAAAGACCCTTCATTGCTGTCATTCAACTTGAAGGATTCGTTGTCTAGAAGTTTGATGAATTTGAGTATAATATTCTTGTCAGACAAGTTGAACATGAAGAGCTGAAAGAGCTTAGGTTTCAGAAGAAGTATTAGTATAAGTCTGTTCAACTTCTCAAAGCTCGACTCATCTACCAACAAACTCATCATGTTTTCCATGGCTGAGATCAAATCAATCTGCTTTTGCATGGAGAACTCTACTTTGTTGATGATCGTATCAAAGTAGTCCACCAAGCTGGACTCTTCAATGGAAATGAACTCACTGTTGATATTGTACAACTTATCGTTGAGTGCTTCGGTAAAATTCTCTGAAGAGTTAACATTTGACATTTCATGAATTAACATTTGCTGATTTACCTTCGCTTCGTTAGGGAAGAACCGATGAAACGACTTGATGGACAAAATCTTGTTGAAAATCAACGACCGTATGAAGTGCTGCTTCAAGTTAGTGTTGATTTTATCAAAGTTATCAAAGCTTTCAAAAGCCTTATTCATAATATCCTCCAAATTCTCAAGTTTATACAATACAATCAACCTGGGCAATCTTGAACTCAAAAAACTCATCCAGTTGTCCTTGACATACACCGGTTGCTTGGTTTTCTCAGCCATGTAAATCCCATTGAACATTGAGTATAGCAATTTGTAGCAGTCTCCATTAAATGTGTCATTGAAGTTGGTGAATAGCTTTTCATTATTGGGCACGGTATACGATCTGAACATCTCGTTAAAATAGAAGAAGATCTTGATGTTTTCAAAGTTGGCATAGTTTTTTGAATTTGTGTTCAAGGTCAAGTTATTCAACCGGGGCTGAATAGCAAAGTTCTGCTTACTGCTTGTGAATTTACTACTGCAGTATTCGAACTGCTTGGTATAAGCATTGGAGCTAAGGAAAGACAAGAGTTTTGTGATGAACCCCTTAACACTTTCCTTGTCTTTCAAATTAAACTTCAGGATTAAAATGCCCCAATTGAAGATCAACTCGTTCAAAAGCTCTTCGTTATTACGCTCTAAAGCAAACTCAGAATACTGGATAAACACATTCAAAAATGCTTCCACGTCCCTAATAAGATGGATCTTCGACTGGTACTTCCTCAAGATCCGGACCTGCTGGTTGGTAGGCAACTTGGCCATGGCACTCCAAAAGAGACTCAACTTAACCAAAGACACAGCTATCAAGTATTTTTCATTACTGGAGTCCTCCAACAAACTCACAAACTCCTCGGCTGCCACGGGGGTCTCTGCATCGAGCTGCTTGAAAAGGTGAAGAAACTGCTTCTCCAGTATCTTCCTCCTGTTGGAGAGGTGCAAAAGCTTCTCAACTGAATGCATCAACTCTATCGACAAAGTCTACAACTGGAAATTTGATGGAATTTCCAATGCGAAAATACCGTTTCTATTAATGTGCTTGTATTATTTGTATTTACTCCTAATCCATCCGGTTCCGTATATAAAGTTACATAACTCCCCTGTAGTGTAGAATGCCTCGAACGTTTGTAGTGCCCTTTCACCGCATCAACGTGGCCTACCAGATGCTCCTTTCGTCATTGTTCCAAATGGACTTGTCGTTGAAGTCCCAGTTGATCTGATTGTGATTGAAGTCAAGTTGGTACTTGAGGCTGCTTGAGGGCAACGAGTGGTTGCTGATGTTCAAGTCTGTTTCGTACAACAGTCCACTCCTTGAGGTCAATTGTGGAGACTGGAAATTGGCGCGAAACAGACTCTGCTGACCATTGGAGTCTTGGAGCTTGCTAGGGCTGTGGTTGCTTTTTGGTGTCAGTTCCAGCGACTGCAAAAGTGGAATTTGTGTCTGCAAAGGCGAGGGGATTTTTAGGGATCCCTGGTTCAAATTGTAGACCTTTGGTGGCTGCTCCAGCACTGATTCCACCAAAGGAGACTGGACCAGCTGCTGCAAAGGCTGGATCTGTTGTTGCAACGACTGGGTCTGTTGGTACTGGAGCCCCGAATACAGGTGCTGGTATCCTTGGCCGTAGTACTGGTTCTGGTTGTACTGGTTCGAGTACTGTGAATATTGTGGGGACTGGTACTTTTGGTTGTGTTGGCTATTTGAATAGTTCAGGTGGTGCTGGTATTGCTGTTGTTTGACGGCAGCAGCAGCAGCAAATGCCGCCAAAGAGTGCTTTTCTGGCTGACTTTGGTAATATTGGTGTCTGTACACAGTTGGCAAGCTGCTGCTTGAATTTGAAATGGTCAAATTTTCAATGATTTCAAGCTGCTGGCTGAAGGATGATAGTTCTTGGTTTCGTTTGGGATACATGTTCTATCATAAATGCTATGGTAACGAGTGACTCAGTGGGAATATTGTGAAACGAGTGTGGGGTTATTCTAGGGAAGAGCTCAGATGGCCAGCTTGAAAAATTCAATGTGTTCGATAAAAACGAATGTGTTAAAATAAAAGCAAACAACGGGGGACTAAAAGCTAGTGGGAAGATGGTTGTGATACTCTATAATACAGCGTGATGAATTTCAAAACACTAGATGCCCACTTCGAGTTCTAAACCTAAACTATAAAACAATCGTGGATTTGAAAAACCTTTACAGTGGTTCGTCCAACGCGTTGGAGATTTTGCGTGAAAAATTAGCTACACACTAAAATAGACGTAGAATTACAAATAATAACCAATGGAGTTTACGATTGATTTAGCTGCCAAGCTGGCACCCCCACGTTATCTATAGTGTCTTTGATGACCTTCTCCTGTTGCAGTTGCTCTTCTTCTTGAGACTTGTGTTTCATCTGCCATTCTGGAATGCCTCCCGCAGTCACTCCATCGACAGTCGTAGGATCTGTGATGCCCGAAAACCTCACGCCGTTCTGCTTGGGAGCGGGGGCCGGGTCAGCCGGGGTTTCTGGAGTCTGCTGTTGCTCCTGAGCGGCAGCAGAGGTTTCAGATGGAGGAGAGACTGGTTTTTTGGCTTTCTTCAAGATTTCAGAGGCAGAGGGGATAGAACTGACGGGAGTAAGCTTTCTTTCGGTTTCCTTGGACGACCTCAACTTGATGAGGTTCTTTAAGCTGTTCAACTCTTCATTGATATCGGACAAGTCGTCTTTTAAGTTGTTCTTCGTCAATGTCAAGTTCTTTTCCACCGAGTTCTTCAAGTTGTCAATCTCTAGTTTCATCAACCGTAAGTCGTCGTCAAACACCAACTTGTCCTTGTTGTACTTTGTCAAGAAATCGTTGACATTGTTGATGGTGTCGTCGATTTCCTGGAGTTTTTCTTCGTTACTCTGTTTAATCTCTTTCTGTTCACTGGCCAACTGCTCCAATAACTTATCGATTTTGATGAACTCTTCGTCAATCTGCTTCTTGTCCTCATCTATGCTGCTTTGAGTCGGAGGCACAAGGCTTGGTATCACGTATTTGGAGACCACTTGGTACAATCCGTAGGTGACTCCCACCGTAGCAGTGGCCATGATAAAGTAGTCTTTCCAGGTTCTTTCGGGAATGGCCGGGGGAATGTTGTAGTAGTCAATAGGGTAAGCACCAGGGACAGCTGGGGTGCCCGAAACTGCTGTTTGTGGCGAAGATGTGTGGCCATTGGAAGTGGTACTGTGACTATTGGCTCTGTTCAAGGCCTCTTCAATTTCCTGTTCGTTGAGGCCTTTGGTCTGCAAAAACTCGATCTTCTTGTTCAACGGAGACCCGGCGACGTTGGGGTCCTTCAAGAAGCTCACGGCACTTTGTACCAAATCTTCGTTCATGATTACTGTTGCAATATGCTGGTGATTATTTCTCCATAAAATTGGCTTCCGCGGCCTTTAAATGGCTGTGAAAGTGAATGTGAATCTAGTACTTACATGACAGGCTATTTACATAGGTTTAGGATCGTAGGTTAGAGGGTGGTAGGAACGTAGTGGTATGCAGATATGAACGTAGTGGTATGTTGTTAGGCTCATTGCCTCAAAGGGGAGCTATAGTTTCTTCAAAAGCTCTTCGTATATGCACCAGCTGATGCCAGCACTGAGTCCCTTTCGGCTCAACCTAAGACTCAAGCCCTTGAAAAGGTTGCGGAACCCACCCGGCTCCGATAAGAGAATCCGCATGGTGGCGGCTATAGAGTTGTTGGAAGTGGACAATTGCATCCGGGTCTTTATGGCATCAAAAGGAGCGGTGATGGTGGTGGCCATCGACGCAGCCATGACGGCTGAAGCCGAGTTGATGAGACCTCCACTGTATTGTTGGTTGAACTCGGGCACGATCTTGTACAAGTCGGTTTTGAAGGACTCGTAGAAAAGCACGTAGAGGCCGGCATTGGGACAGTCTCGTGAGAGAGTCACCAAGCTTCCCTTGAAGAAATTTTTCACCGAACCTGGCTTATTGTGGCCGTCAAAATACACTCCTTCGATACTCTCGTACATGGAGTTGTAGCTGTAGAGATTGGATTCGTACCGGGTCTTGATGATGGTGATGGGCATGGTGATATAGCCGGCAATGGCTCGTACCACAAACCCTACGGTCAAGTTCTCCATGTGTGAGAGCTTGGGAAGCACACTGGAAGAGCCCACGGCGGCCGATTCAGACTTCAAGCTCCACAAAAAGAACCGGGTCTTCGACAACAACGTCAAGTAAATGGCTGACCCCATGGACGTCCGAAGGCACGACGGGAGCACGCCTCTCCAGAGTTCTTTGAAGTTCTTTAGCTTGCGAATCTCATTTAATAGGGTGGTATTATAGTGGACATTGTGTTGTTTTTGCTGCTGCAAACGGGTTTTAAGCAAGTCAAACGGTTGTAGAATCACCGAAGACGTCAAACCCGCCAAGCCTCCGGCCGCAAACGACTTCTTACTCGAGAGTTCATTGGCCATAGTTGGATGACATAGGTGATATACGCAATTGGTGTCAATGCGAGAGAATACAAGAGGGTCGTGTGGGCAACAGAGGGTATTCAGGTGTATATGTTTAGCTAGTTGTGCTCCGGGCTTGGGTTCCTACGTCCACTGCAACGAGTCAAGGAAGGCTACGGCACCGGCAGGAGCAGTCAAGAGTGGGTCCACCACCCCGAGCGACCTGGCTTGTTCGAAGTCTACGTTGTGCTTCATGAGTGCAAGGCTGCAAATTGACAAGAAGGAGTGGTACGGATCGGGGGACGAATCAAAGGACTTGGAAATCCCTCCAACTCGGTGCTCCTGGTTGAGAAGAAGGAACTGGGTGGCTGCTGGCAAATTGGCCAACTCCAAGTGGCCTAGAAGAGCGAGGGATCCCAAGCTCCACCAACTGTAGCAAGAGTCACCTTGCTTATTGACCCGGCCTGAAAACCCTCCGAAATCCTGGTGATCAAAGTCCAGCTCCCCAGACAAGATTTCTGGATGATTGACCTGACGATGCAAGATCCAATTGAGGGTTCGGCCAAGGTCTAGTTTAGAGAGATCGTACTTCAAGAGTGTCAAGGTAGCGAGTGCACAGTAGGTGTAGCCCAAGTGGGCCTCACTAGATTCAAGACAGGAGAACCCACCACTGATATTGATTCTCTTGAGAATGTACTGAATTAATGACTCTTCGTCAATATCCCATTTTCGTTGACCTGGTGGTATTGTATCATACTTCAAGATCCTACGAATAGCCACCACCATGTAGGCGACTCTCAAATCAGAGTCTCCAAAAGGAGTGCCATTGATGTCCAAGGTTGGAGCAAAGCATCCCTTGTTGAGCCCCAGGGTCAATTGGCACTTTGAAACGAATTCCATGATCCGATGCCTGTCGGCTTTCATGTTGATTGGATCTCTCAATACAAGCAAGCTCTGCAATCCGAAAAAAGTGGATGAAACGGTGGGAATATCGTACTTTCCACTGGGATTCATTGTGGCTTTGAATCCGTTATCAACGTAGTAGTTGTCGTAAATAAAGTCGGCGAACTGGCCTCTTTCTGTCAGTGAGAATCCCAAACCATTGAGAAGCTCTAAACTCTGGAGGCAGAAACAAATGATCGAGAGTTTGTTATTGTCTTGATCCTGGTGCTTAGAAGGAAGCATGTTCAAGCAAAGGGTGAAGTACTTGACATGTTTTTGGATTAAAAGCTCGTTCATTTTGGTGTTCGTTACAATGGCTGCTTAAATGGTAGGGGAATTTTTCACTCCGCTGCGGTATCACCAGATCTCTCCGCAACTGGGGCCGTAACCCAAAGGCTGCATCCATTGAGATCTTCCGAGACGGAGATCAGCCTATTGGTAGACAGTAGAACTAATGCCGCCAAAATCTGATATGTAGAACCTTCATTGCTCTTGATCTGTTTATGTTGTTTGGTTGCTTCCATAGTCACAGCCACCACAGTGGACTATTAGGCAGTGTTTGCTGAACAAAGACAACGTGCTAGCAGCGATGATTTTGACACGCATAACAAGAGAATTCCTTCACTTAAGCTTATTAGAGTGTAGACAAGAGCAAGAGACCAGAACTCTATTTCGTTCTATACAATCGTTTTCGTGTCTCTACAAGCAAACTTGAAACTCAAATACAGATGAGCCCAGGCACGAACAGACCTGAAAAACTATAAAAGGGTCCTGACTTGTACTCCTACATTGACCAGATAAATTGATCTAGATTCTGTTCCAGTCATAAAAACCTTATAGAAAATGAAATACTCCGCTTTAGTCACAATCGCTTTCGCTACATTGGCAGTTAATGCCCAACACATAGCAGTAAGAGCTGCTACAGATGCTGCTGTCGATGCCACTGCCACTGGTGGTGCTGGTGGCTCATCTGGGTCTTCTGGTAATGCTGGTGCTGCTGGGTCCTCTGGATCTTCTGGTAATGCTGGTGCTGCTGGTGCTGATGGAGATTCTTCTGGATCTTCTGGTAATGCTGGTGCTGCTGGGTCCTCTGGATCTTCTGGAGCTGCTGGAGCTGATGGAGCTGATGGAGATTCCTCTGGGTCTTCTGGAGCTGCTGGATCTTCTGGATCTTCTGGATCTTCTGGATCTTCTGGATCTTCTGGGTCTTCTGGGTCTTCTGGAGCTGCTGGAGCTGCTGGAGCCTCATCTTCTGAATCATCTGGCGCTGCTGGAGCTGATGGAGCCTCGTCTTCTGAATCATCTGGCGCTGCTGGAGCTGATGGAGCTTCATCTTCTGAATCATCTGGAGCTGCTGGAGCTGATGGAGCTTCTTCTTCTGAATCATCTGGAGCTGCTGGAGCTGATGGAGCCTCATCTTCTGAATCTGGTTCTGCAGAAACCGAAAGCTCCAGTGAAACAGGATCATCGTCTAACAGCTCGGCCACTAGTGCTTCGTCTGCCGAAGCCAGTGACTCCGAAGCTTCTGGCTCTGATTCTGCCAATGTTTCCGGTAGCGCATCATCTTCAGGTTCGGACTCCTCCTCCTCTGCTAGCTCCGACAGTGGTGCTGCTTCTAAGTCTGTGGGTTATGGTTTGCCACTCGTTGCTATTGTGGCCGGTTCTTTGTTGGTTTAGATTATTCAATAGGCTATATACTTCAAGTAATGTACATATTGGTGTTAATGGCTGCGAAAACTGAAATTATGCCAAATTTTGGGTGGTTTTTGATTATTGAAAGGTTCCTGTTGACCCGTATTGCAAAATAATACC
The DNA here is from genome assembly GCA_002109505.1 of Yamadazyma laniorum. Lineage (NCBI taxonomy): Eukaryota > Fungi > Ascomycota > Pichiomycetes > Serinales > Debaryomycetaceae > Yamadazyma > Yamadazyma laniorum. Next base: position 321,567 of record MVNT01000007.1, on the reverse strand, counting down.
TGCTCTTATGGATGGTACTGATGACTTATGAGGGAGATACTAAATTTAGCTTAACAGACCTTAATTCTGTTGACGCCGTGCCCCTTACGTGATTTTGAGCCCGGTGGCACTTATGAACATTGTCATTTATTGTGAAATATGGCAGTGAAGTTGCTATATAGCGCGGCGTTATTCGTAACACGTGCATGAGGATAAGGCTGTGGCTATAAATTAAAGTTCAAGTGAAAGACTGACTCAATTCAAGTAAATAAAGAGGATCTGTGTGTTTTTCAGCCAATTGACACCAAAAGTAGTGTAGCAACCCCCACTTAACATTCGTACACCACCACAAGTTCACCTAGGGAGGCATGCACGAGAGCCAGCAATTTCGAGAGAAACCAGATGTTCAGAGTCTGGTGAAACAACGTTCTGAAGACATATTTGTGGGTTCTTGAAAGCAAGATTTGATGAGAACTGTTTACTAGAGTCGATTGTAACGAGTGCCGAAGACAAACTTGATGATGTAGCAACCTTCATTTTGAGTGGATTCAACAAGGACCTAATAAAGTACAGCTCCAACAAAATAAGGAAGGACAGTGCAACAATAATGGTTTAGGTAAAAATAGAACGTACTGCCTACGACATTTTAACTTTCTATTTTCAAGGTTAAAACCTAGTATCCCAACATGCACTTTTGTCAAACTGGTTTTACCCCCTTTAGGTGCCCCAAGTAGAAACCCCTTGTAGACACCCCTATCCCTAACACACACCATCAACACCATTGTACAATAACTGATAGTTCTGTAAACCAGATTGTCCGTAACACAGATCCTCCTGTAAACCGTCCGCAACACCACATCTCCCCAAACGATTATGTCTGGCCTCTCAAAACGCGACATTTTGCTTGTACGGGTGGGTGTATGGGTCCAAACTGCCCGATATATCAAACTGCAGCATCGCGAAATCTAATCATTTAGCTCATCTCCATGTTCAGAACATTCACCAGAATCACCACCCCCATCGTTGCCGGGGTGGTCACGTTTGCAATGTTTCCCCTAAAAAAAAGTCAATTCCAAACACATGACTCCGAGATCAATGAAAGAGTACTCAAGGAGATTCAGCTGCTTCTTCTCTACAAGAATTTAAGTGAAGACGCTTCATTCAAACAAGAAAACCCCAGAAGACAATTCCCAGTTCAGCATCACAAAAACATGGTGACAGCAGGCTTGCTCTACGGACAAGGTTTGTTTGAAGTGGATCCGGTGGTATTTTCCAACGGGAAAGGAGACCTTTTTGCATTCCATTACCTTGGTCACAAATTAACTAGTGAAGACGGCAAAATTCACAACGGAGTCACATCTACATTACTTGATGAAGGGTTATTAGTTGCCGGATTTCCATTATTGCCCTCGAAAAAGGGGGTCACTGCTAAATTGTCTATAAACTTTGAAAATCAGGCACAGGCCAATTCGATAGTGGTGCTAAAAGCACATGTGGTGGAACACAAAGGCCGCAAAGTGGTTATTGACGGGTCATTGGAAACTGTGGATCAACTGCCAAGGGTTATTGCCACTGCCAAATGTATCTTGGTAGAACCCAAATGGTTTAGGTATTTGTCGTGGCTACTGTTCATTTAATTTATTAGGGTTGCTATTGGGGGCTTTTTACATTGCTGGATTCAAAACCCCGTCATTCACCCAGGTAAGCAATGCACTAACTACAATTGCTGGACCAAATGATTATAAATAAAGGGTCGGTTCCTTTTGTTATGAAGTGTATATATATTACAACATATAAAAAAACATGTCAGACATCGGTAGAAAAGATATTTCAGATAAGATCGAATCTAAGGTCACCCCAGACTCCCAAAAGTCCGGCTTAGATCAGGCCAAGGACACGGTCACCGACAAGGTTGATGATGTTGTTGGAGGAAACACCTCTGGTGACTCCAAGTCCTGGACCCAACAAGCCAGTGACACCATTTTTGGTGAGAAGAAGTAGATAGTTGATAGTTAATACACTCGGTATCTCCACATTTCAGTACACTCTTGCTTTTCAATTTGTAGTATACGGGAACTCTCATAGTTACAATTTTACGACAACCTCATAGTGGCGGTTATACGAGTATTCCCACAGTTGCAGTTATACGAGTACTCCCACAGTGGAGAGGTTTTTCACAGTGAAACCAAATGTCGTGGCTGCAATCGCGACATTTAACCTCTCGATCTTTCAATACGCGTGAAATATTTCAATCACTAATGACTGTTTCCACAAACACTGCAGAACAAGCATACTTGGACTTGTGCAAACGCATCATCGACGAAGGCGAACACCGTCCCGACCGAACTGGCACCGGAACCAAGTCGGTTTTTGCTCCTCAGCAATTGAGGTTCGATTTATCCAACGATTCGTTCCCATTGTTAACCACAAAGAAAGTGTTCACTAAAGCCATTATCCACGAGTTGCTTTGGTTTGTGGCCGGATGTACAGACGGCAAGAAGTTGTCGGACTTGGGAGTCAAGATCTGGGAAGGAAACGGATCCAGAGAGTACCTCGACTCGTTGGGGTTGACGGACCGAAGAGAGGGTGATTTGGGCCCAGTTTATGGGTTTCAATGGAGACACTTTGGGGCGAAATATACCGATTGTGACGCCGATTACACCGGGCAGGGAATCGACCAGTTACAGGAGGTGATAAAGAAGTTGAAGACCAATCCTTACGATAGAAGAATCATTATGTCTGCCTGGAACCCCAGTGATTTCGGGAAAATGGCCTTGCCGCCATGCCACGTCTTCTGCCAGTTCTACGTCAACTTCCCTGAGGGTGCCAGGCCAAGGTTGTCGTGTTTAATGTACCAAAGGTCCTGTGATATGGGGTTGGGAGTTCCGTTCAACATCGCTTCGTATTCGTTGTTGACGAAGATGATTGCACACGTCGTAGACATGGATTGTGGGGAGTTCATCCACACTATGGGAGACAGTCACGTGTACTTGGACCACGTTGATGCTTTAAAGGAGCAGGTGGAACGGGCACCGAGAGACTTTCCTAAATTGGTCATTAAACTGGACAGAAAGGACCATATCACCTCTATAGATGACTTTAGGTATGAGGACTTTGAGATCTCGGAGTACAATCCGTATCCGCCTATAAAAATGAAGATGAGTGTGTAATCTAGAAGTGTCAGCAGATGATATGATAGTATTAGTTAATTGTATATCCTCTCTGAAGACCGATCAGTTGTTATCTTTTAACTGCCTCTGAACATTGTGGGCATGTCATGAGGTATGATGACAGAGTTTGTAAGATGTTTCTAGTTCTGGACATAGTAGGAAATGTCAGAAGGCATAATGATGTACAAGTTGTTAATGACAGTATGTAGTTGTTAATGACAGTATGTAGTTGTTGTTGTGCTGGTTGTTAATGATGTACTAGTTGTTAATGGTATATCTTCTACTTGTCCTCTGAACATCTTTGACAAAATCGTACACAGATGAGTCTTCTCTTACAACCTGTGATTTGGCCTTTTGTAGGAGCAGAGATTTGGGCTTGTTGGGGTCCATTCTCTGCAAGGGAACTCTGGTGTTCTCCTTCTCTTTCTTCATAGCTTTATAGTAGTCATCAGTTACTGCATCCACAAAGTAAGCCGATTCTCGTCTAAGCTTTTTGCCAAGAGACGGCTCCTTGTAGTCTACCGGCCGTTTCCTTCTGGTGGATCTCTTGGGTGGCTCGTCTCGGTTCTCTTGTTCGGCCGGCAAAGATAATCTGGACCTTCTTCTGGAGTTAGAGCCAGAAGCCTTGGAGGGAGCACATCTGGGATTAAGAGCAGAAGAAGCTGCGTCCAGAAGGGCCGGGGTACGAGGCTGGTTGAGCTCGCCTACCTGGGGCAATGGAGTATTAGCTTGTACCGTTCTATTTTTTGCAGCCACTGCCGTTTTCGTGTGTGTTTGTCCAGAGAGAGCCGTTTCAGTGTGCGTTTGTTCACTTGAAGCTCCAGTATCTCCCTGCTTAGTATCTACCAGTTCAGTCGCTACGGTGTCCTGCTCAGTCCCTGCAACGTCCTGTTTACTCAATGTGTTTCCGTCTGTCGAGTCCCTGAATTCAGCCACCTTGGAAACTATACTGCTGGCACGGTGAGCCACAGGAGAAGGAGAAGAAACCTCGCTCTCGCCCAGGGTCCCCGCAGGCATCCTGTTCTCCTTGTCCTCCTCGTCCTCTACCGGCATATCTTCAAAGACCTTGATCTGCCTACCTAGACTCAGTCTCCGACCAAAACTTCTCTTATAGAGCCGTTTCCTTGCAGCCCCAAAAGAATGGGGATCACTAAGAACATTCCGGGACACATAAGCACCCGGTACAGCCCCAGACGAGGCCAATCCCTCGTTTTCCCGGAATTTCTGGATGGCCTGGTGGATATCGTTGACCTTTTGGGCGATAGAAGCCTCCAACTGGTCCAAACGTAGCTCCAATTGCTGCCGAAAACGCAGGTCTGCTTGCTGGCTTCTCAACTGGACGTTTTCGTGGATCAAATCGCTCACTTTCTTCTCTAGTTCCAATAGCCTGTTGGTCATTATGTCATTATTTCTCGTTAAAGTCATGTTCTGAAGCTCGTACTTGTTTTCCAGTGATGCCACTCCTTCCGTGTCGTTTTCATTGTTGATCCTGTCTTTGCTCTTCACCTGAGCAAGTTGTACAAACGATAAAGACGAAGATGATGGCCGAGCCATTGGTCAATAAACAGTATTTGTTTACAAAACAATCGCGATGAAAAATTAAACTTATCGATGCAGAAGTCCGGACAGATATACCAGAAAATCGATGAGAAGAGGGCGGAGTTGGCGAGCTTGACGGAGATCAAGAACTACACAGAGAGCTTGACGAGCCAGCTTGAAATTTTGGAGTCGAAACTCGGCGAAATGGTCGATGGAGCTGAGAGTGTGAATTTGGTGTTGTCTACATGGCAGAATGTGGTTAGATCCATATCGTTGGCATCGCTCGGGTTGTACAAGTATTCGCAGGGAGACTATGAGAGTCTGGAACCGTTACCAGAAGGGTTGTTGCGTATCAGGGTGAAGGCGGAAGAAGAAGACGAGGCCGATGCCATGGAAGATTAGCTGTATTATGAAAGTGTTTATTGTGGACGAGTGTATTGGCAAAAGTAGCTTACATTATGAAAGTGTGTATTGTGGAAGAGTGTATTGGCAAGAGTAGCTTACATTATGTTGGCATGTACGAATGAATGTACATGGGCAAGTTACGTGTATAATAGTTTCTATAGGTTCAAGTCGGCTTCGGTTTTAATGGAATGAATTCGGTTTATGAGGTTGTATTTGTTGGCGTAGGTGACTGCTTTCGTAAAGAAACTGTGGTCTAACTCGAATAGCAAGACACTTTCTTCGTCGAATTTTGGCTCATCTTCTTGGAGCATTTGCTCTAAGATCTTGATCTCCTTGTCATGAACAGCCACCGCAGTTTTGAAGAGTGTCGAGTTGTGAAACTTCCTTTTGATGTACTCATCTGTGTGTTCAGATGTGCTGTCCAAATCTTCCCAGTTTTCGGTAATCGACAACAACCTGCACCAGATCTTTTTGGTCTCGAGTTTGTAGGAGGTCTCGTCTGGTAACAAGGAAGCCACTCTGAAAGCGTTCGCAAACCCATTGTTGAACTTGGAAGTGGGTTTAACGAACGTCAAGTAGTCAATCAATACTTTTGCATCGAGAGTTTTGTTGTTGATAAAGTCTGAAAACGTCTTCTGGAAAATCCCTCTTGCGGTGCCTTCATCGAGGGCACCATTAACAAACTTGAGGAATATTTTTAGCTTTACATCCTCATCACCCTCAGATTTGACTATCGCTTCATTGACGTACTGGAATAGAGACCTCTGTATTCTTATGAGAATGAGTTTGGTCTCAATTTTGAACAAGGTAGAGTCATTATCGACTTTTTCTGTGGCCTTAGAAGCTATGGCACTCAATTTGGCTAGAGAGTATTTGAGCTCTTGGTTGCTTTGGCACTCGTTGGCTTTGATCTCAGCTGACCTCAATAAGAACTTAGAGGCTTCGCCATACTCGCCGTCTAGCAATTTTAGAATCCATGCAACACCTGATGCTTTGTCGTACTTCGTCTGGAAATACTGGTCTAGTAAGTGTTTATATCTTGGGAAGCCGGTCAACAAGAGTTGGACCTTCTCGTTTTTGATGTAGTAGTCAAACAATGCACTTGCAAAGCTGAATTGGTACTTTTCGAAATAAACGTAATACTTGACCAATATGGCTTCGTATTCAGGGCTATCAAATCCAAACATTTCGGCTGTCCTTTCCCGTTCTTCTTCAATAATTGAGGCAAGAGATGTGAAGTTTTGGTACTTTTCAACTAACTCAATTGCCTCTTGACTTAAGTTGTTTGACAATAAGCATTGGATCCACTTTACTTTATTCTTGTTGTACCATCTCACGTAAGTGGTCAAGTTTTCGTCTTGCTGCAGTTGCATGTAGCCAATTGCCTCATTGATAAAGTAATATAAAGCATTGCAAAGTTCATTTATATGATTCCTGACTTCTGGAGGATTTGTAAAGGCTACACTGTTATCACAGAATTTGGCATCAAAGAACTTTTCGATGTTCAACAATAAATCAGTGTCAAAAATCCAGGATTTCCTAGTGGGTATACTCTGTGCATTCTTCAACTCGTTTACTAGAACGGCGTCATAAATGAACTCGGTGATCAACTTCAAGATGAAGTTGGCAGAAACGTCTGACCTGATCATCTCACTCAAGAGTTCAGTAAACACAAGGTTTATCGAATCTGTTTGGGTGTTAAAGAATCGCCTGATTCCATCGTCGCTAGATTCCAGTTCAGAATAGACTTTAAAAATGGATCTTTTTAACAATCCTTTTAATTTGACTGCTAACTTGTCATCTGAGTCAACCAGCTTCCATATACATAATGCGGCCTTGGTCTTTTCTAGACTGTATATGGTTTTGATTTTGACCTCATCATTCAACAACGGAAAGTTGGAATCGGAATATTCAATAAGTCTCTCGAATAGCTCCGCTTTCTTAGTCAATAGCGTCCCCACAGTTGGAGAAAATTCAGGGAGATACTGCGAGCTGGAAGTGGTTATCTCTTCAATGATAGTTGATATGGCTTCATCAATTGTCTGTTGTGCAAACTTACCAGATAAGTTGAAGTCGATCGAGGAGTTGTTTGAATAAAATATCGCTTGTTCTGTGTGTGATTTCACCATTTTAACAGGAGTCAAAGAATCAAGATCGGATCTCTGAGCAAACTTCTCGATCCTTATAACCCCAGAGTTATCAGTTAAGAGGATAACAGCCAGGTTGGAGTCAGAAGATTGGTTTTCGTAACCATATCCTAGGACATTGGCAGAATTGCTCAATTTAATGATGTCCTCCCAACGTGGTTTATAGTACAGTACTGTTCCTTGTTCCAGAATATATGAGTAGTCTAGCTCAGTCAAGATCAAGGAGTTGTCGATGAGTATGAAGGCAGTTGTCTCTGGGTACGGCACAAAGAGCTTTGGAAGTACATCACCAATGATGCCGTTGAATCTGTTTGTCCTATGCGACCCGTAAACCAATACACCACTTTTGTTGATCTTTGCAGTGACCAAAACTAAGTTGTTCAAGCTATTCTCTGTTTTAGTGTCATTGATGAGACAGAGGACCAAGTAAGTGTCCTCCACTGGTATGCTGTTGATCTTCCACGTATCAAGATACGTTATGTTTTGTCTAGAAACCTTATTGAAGCCGTCAATATTGTTCTCTATGTATGAAGTCATATTATGAGTAAAGGAATTGGACCAGTCTATGGACGGGTGCCCATCTACCGTGGACAATTGGACCGTTAAGAGATGAATTAACCCCGATTTTTCTTGTATTATGATCTGCTGCTGAGTCCCTTGATTATTCAATGCTCCGGTCCTGGCACACACAATATCGTCGTTGGAATCATCTCTATTGAAAATTCGAGACAAAAAGTTGGAAGCTGGCTTCATCACAGAAATCAACGACAAGCACGGCTTGTTCTTTTGGTCTCTGAGATTCACCATAAGCACACGCTTCCATGATGTTATAATTATCACGCCAGCTGGTTCGACGTTTTCTGCAAAGGTTATAAACTCACCTTTTTCGGACTCCATTGGAAGCGAAAGCTGGAGGTCTTTGTTGCCTATTATCCCCAAAGCTGGCGAGTGCTGTACACTTTCGTAAAACCGCAAAATCCTGGAGGAGGAGCTCATGATAACAATTCCTGGATCTTTGGAGCCTCCGCTCGAAGGGTGCGTTAAAATGGCTAGAGGTAACACTTTTTCATCATCTTCTACTGGGAATTCGATAGTTAAAGGAGAAGAATCGGTGGACTTGTAGCACCACACAAAAATTCCCCGCTTTGAAACCACGACCGAGTAGCTCGAAGTACTGTCTGTGTATCCATTGAGGACTGGGTTCTTTTTATCTGTCATAACGTTGGGCAACGCAGGAAGTCTGGAGACACAATAATGGTCATTTTTAGTCAATTCGTAGACCTGTGAAGCTGTTTTTACTATCCTGGGTGGTTCTGTGTTCTCTGAGGCGTGCTTCTCTGTTTTACGGGCTTTCCGAGGCCTGAAAATAGATGTTTCACCGGTAGACATCTTTCCTGGTTTATAAACAAACTGTTGATGTTCGCATCACTGTGAAAAATTAAAGTGGACCAGACACGACTGGATGGTTCAATGCAATATGAATATACTATTAATACACAAGGGAAAGAGACCTATAGACTTTATTACCGGGGATGTGGGGACTTTAGACTTTCCTCTTTTTGGCAGGAGCTGTTTCTTCTTCCTCGTCATCGGAAATGATATCTTGAGCATCGTCGTAAATCTCTTCATCTTCGTCGTCGTCATCACCGTATTCGATTTCGTCGTCATCGTCGAAATCTTCTTCACCTTCTTCGTCACTTGAAAGTTGGTCATACTTAGACTTCAAACCCTTCATCTTTCTAGTTTGCAACTTACCCAAATCTTGGTTACCAACGTGGATTTGAGCAACCTTGTCACCCATGAAATCGGTCTTGACGTTCTTCTTCTCTTTAGGCTGTAATTGTTTAGGTCTTTGAAAGGCTTCCTTTTCTACTTCCGGAGCTGGTGTGGTTCTCCTGCCTATTTTGAAGTCGAATCTTGGTCCGATTTCCTCAAGTTCTATTCTTGGAAGTTTCTGGCCAGATCTAAAACTCTTTAACTTGTAAACTCTGAAGTGAACCAATGGTAAATTGGAGGAGTTTGGGTCTTCAATTTCTCCCACGGAAACAGAAATAACATACTGTAAGCCTGCCACGTCCTGCAAATCCGTTTCTTCGCCTCTGAAAAAGTCCATGAACAAAGACTTGACATGTTGGAGAGCAGGAACGGCATCGAATGCTGGTCCATTGAACACAAACATGGGCTTTAAACCTACAGTGAAAGTCAACTTCTTGAAATCTTGAAGCAATTTATGGTTGTCTTGGATGGATAACTCAATCATATCATACACTTTATGGTTAAAGAATCTGGAAAAGATCAAGGTGTTAGGCCTTTTCTTGTTGTGGGTAGACAAAACAATCAAGGATGTGTCGTTTTTTTCACTGAAGAATTCCAAGGTGGTTGCGTCCTCGAAGGGTCTGATTTCGTTCTTCTTGGAGAATCTCTTCGCAAAAGGCTTCTTGAAAGCCATCAAATCACACATAGCATCATGTAAAAACTTGTTGCCAGTGGAGCCAGGCACAAACAAAGCCGACTTGGTGTTTTCCACCATCTTGGACTCCTTTTTGGCCAATGCTCTCTTCGAACGGGCGTTCTTAGGTTTGATAGTTCTAATCATTTCTGAGATGTTGTAACTAAAAAAAAATTCAATCTTTATAATCTGCGATGAGGTGTGAAAAAAATCACTTTGAATAAATTATATTTATGCGTAACTCTATTAAAAACGATATTAAGATGTGCTGAGACTACTCAGGCCCAGACCTGTAGCTGCTCAAAGTAGTCTACACGTTTGTGGTCATTGTTATCGATGTTGTCGGCAACTGCGGCTCTTAAATCATCCACCATGACCGGGTGTCCACAAGTAATGAAAGCTGCGGAACCTTCAGATTCCTTTATGGATAATTTGACGATTTCTTCCATGGAGGGCCTTCCTTCTCTGAACTCGATAAAACTTAACTCTTGACGAATCTTCTCGACGATTTCCAGAGAAGACGTAATATCAGAAGAACCGTAAGTCATCAATTGAGAGGAATTGGCCTTGAGTGAATCACTCTCGTTTGAATCTCTATCGGAAGCCACATGGTCCGGAAACCGTAGTTCAAATTCTTCGAGAAATATATGGCTGCTTGGCTTGGTCACATATACGGTGGTTTCAATGGGTGTATTTCGTAAAGATAAGAGTTCTTCGTAAAACCAGTACAAAGATCTGTATTCTCTAACCACCCATATCAACTTGATCTTTTGTTTAGAACGATTTCTGACAAGGTCTACTGCTTCTGCAAAAATACCTGGAATACCGTTACCTCCAGCCACAAATACTGCAGAGCTGTACCTACTAGCTGGAGTGTGTTCACCGTAAGAACCTTCAACTGCCACTCTGATTTCCACAGATTTGTGGGGATGCGTCGAAAGATAATGGTAGAGTTTCTCTGTTACCCCCTTTTTCACCTTTATAAACACCACTATTTCGTTCTGGTTATTGGGAGATATAGTATAAGTAAATGGATGCGACTGCCAGAAACAAGAAGGTCTCAAGAAGTGAAGAAATATATGACCCCCGGGAATGGCCTCCCAGTGCTGTGGTTTAGGTACCACTACCTTCAAGGCTTCATCAGCTAAAAGAAACACCTTTGCTTTGGGGAAACCAAAGGACCACATCCTTCCTATTCTTATTACTCTATCAAAAATCCAAATAGCAAAAGTGAAATGATAGAACCATAAACAATACAATCCCATGACATGCATGTAAGCACCAAAAATAAAACCAAAAGCCAAAACTATGTGGAGGAGCAAGAACAATTCGTAGTAGTTTCTGCGGAGAACTAACATGCTTTGGACCAACAAGATTATTCCGCTGAAAGTTCCAAGTTTTCCCCATTTGATATAAGCTTGGGCATTAAAGTGTGCACTGTTGCCGTCATAGATGGTATAGAATAACAGGTGAATAGTAATCATGACCACAAGTATTCTCGAGATCCATCTGTGCAAGGTGATGAAAGAAGAATAGTCCCATCTGGTGGCTATTTGTAAAACATTATTTCTCCCTCCAAAAAGAATAAGCAAAGGCATCATAGAACTTGTCAAGATGCTGGTCCTGACGGCATAAAACCGAAGTAATGCCGTATACTTTTCTTTAAAGATAGGCCCTCCTTCGACGAAATAGATATTTCTCAAAACAAGATGGATTGTAAGAATAAAGAAACCTACCAAAGCAATGGTTTCGAACCGAGTTGGGACTAAAAAGTCGAGGACTTTCAAAAAAGATTTCTCGTTGGTTTTACGTTTTCCGTACGTAGCAGGCACAAATATGTTCTTTCGAAGCCAGTTTGTTGTTGGATCAACCATCTTTGTAATCAAACCGGGGAAAATGAACTTGGACCAGTTTATAATGGATACTATCAAAAACAACACTAGCCAGTAAAGTATGAGGATTCCTCCATAGTACACTGACTTGTCATAGTTGCCTATAAATTGTTCATATGACTCTTTGTATAATAGAATATCACTCTCGTTCAACTTCACAGGAAAATCAACAATTTCATTGTCCGAACCGTCGAACTCACTAGGATCCTTGGAGAACTTGAAGTAGTTGCTCAAGGCTTCGTCTATATCCTCTTTCGTCAATAGAGTATTATGCTCCGATGCACATATATCTATCATGGAGTATTTGAACTGGGAAAACCCATAGTCATAACAATATGCCATGGATGCCCGGGCATTAGGGTTCAGGCAATAACAGGTTCTATAGTCCTCGGGAGCACAGAAGCGAGCAGCACGCAGAGCCTGGAGGCTGCAACTGTAATACGCTATTTTTGCTTGCCCATACTTGTGGACTGGTGCACCAATAACCGCTCGATCTGGAGTGAAAGTAATGAGCAAGGATATTATAAAAGACACGATTAAAGACGTTCTAATCTTCCGTAGCATGGGATGCCGGAGCTTAATAGGAATGCTGAACGGCACAAGACATACCAAGAGGCCTATCGTAATATAGACACACCAATCGTACATTGTAAGGCTTTATGTTCTGTAACGAAGCAACACAATATAGTTGATTTTATTCTGACTGCAGATCGATGGAATGGTGGGTGTATTTATATTTCGGACGCGGAGCGGTGAAGTAGCCCTAGGCTGTCTATCAAAGAGTGCAGATATCCTTTTTAGTGATAGTGGGAGAAGAAAAATTAATTGGTTGTTAATACAAGAGTTTTTTTTTCCCGAAAAATTCTCAATTCCGAGGGTTGCATGATTGAAAACAGTCATGTTTACGTTAGTTCCTTTGGTTGAATCTACACACCTTGGTGGCGTTTACGTCTAGGAGGATCACTATAGCATTTTTATGAGTGCCGTTCAGACCTATTCCGGATTGTCTGATATCTTGTAACGTACGGATCGGTCAAATTCAGCCAATAGTGAGAGATCTCGCAGATGAAAAAGATAATTTTTTCTTTTGTGTCATCTTTTTTCCGCTGATTTTCTAGATAAAAATTTTCACCTATAAAAGCGAACCAGAAGAATTGTATGATCCGCATTTAAGATACACCCCTCATGCAACTGTTGCTCTGCTCTGCCAATATGGCGTGCCGGACGATGTCCGGTCTCGGGAAGTGGAAAGCCGGGAGACTAGCTGCCGTATACAGCCAACTCTTCCTGCTGTGGCACATTTACGGCTGCGGATCGGCCACGGTAAATGTGGGCCGTATTAGAAGTCTCTGATCTCCAGAGTAGTTTCCGTTGGCAGTAGTGTCCCTCACTAATGTTAGAAGTAGTGTCCATCACTATATTTCCATAATATGTCCGTCACTAATACCCGTAACCTGTAAATCGTACTAACCCAAGTTTTTTCTCATCTGCTCATTTAGGATAATACCTACTTTCAGTCGAAGCCCACCTGAATGAGTTAACTGACCCATGTATTCTTCTCATCTCGCGTAATCATTAATAAACGTTTGCTCTCGCTTAATAATGATTTGTTCCAGACTATTTGGTCGCGATGACATATAAAGGCCTCAGGCCCATTTGCAACTATTCAATAGATAAATTGATACAACTGACGAAATGTCTATGCAAACGACGAATATCAATATAAGTGAAGTGCCATTGAGTCAGATTAGAAGACCTATCCCTCCCGTCTTGGACTACCAAAAGATAGACGCAATGGTTTCCACTTTGAACGGTGTGCCGATGGCCTCAGCAACCTGCAAAATTGACGAAATACTGGCAGGGGAACTACCTCCTATTGATGTCTTCAGAGTCAGAGAGCAAGGCAAAGACTACTACTTTGCGTTTGGAGGATGCCATAGATTTCAGGCGTACGACAGAATGTCAGCTGAAGGTGAAAAAGAAGTAATGGTGAAGTGTAAACTATTGCCAGCAACTAGAAAGACTTTAAAATTATATTTGGGGTCATCTGTAGATGAAATGTTTGACGAATTGGACAAGGATTAGTGTGCCTAGGTAATTATTTTATTCTAACTATATATAGGAAAATCAACGACTAATCAGGACCACACCTGTAATTGTTCGAAAAAATCAACTCTCTTCTCTTCGGATAGATTATGGGAGACAACGTAACGCAAGTGGTCCACCATTTCTGGGTGACCACAAGTAACAAACCCAATAGAACCATTGCTTTCTTCTATCTCGTGCTTAACAAAGTCATCAACGTCCGGTCTCCCATGTCTAAATTCTATATGACTCAATTCTTGGGTTATCCTGGAGCTGGATTCGTCAGCTTGGCTATATTCTGTATCGTTCTTCTTTTCCTGATCAGAATCATTTCTATGAATAATGGGTCTTGTCACGTACACAATGGTCTCAATGTTCTTGTTTTCCAAGTATTGCAATTCTTGGTGGAACCAGTCTAAAGACTTGTATTCTCTAATTGTCCATACCAATTTAATCTTTTGTTTGGTATTCCTGAGTGCCAAATCATAAGCTTCACTGTAAATACCAGGGATTCCATTTCCTCCTGCAATAAATACAGCTGTGTCACAATGCCTGACTGCCGTTGGTTCGCCATATGGGCCTTCAATACCAACTCTCATTTTTATCGTTTGATTTGGTTGAGCTGCTATACGCTTGTATAAACCATGAGTAACTCCACCTTTTATTTTGCAGTATAGAGTGATTTTATCCTTAGTTTCCACTGCTTCCGTGAACGTGAATGGATGTGATTGCCAAAAACATGTAGGCATTATAAAATGAACAAAAGCATGTCCACCAGGAACAGACTTCCAGTGAGCTGGCTTTGGTGTGGTAACTTTGATGGTCTCACCTGCTACTATTTGAATATCTGATACTGGGAATCCAAACAGTACAAGTCTAATGAGTCTAACAACTCTGTCGACGCACCAGATTGCAGTTGTAGCATAGTACCAATTGACGTACCCCAAAATGTCAACATGAAGCCATGCTCCAGCAACAAATATGGCAGCCAAGATAATGTGGAGAAGCAAGAAAATTTCGTAACTTCTTCTTCTTAAAAATAATAAACCTTGAAATAAAATTATGCCTCCAGCGACTGTTGCAGTGATACCCCAAATAAAATAGTTTTCCTTAACTGATTTGGAGTAATACGCCTTAAACGCAATAGTGTAACATATCCCGTGAACAATTACGAGCAACACTACCACTCGGCCAACCCAACGGTGATAGGCAATAAATGTTGCAAAGTTCCATCCAGTGGTCCATTGCAAGAAGTTGTTCCTTCCAGCAAACAATATCAATAGAGGTGCACAATAAGAGGCAATAATTCCACATCTAACGGCAACATATCTTGCGATAGCAGTACTCTTGGCGTCAAAGATCTTATCATGGGAGTAATATTTTATATTGACACCTGCAAGGATAATCACTAATACTAGGTAACCAGCAGTAATAAGTGTTTCCATTCTTGAAGGAATAAGTGCTGAGATAAACCCAAAAACTTTTTTGGGATTGGTCTTATTTTTATTCACCGCTGGCATAGTAATATTTCTTCTTACCCAGTTGGTCACTTTCCCCGTTCTCTTCTTGACAAATCCAGGAGCCAAAAATTTGATGGCATGAGAAATGGTTGCAAAAAGCAAAACAAGAGCCCAGTAACCAAGAACACCAGCCCCATAGTATAAGGAATTGGCATAGTTTCCTAAATAGTTTTGGGCAGATATTCTGTAGTCAAGGACAAGTGACTTATTGGCAACAATTGGAACATGTATAGGAACTGAAAAATTAAAATTTGGAATATCAGCTGTAGTAGTTGCATTAGCAAGATAGTTTTGATAGGCATCTTCCAACTGACTCACGGTCACTTTTATGGCGTAGTAATCAAAACAACTGTAGACTATAGACAGCAACATGCTAGGAGTAATATGATCTCCAATCTCCAAGCATCCCATGAGGGTAGCCATCAGATTCGGGTCTGAACAGTAACAAGAATAAGTATTTGAACCTGAACAGAAAGTTGCTACCAGTCCGACGTAACTAGAACACCCATACGAAATGATTTTATTCTGGTCTTCAAACGTGTATGCCGCTGGCTTATGTGCCACGCATCGCTGGATGAAAATGAATAATAAAAGATACAATAATCTCATGAGCTTGCAATGGTTTTACTTCGAGGAATTTCAAGGTCAAGGGGGATTGGGGGAAAACGCCGTTTTTTATAGGCCCATGAACCTTTTTTAGTTGCCCCAGAAGTTAGCCCATCACAACCAAGCGGTTTTTTTCGTAATGGAGCATTTGAAACCGTAATGCACCAACTGGTTATTGTCACAAAACCTCGGATTCGCCAAGCCGTGATTTGCAGTTCATCAAGGCGTAAATCAGGGCTATTTTTCTACTTTTTTTTTTCAGAAAAAAATGTTCCTGCTTGTCTTGATATTTTCAGGGAGGCTCAAACTTCAAAGTCGAAAGCCAAGGAAATACAATACCGTTATCTAGGTACTCGGGACCCATACTCTTCGAGAGATGCCAAGTTATGTGTTACAAGGTACTCCTTGTGTTTTTTTAAGTCTTCTTAAATTTGGGGGCAGAGTGTTTTGTTGGTCAATGTGCTCGAAACCCCTGCAAGCAGATTTATCAGATAACTTTTTGTCAAAATTTTCAATACCTTACATGCACACCTGCGTACACAATTCTATGTGTCATAATATGAAAGTCTTATGCACGTTGTGCACAGAGAGATTCTCGTACCTTCCAAGGCTAAAAGAGCGAATCAGAGACATTATGACTTCAACATATATTTTGTTACGCAAAAGTTTATTACAATAAGATTACTATATTTGGCAAAACCCAAATTGCTGCTTAGCCATCTCCTGTGGCTATCGTCGGTGCTGGGGAAGAGTACTTCGATTATATGAAATCAAACTGTTTTCTAAGTTCTGGTTGAATTCATCAGTGATGAGTCCAAATGAAGCCTAGCCCTTCTTTCAACTGGGGTCTACAATTGTCCTATATGTAATGAATCCTTATAAGTGCTTGAGGACATCAAAAGCAAGAGCTAGTCTGCTGCAGTAAATCAATTTATACTTAACGTCTTATTTTGTTTTAGCCCAACATTGAATCCCAAAAAATAGATGAAGCAAGTTCGGGCACTGTATCTTCTTCAGGTGATTGGGAGGCGTGAAACTGCGTTGAAGATTCCTCGACACAGTAGTACCAGTCCTTCCGGTCGGTTCGGCTGATCGGCAATAATATTTCTAATCTGAATGTACTTCACAAGAGTGGTTAGATCAAGGACATACGGATAATATTTTCTAAATTTATCCAAATCCTCAACACTCAGTGCCTTGTTCTTGACTGTCTTATGTAATAAAACTTTCAAAAATTGTGCAGGCGTCCAGAATGTTGCAAAAAGATGCCATCTGATATCTCACTGTTGAGTTGCTTGTATGTGAATCTCAAAACTGAATCATTATGATTTTGTGAATATATATCATTAGGTCACTGTTCATTGCCAGGGAGCCATTTGCCTTTTGAGGAATTATCAGACGGTAATTAATTTCTAATGGAGTCAAAATGATTGTTTCAATAGATAAATTAAGTTCTGACCCTTCCTTGCACTTCCAGGGGATATGGAACATACTCAATGGAAATGGCGTTTTTGTTTGGTACACAAAACTTTGGATATTATTAACAACTTATTTTTTTTATTTTTTGGCTTTCATGTGTCAAAATGCACTGTCTCTGTCAAAGTCAATGTCAAACTCGAATGCTTGGCTTCGCCTGCTACATTTCAGCTCCCACGTTCAATTTTTGAGCTTGGCGAGATGCCTGTAACGTTCTATAAAATCCAATGCCACAACTTGTCCTCGACAGCCGAGCTTGTAACATCACATGCTAACCTAACATACATATTCTGTATAAAGACCAATCAGATAATTTTCAATAACTGGCTACAATTTGCTTATATTTATTTTATTTCTTTACATTTATATGCAAGAAAAGGCGCCAAGGGTTAAAACTGGAAGATCCACCCATCCCTATGCAACGACAAAGTAACAAATCAGAGACATTGGTAATAGGGTTTCGGTTTCACATTCGGGATCCATGAGCAATCTATAATCCGAACTTTGACGACTTCAGCTAGTCAAAGGGGAAGTGGAATCGAAGCTAGCTCTCACTTGACTATTTGCAAGCATTTTACTAGCTAAAAGTCTCTTCTTAAGCCTTCTTTGTTGCAATTTAATTGGAACAAACGGCAAGTAACCATTTCTTTCTTCGAATATCAAAGATTCAAAAGCAACACCAATGAGTGCCCAGTAACAAATGTAGCTGATGACACTCCCGTAAGTGGCACTGTTTGTCCAACCAAGCACTGCAGTCATAATCATCCAGAAAGCACCGTCTTCCTGAAGTTCTCCATTGCAACAGTTTATATGCCAAACACTCTTGGTTATATCATATGAACCTGGGCCATGGCCTGTTTCGCTAACATCAAACCCGTCACAGAGATCAATAAACCTTTGCAAGTCAAAATTCCAGATACCCTTGGAAAATAGGCCAGCTGCTATCAAGTAGAGGAAGCATGTGGAGAAGATCAAAAACCATTGAAGAGATAATGAATTTCCCGTCCGGTACAAGAGTACACCCACGACAATTCCTATGACCATAGCTGAAAGTGCAGAGATAACGATGGAAGCCATGGTAGTATTCTCATTGATTCCAATTCCTCCTATGAACACAATTGCTTCCATCCCTTCCCTCAAGGTGGTAACGAAGGGCAAGATGAACATGGAGTATTTTTCACTGAAATTATCCAAAGACTCAGCAAAAGAACCAGCCTTAGTTTTGTGAGCCAAAGCTCGATCAATGAGATTTGACTGCTTGACTATGGTGGTCAATTTGGCCTTCCATTTCTCTTGCATCTTGTTGACTCTCAAGATTTTGATTCCCATAACCGAGATAATAACACTAGCGACGATTGAGAAGGTACCCTCCCAATAATGTTCTGCAACTGCCCAGAGGTCATTTCCAATAACATAGAAGACACTCAAGATAAGAGTTCCCAATATCATACAGGATACCAATCCGAGTAATCCACCGATCCATACTTGAAGTCTCAAATATTTGTAAGTCAATAATAAATCTTCAGGAATCGCTTGAACAGGCTGGACATCCGTCAACAATTGATCAGCTCCACTCTCTACACCATCAGGGGTTGTTCCTCCTTCTTGGTCGTCCAACTGAGTATACTTGTCTTGTTTGTTTTCCGGAGCTATGAAACTTTGATGCAAAAATGCTAATAAAACTGACACGATAATGGCCAGTTCGAGTGTTTCCCGTAACACAATAAGGAAAACCTGAAAGGAGAATAAATTCTCCAACTTCACCATGCTTCTTAAGATTGATACCGTAATAAAAGAATGGAACTAACAGCGTTAAGTACTTTTAGGAGCTTTTGTTGGTGCCTCGTGATGATTCGGGCCGTATGTAAGGTAGTGGATCTAATGGATTTTATCTTTTCCATCTTCGCGTTGTGCGCAGATTGCTTGCCCTCGGAACTCGTCTTGAGCCACTCAAATGCCGTTCTCGGGAACTTGATGCCGATCGTATTTGCTTCCCGTTTAGGCAAAATTTGTAAACGTATATGAGACATGAAAATTATGATCTGATACTCTATTTACCCTATGGAGAAGCTGAAGCGTCGTACGCCTTATCAGAGCTGCTTACTCTATATTCCTCTAAATTGAGACCTTTCAATTTCTTATCTGAAACATCATCTTCAAAATCAGTGAGATCACTGTCGAAATCAAACCGTTCACTCTTAGGAGTTTTCTTTGGAGGGGACACATCTGGATCCTGAGTTCGACTCTTTCCGATGGATTCCAAGGGCTTTGGTTTCCTTTTTGTGGGCATGAATATACTTCTATTTGTGGCTGGCACCAATCTTGGTGGTATGCTTTCTATGGGTTTATGCAAGCTCATGGTAGGTTTGGCAGAGCGAATCATGGGCTTTGGTGCGGAAGGCAGTTTGTTGACACTTCCAAATCTCTTGTTGGGATAGCTACTAGCCACCGGATCGTGGTAACGGTCTCTTTTAATGCCATTTGTTGGTAGCGGTATTGCTGATTCACCCATATTTTTGAATTTCTCCTTATCAATTTCATGGCACTCTTCGAAGTGTAGATCGGAAGGTTGAGCCGGAAGTGGCTCTGAGCTGAAATAGGTATGGTTCAAAGCATCCGAAGCATTGTACCTTTGGTACGGATTCAATGTCAATAGATGGGACATCAAATCAAGACCCTTAGCATCGTTTAAAATAGGTGCGTACTCCTGTTCGAAAACCCGCTTACATGTGAGTCCTATATTAAGATCAGTCTTGTTAGGCAAATCCAAGGCTCCGGGCCAATTTGTTGTGGGCGATCCTAATAGTTGGAATATCAATTGACATTGATGTGAGTCTGTCTTCCCGCTCAAAATGGGTTTACGGGTGAAAAGCTCTCCGAACACACACCCGACTCCCCATAGGTCAACTGCCGTAGTGTACTTACGCTCACCGAGCAAAATCTCTGGTGGCCTGTACCATCTCGTCACCACTAAGCTAGTGTAGTTACGCTCTCCTCCACCTGGACCCTTGCCCAAAGTTGGAGGCCGTCCGTGGTACACTCGAGCCAACCCGAAGTCTGCGATTTTAAGCACTCCTCTGTCATCTATCAAGATATTGGCAGCCTTGATATCCCTATGAAGAAACCCCTGCCCATGAATATATTGTACACCTTTGAGAAGCTGGATCATCAAACACTTGATTTCCAGCGGCTTCAACACTATAGCCGGGTTCAGCAATATCCCCACTAAGTCCGAAGTCATGTAGCCACTCACTGTGTAGAAGCAACCTCTTTCTCGTATTGCATCTTTTGAATTGGAGACCTTGGGCTCTTCGTAGATCATGTCTTGAATCTTTAATACGTTCCGGTGGTTTAGCTTCTTCATTATGGTTATTTCTCTCATGGCGGTTATTGGAAACCCCTCCTTTGCCGAATGGTTCAACAACTGCTTGAGGGCCACCACTTTGCCGGTCTTGATATACTTGGCTTTTTGAACCACTCCGAAGGTCCCTTGCCCTAGTTTCTGCAAAATCTCGAAATTCTTCAATCGATTCATGTCCTGGAATCTGTCGATTGCCTGGAGCTTGGGCATCTGTTTTCCTGTGGGTTTGTCTACCATAACTCCGAGTATGCTTCTTTTTGTGCCGAAGATGTGATGAGAAACTGCTACTGAAAAATCCACTAAATTTCGCATTCTGCGCAGAATTCAGAAGTATTGAATCATCACTGTCGTTGTTATTAAATGACTAATAAACTATTAAATAAATAGAGGGGACTCTAGAGAAGAGGTACTATACATCATCAGGTACTTGAATAACGGGGGCTCTTTTGTTCTTTCTCTCTTTCGACAATCTTCCGGCTTCCTTGACATTGAATCCGTTGGTTAATAACTTAGTAGTCTCTTCCAACTCTAAACCTGCGACTTCAGGGTACAAGAAGTAAACGAAAACGAAGGAGAGCACACACAAACCTGCGAAAAAGGAGAAGGTTCCTGTAGGAGTGATCCTTTCCAACATGGTCAAAAAGGTCGACGAAATGGTCAATGAACCGGCCCAGTTGGTACCAGCTGCAAACATGGCCCCAGCAGATCTGACGTTGACGTCAGAAAACAACTCGACACCAGTCCATGCGCTAGTACCGATACCAATGGCGTAACTTCCCACGAAAAGAACCATGGATAAGATGACAACCACTCCCCAACCGGTGATACCAGTGGTTTTGACCACCACTTCATCTGATGAGCCGAACTTGACACCCAAGAAATGGAACCCGATGGCACAGATCACCAATGCAATGCACATGATTGGAATAGCAATCAACAAGATTCTTCTTCTTCCAACATGATCAATGATGCACAATGAGATGCAAGCAAAAGTAAAGTTGGTGGCAGCTACAATAATAGACACGGCGGTGGCATTGTCGAAACCACAGGTCTCAAAGATAGTGGCACTAAAATACATCAAAGAGTTGAAACCGGTGAACTGTTGGATACCCTGCAAACCACAAGCCAAAACCAAGGCTCTTAAGTTGGCAGGAGTAGAGTGAAGTAACTTGATGGAGTTCCAGGTTCTGGAAATTGGTCCATCACCTGGGACGTTGGAGTTGGACGCAACCATCTCTGCTATTTCAGCATCAACAAATGCTTCATCCACATTTTTGTAGACCTTTTTCAAAACCTTCTTGGCACTTGCTGGGTCATTATTGATAATGTAGTATCTAGGGGTATCTGGTAAAAACCAGAACAACAAAAACTGAACGGCGGCCGGCACAATACACAAACCAACCGAAATCCTCCAACCGTGATCAACTCGGGTCAAACCCCAGTTAATGAAATACGCAATCAACTGACCAGCAGTAATCAACATACTGTTTGTAACAATCAACCTACCCCTATAATGAGAAGGAGCAAGCTCAGAGATCATCAAGGGGGCAATCAACGATGCAATACCAACACCCCATCCGAGCACGAATCTTCCAGCAATCATAGTCCACACGGTCTTGGCAGCCAATTGCATGATAGCACCCACTACGAAGATCACATTTGATCCCAACAACACCATTCTTCTGCCCAACAAGTTGGCCAAAACACCTCCAATAACGGCCCCCAACAAGGCCCCCAATGAAGTGGCACTGGTGATGAACTCTTTCTCTCCATCGGTAAGCAACTTATGGGACAAATCGGTGCCCACACTGACCAAGGCTCCGGATATATAACCTGTATCGTACCCGAACATATACCCCGAGATGGACGAGGCCAACGTCAATATGATCACCAAGCGACTGGGCTTAGTTTTGGAAGATGCCGTGGTGGCTGAAGCATCGTCACCTTTCACAAGCTGATGAGACGAGCTTTCACTGCTCAAGTCGCCATTCTCTGTTGAGTGATAGTCAACTGCAGCTTTCGACATACTGTAAGCTTTCTAACAATATTTATATCTAAAGGTCTAGAAACGAGACAAACAAACACAGAAAAAAACTTTTATGGATCTCGGGATGTTTTTATAGTGGTAGAAATTCTACGTGAAGATTTCGGCGACTTTGTTATGAAAGGGCACCGTAACCACAGTAGTTTATTTTTCTATTCGCCGAGATGTGTTGGCGGTGCACGACCTTCACGCGGTAGTGCGATGCTGGTGCGCGGTGCGATGTTGGTGCGCGGTGCGACCGTGGTGCGACCGTGGTGCGAAAGTGGTGCGACCGTGGTGCGAAAGTGGTGCGACCGTGGTGCGAAAGTGGTGCGACCGTGGTGCGAAAGTGGTGCGACCGTGGCAGGAAGTCGCAGTGAGTGCTTGACTTGGGCAGGCATGAGCAGGAGTGCCAGATGATCGAGGGAGGGACAGAGATAGACAGTGTTTTGTCTGGAGCTCAAAGGTGCTCTCTAAGCGGGGAATTGCGCAAGGCTTGGTGGTGGGTGCTGTTCTTGCTGGCAATCCATGAAACTGTCTCAAACATGACTCGCCTGCTGGTTTTGAAACAATAGCAATTCTTCGCAGCTGCCTATCGCCATTAATCCTCCTCTAAACCACTCAAAGCCTCCACACAAAGCCTCCATTGTGACATTCACTCGGATGTACTCACTTGCAACGCATCTTACTAAAGATCAATATAGAGGAAAAAGTAGATATAAACAGTAGAGAAGTATATACCACTCTTACATCGCAGTACCTCGACCTTCGTCTTGCTTTTTATAAATTAAACAAACTATCTATCTTTATTTACTTCTTTGGTGGGTTGAACTTGATCTTTCTGTTCTTGATAGGTTGCCATTTAAACTTCTTAACCCAGAGTGACAAGAAGTACAATGATGACAACACTACAAGAGCCTTCAAACCCCATTTCTTTCTGTCATCGTGTTCTGGCTCAGCAGTCCAGTTCAAAAAGGTAGTCACATCCTTTGCCATTTGAGAGGTAGTAGCTGGAGTACCATCTTCGTATTCAACCAATTCATCAAACAAAACTCTACCCATAGCAATGGAACCACCTGGGAAGTAAGGATTGTAGTTCGAACCTGGAGGTAAAACAACACCTGCTGGAGGTTCTTCTGGGTAACCAGTCAACAAGGAGAAAATGTAGTCGGCAGCACCGTGTCTAGCCTTCACAATTAAAGACAAATCTGGTGGTAAAGCACCTTGATTACCAGCTCTAGCAGCTTGTTCATTTTCATAAGGACCGGGAATGTAATCAGCCAATTTACCGGGTCTCTTTCTTGGGTTACCTTCATCGTCAGGCTCGTCATCGTACTCCAACTCCTCGGCGAAAGCCTTGGCCTCGGAGGCAGAGTGAGACACACCAACCAAATTTCTCCATGCGATTCTTTCTAAAGAGTGACAAGCAGCACACACTTCTTTGTAAACTTGGAAACCTCTTCTGATAGAAGCATGGTCAAAGGTGGAAAACATTCCGTTGTGTGGCCAGTCGTAACTTGGAGGGTGTAAACCGTGTTCTGCGGCAGTCATGGCAGTGGCCGTCATGGAATCTTTGTATAATAAATAGGAAGCACTTAAACCAGTTAATCCCACCGAAGCAATAACGGCTTTGTGGAAAACGGCATTGGAAGCCTTAACAGATGATCTGAACATTGTGTCTTAGGAATATATTTCTCTCTTCAAACAAAATGGCAATACGATTTTGAACAATTGTTTTCGAAAAACAACCTAAATGCAAAATAATTTATGCTAGTTCTTGATGGGCTTTTGCAAAAGGTAGAATCAAGAATCCAATTAGTAATGGAATATGCAACACGGCGGCTTTGACTTTATGATCAAATTACCTAAAAGTTTCTTGTAGAGAAAAAGCTTTGGGATTCAATAAATAAATCTTCCACTGTCGTTTTGGTGAAAAAAAAATTGAGCCTTTCTAATGAACAAAAGGATTTCATTGATTGGATGAAATCGTCCGCACATACAGTTTAGGTTGGTGAATCCACGTCTTGTAGTGTGAGCCAATGTCGCATTCAATGTCGTGCGAACCGCAATAGAGGGCCCACTATTGGTGGGGCTGGCCGCCCTGGCATGTGGCCGGTGGTGGTACGATGTTTCCGATGACCCCAACGGTGGTTGTGGTTTGAATCTCGATCTGATTTTTATTAATTTTGCACTGTTCTGATTGGATGTAGGCACTAGACTGCACAGGATTAGAAGTGCTAGCTTGGGACCGTACTTGCTTGGGACAGTACTGTTCACTGTTACCTTTCGGTTTGTAGTAGCTAGACACTTGTGGAACCAAAAAAGTAAGCCCGACGCGGGACTCGAACCCGCAACCTTGTGATTAAAAGTCACACGCTCTAGCCGATTGAGCTAGCCAGGCGTTGTCGTGTCAGAAAAATAACTCAGTTGGTTCTGGTCTTTGGTTGGGTGGAAGCTTTCATTAGTTTGAAACAGCCGTTACAGCACAATTGAAGTCTGATGCTGCATTGTCTACTTTTCCAGCTCACATTCGAGCCACGATACAAGAGATTCAGAAAAAAAACAGACTAATCTGCTTATATTGGCTTTGAAATCGAATTTATATACATTTAACATACCAGCAATGTACCGTCAAAAACAAGCTTGTCTTCAACTTCTGGGCTCAGCTGATATGACACACAGTTCACTTCTAGCACGCCGATGACATTTCCCATTTCGAGTCAGAACGTCACTTCTGCTACATGTTTACCATTTGGAACGTCACTTCTTGTTCACCATTTCCGCCAGAACGTCACTTGTTTTTCACCATTTCTCCTCGGGATTCTTCTTGTATTCCAAGTAGTCGCTCAATTTGAACAAACTGATTTCAGTCTCGTTCTCCACTCCCAATTCCCACAAGGATTTGGAAAAATTCACTTCAGGTGAAAAAATAATAAACTCGTCGTCGTTTTCAAAATTGATAACCAAGTTCATCGACTTGGTGCCATGGGCCTTGGTGTACAACTTCAACGTATCATAATCGACATTTCTGTATGGCCTTAACCCTCCAGTGCTATTTATAATCTGGATCATTTGCTCAAACAACTGTTGTGGAGTGGTTTCTTTCAAATTGATGGAGTGGATAATGTGATTTCTCACATTTCTGTAGGGAAAAGACTTCACAATTCTAAGGGTCAACACAGAGTCGGTGGCAGGACGCACATTGGACGTCAAAGGTTCTTCAGGATCCATTATTTGCAGTGGTTCGTTGATTATTCACTAAGGTGATGAGCAGGTAACTCGCAGAAAATTCGTGTACTCATTCAATATATACTTATTTGCAATCGGTGAAGCTGCTAAAACTTCAACCCTCCTTCAAACTTGTCGAAGAATTCTACTATGTCGTAAACCTTGTCGCTGCCAAGCTGGTTACTTACCTTTCTTCTTTGGGTCTCAAAGATCAATTTGGAGCTATCGATCTCACTATCATCGTCGTCCGATTCGAGAACAAGACTGAAGTCACTATCGTTGAATCCCATGTTCAAGATCTTTACGGGGACGAGTTTCATGAAGCTTTTGATGTAGGAGCTATTCAAGGTTTCTGTTGTTAATTCCTCCATAATCAAGTTGAATTCACTCTCGTTCGTTACAAGCTTTGAGTCGAATTTGATGAGCAGCTCTTTGAAGCCAGCATAATTGGCTTGCAAATCGGTGTAATCATTGGACTCAAACGATTCGATTAGCCTGATGTTGGAAGGGGAGACAACAAAATCCATGTTCCTCAGGTAGTAGTCGACTTTGTGGATAAAAGAAATGAACTTTTCGAAATCATTCAACAAGTCGTTCAAGTTGTCTTCGTTGCTGGTCAAGTAATCTTCGATTTGGACTAAATTATTGTTGAATTTTGAAATGAGGTCATTTCCTAAGATCTTTTGAAGAAAGTCTTTGGTCTGTGCATTCACCCGTCTTTGCAATGCCGTAAGTTTGGCAAGTTTGATATCAAGGGTATCGAAGCTCAAGCTCTTAATAACCTCAAATTCAAACTTCGGGTTGATCATCTTCAAGTTGTGGACTGTTTCCTTGTACATGTTCTCCAAGTTCCTGAAGTCCCGATATGTCAATCTGGCAAGAGTTTCACTGACGACCTCGTACTCCTTCAAGTTATCCAACAAAGTGTTCATCTTCACGTGTAATGCACCTGTCAATACCATAAAGTCGGCACTAGCCTTGAACTCCGCTAACACTCCGGTGTCGATGATCCGCTTGACCCTGTTGTCCCATTCAGCTAGAGCTCGAAAGATCTCCTCATCGTAGCCTAGAGAGATCTTTTCCAATTTCTTATTAAGAGAGAGAATCTTGTTGGAGAATTTGAGAGATTCGGTTTCATACTCGAACTTGCCCTTGATGATGTCCAACACCCTCACCAATACTTCGTCGTACGTTTCATCCGAGAAGCTGACATTGGGCACCCGTTCTTCGTCAAGAAGTTTGTCATCGAAATTACCCATTTCAAAGAACTTGAACCACTCCAAAATGAAGAACAATATGCATTTTTCGTCCGGCACCAAGGCCTTGAACTCTTCTATGTCTGCTAGTTTGGGTATCCCCAACTCCTCCGCAAACTGGAGAATAGCTTTCATGTTTTGCAACTTCGAGTCCCCCAACTTCACTAGCCTCGACGACAGGAGGTAAGACTTCAATATGGAGTGAAAGATCGTATCGGGGGAGCTCACCTCTAAAGACCAGTCTCTGTCGAGGTTACTAATTTGCTTGAGCTTATACTTGGAGTTCACCCAGTTCAACACAATCTTCTTTATCTGAATAACCGAGTTGCCGTCGTTCATAAGCCCTATGGAGCTGGTGGTGGAGAATATAAAGATCGACCACGTCAACCCCAAAATCAATTTGAGGTTCCCGTCGATTATGCTGTCGCTGCTGATGCTTGTGGTATTAATTTTCAACACAATCCGAATAAACTCCAAAAAATCGTTGATGTTCTCCATTTTTTGGATGGGGAGTTTCGGATTTGTGTACAACGGCTTGAGAAAGTACAACTTCAAGTCCGTCTTGTCCATGTCCATTTCGGCAATAATGACATTTATCAACTGTATCAACACCAATCCATCACTCAAATCTTTGGACAAGTCCGTTAATTGCAAATTCAATTTGGAATTGATCCACCGAAGGAAGGTTTTGTGCTGTTTGTTGACCCACTCGGGCATCTGCTCCTTCTTGAATCGTGATATGCTGCTCATGTCCTGGTTCAAGCTTCAGTCCTTGTGGTGTTATTTATGAAAAATCAAGTCGTCTATTTTGATGGAACACGATGAAACATTTGGAATGCGCGTCTATGTAGGATCGTGAACCCTGTTGGGTGAATTGTAAATAGATTGGGATATAGGCGGGAGAAGTGTGTGTGTAAGGTGAGGAGTGTGCGTGTAGATGTTGCAGAGTGTGTATGAGGGTGTTTGTAAGCACGGTCTTGGATAGAGATGAGGGACTGGACGGAGTATTCAGAGAGGTACAGAAATGGTACAGATGACACGCAGATGGCATCCTGAAGTGGAATGCCGTGTCAGGAAGGAAATACCATCGGAAATGTAAGTACGGTGACAGAGGATGCGAGGGACCTAGGAGAAGCAGGTCCTGTTCCACATACAAGCATGTCCTGTTCCACATACAAGCATGTCCTGTTCCACATACAAGCATGTCCTGTTCCACATACAAGCATGTCCTGTTCCACATACAAGCATGTCCTGTTCCACACACGGGATCACGCTCTGATCCCGTAAAACAGAGACAAAAAAGAGCGAGCCTTATTATAGTCCTACATTGTGTAGCTCCCATTTCCCCGTTGGTTGTCCTGCTAACTTCCTACTACAGTTCAAAAGGTATGATTGTGCTATCAAATAGGACACGCCCTATTATCGGTTCCCTTGCTGGAATCCCTGTAACTATTAAACTAGAACACACCCCGTAGCATTTTATGGTCTGCTCTCTTGCCGATATCCTGCTCTACGCTTCCGACTATTAATGATTGTGCTATTTATTAGGACATATCTCGTAACGTTTTATGGTACATGCTGATTCCCTAGTGTGGGCCTCGTGGCCTCCTCCTTGAGTACATTCCTTGAAACTTGAAAAATGGGTCGTGGCCTCCTCACCTTCAGTACATTCCTTAGATCTTGAAGAATGGATGGGCCATGGCCTCCTTTGCCGTGGGCCTCAACTGATGGTCGTACGTCAACAACCGGTTAGTGAGGTCCAATACTTCATTGCTTATCAAAGACTCGTTCACCTTATTGACGAATGATACCCATGGCTTTCTGTTATAGTTGCCCAAAATGTTGTCGAAATCTGAGCTCAAACTAATGCCATATTTGTGAACATAGGACATCAAATCCTTGGTCCCTAACACTTTGGCTATTTGAACAAGTTGATCGTTGTTGGAGTCACCACGAAAGAACGGATCCTTCTTGAAAATTATCCCGGCAAAGATGCAGCCCACTGACCATAAATCTAAAGAATAATCGTACTGCTGCAAATTTATCAATAATTCGGGTCCCTTGTGATACCTTGAAGCAACCCTCACATTGTAGTCCATGCCAGGGTGATAGAACTCCGCCAACCCCCAGTCAATCAATCTCAACTTCTTGTGTAATGGGTCGATCATGATGTTCTGTGGCTTCACATCCCGATGGATTATTCCCATCGAATGGCAGTAGTCCAACGCTATCAAAAGCTGCATCATGTAGTACTGAATGTCACTGACGCTGAACTTGGGATACAACACCCTGAAATCCACGTTTTCAACTCTCTCAAACACCAATGCTGGAATCTTGCTTTGTTCGTCTCTAACAATATCCAACAATCCTATGATGTTAGGACCTCCAGTCAAGTTCTTGAGGATCTTGACTTCTCGATATATCTTCTTCATCTTCACAGGTTTTAACACCTTAATCACACAAGGCTCGTCGTTTAGCACATTAATACCTTCAAACACCTCAGAGTATTTGCCTCGCCCGATTTTGCTTATTATCTCATAACTCTTGATTCCACCCCAGGTGATTTTGTGGCTTTCGTAGTCCCAGTACTCCTTTGGTTTCTTGCTGTTGGCATCGGAGTAAACACGAGCCAAAGAGTACACTTTCAGAGCTTCAATAACACTCATCTTAAGGCTTGGTTCAATTTTCGATGAGCAAAAACTATTTAATGCGCATCAGATGTAGAGGAATGTTTGCTAATGGGGACCATTCTTTGGAACAAGGCAAGGTGGAGAGTAGCTTTGGCCGGGGTGGTACGAGAGTCTTATGGAGTGTAACGGAACTTTACTGGGCCTTTTCCCGAAGTTTTGGTATGTTAAAAGGGTACTCCTAGCTCTGCACTCACCCTTTCCCAAATAGGAATACTTCCTAAAAGGGCCTGAAACAATAGTTGGAGCTGAGTGCCCTTGTAGTTGTCAACTGAACACATCGGAGTATGAGGCACGCTTGGCCTCATCAATGGTGTTGACTTTACGAGGGCCTAATTTGATTGGAGGTTACGTTTCTGTTTTTATGCCCAGTTTGTTGCTCACTATAGTGAGCTCTTCGGGCTTTATTTGCTACACTCCTATCAAGCCTTTTTCTGAACTTTGCTCTTGAAAGTCTGGACCGGAACTATACAGTTCAGACCCTGCTCTACAATCTACTACTCCTTCAAATGCAATCAATTTAACGTTATCTAATCACCTCTTAGTATATGAGAAAGTCGAAATTGCCCTCAAACTTACTCGAAGTCTTCGTCGAGATCCTCAGTTGCCCACAGCAGACTCCCTTGCTGTTATTCGCTATTCGCGTCTCCCAACAAGCATCACCAAGATCCGAATGCCCTCCTGTCTCCTCTCTTTCTCACTTCATCTCTCTAATTTCAGTTTATTCGATTTCGCGTCTAATGCATTGATGAGCTTGTCTATAAGTATCGAGGACTCCGGCACAGTCCTTGATGATTTTCAACTAGAATGTAGGCATCCGGTCCCCATTGATGCCCGTGACTGTTTCACGAGAATTTGCTACGTCAACTACCAAAAAACTCCGGTGTTTCTCCTTCAATCTGGCCTTATTGACGTCTACTCCAATCTGGAAGTGTGTGAAAACTTCATCAGACACCAGTTGCTCAAGTACACACTCGAAGATCCCAGCATAGGCATACTCTTCCGGAGCAGCCCCAAAGAGAGCGTGTACTTAATCTTGCTAGTAGTTGAGTTAAAGGTGAAGGCACTAGTGTTGGATCTAAGCATCATAGCGAAGCTTCAAGATTACAACGAAAAAAATGGCAGTGACGACCAAGACGACGAAGCTGTCACCCAGGTGATAGACTTAAAGACACGACAAAACAGCATGCATGTAATAGACAAGATTTTAGAAAAGAAGAAACGATCCAAATCCAGCACACCGCTCCCTCAACCCCAATCGACGGTGAATACCACGGAGCAGGTCAACACAATGGTGTCCAAAGTCATACTATCAGGGCTCCGGCTTCGAGGGATGTCAACTACTTCTGCCGGCTCGAAGAATGAAAAGATCAAGATCAAGGAGATATACCTGATGGCATACAAATC
This sequence comes from Yamadazyma laniorum, assembly GCA_002109505.1. Classification (NCBI taxonomy): domain Eukaryota; kingdom Fungi; phylum Ascomycota; class Pichiomycetes; order Serinales; family Debaryomycetaceae; genus Yamadazyma; species Yamadazyma laniorum. The sequence continues at coordinate 290,337 of MVNT01000007.1, read as the reverse complement.
GACTCTTTTTGCATTAAGGAAGTATTCAAATAAATCAGTGAAACTTAACGATATTCAGGAAATAGTGGAGAAGCTTCTACAGATCTACGTTGATGTTGACAATGAGAACCCCTTTGTCGAGTGAATACTACGATTTATGTATCTAATATATTTACAGGTAAAATGACTAAGAGTCTGATAGCTCCCACCACGAAAGATATCTTGGAAACCTTCTACAGATCTACGTAGACGTTGAAGTGAAACCGTTTTATTTAACTGCTCCAAGTTTTGTATTATATTTACAAGTTAATTGTCTACAAGTCTGATAACTTCATCACCGTAGACTGGTCAAAATCTTTGATTTTGGTGCTAGAGGCTGACTCCAACTCTGAGGTAAGATAGCTCTTACGTGCAACCTTCTTGACGGTTTTGGTTTGCCCTCTGTGGGCCAATAACAAAGATGGGTCGTCTAACAAGTATCCTCTCTTGGCTGGGTTAGAGTAGAATTCAATGTCTCTTCTATGAGTTGGTCTTGCTTCCAATGGCAAGTATCCCTTCTTCAAGATGTACCTGTTTGGGCTTATGTGGACTTTCAAGGAGAACTTGGTAAAGTACTTGGCACTGAACTTGTTGCCGGTTTGCTCGATGGACTTGATGGCTCCAATGGATGCTCTGGAGGCTTCGATACTTATTGGGACACTATAGGCATCCTTACCGTTACCCAAGATCTTCACTCCGTCCTTGAGAGATCCTGTTATCAACCCACATTCTCTCATCTTCTGTATGGTCAATAACTCACCTGGCTTCACATTAATCCTGTTATTATCCCAGAATTCTTGAATTCTTTCCAAATTCAACTGAATGTATTCTCTCTTATGAGGTCTCTTGAACCCCAAGATTGGAAATCTCTTGTAGAACGGCGTCTGGCCACCTTCAAACCATCTAGGAACTTTACCTCTGGCTTTCTGACCCTTTTGACCTCTCCCGGCAGTTTTACCTTTACCTGAAGCTTGACCTCTACCCAATCTCTTGTAGCTCTCAACAGCACCTTCCAAGGGAGCCAAGTTCCCCAAAAAAGTGCTGCTGTGACGAGCACCCAATAAGCTAGCAAAACCTATACGAGGCAATCTCGATGCGATGTTGCCTAATATCATTTACTGTTGTGATAAGTACTAACTGTAGAGCTTTCTCAATCAAATTTTTCAGTAGTGAGAACTTAAAAAATTTCAGGTCGTGCGCGAGTCTATATCCATAACTGCTAAGAGTATTGATTAACTATATAGGCACCTCTTCAGATGTCTTGTTCTTGATAGACCCGTACGTACTTTCGTAGTCCTGGCTGACTTCGACGGGTTGTGCTCTTTCCAAAGCTAAGAACGGCTTTTTGGTGATCTTACAGTAAGCCCAAGTCGCTGCTACTCTCACGGCTACACAAGCAAGTGCAATGATTATACCACCGAATGGAGCAATTACAAAGGCCCCAAATGGACCCCAATCTTCTGAATTGTAAAGGCCGTTCCAAATCAAGAGCAACTTTCCACCTTCTTTGGCAGATCCGTAGTAAACGGTTCCAAAGATGAAAATAGCCACAAGAGCACCTAAACCTCCAACCATGATATCTACACCGGTTAAAAACCAGAAGTACAGATCACTCAAACCCAAAAATATTACTGGAATGATAGAACTGGATATCAAGTCAGCAATCAAATAAATCTGTAAGATATTGTCTGCAACTTTGATGGCCAACACCACGATAGGAACAATCATGATGACAACCATTGCTCTGACATAAATAATCTTCAATTTGTTTCTGAAAACATCATTGGAGATGGTTGAGACAAAGGCCGATTGCAAAGAGTCAAATGTACAAGTGGAGATAGTAATGGTGAATATCAAAACGAATGCAACAACCCAACGGGGCATTTTTGCAAGTAGAATAAAGAAAGCCATTGACCCATTCACATCTCCAACATCTAAGTCTCCAGTCCATACAGCAAGGAAGCCAGGGACTCCCACCAACGTACAAATTATCATCACGATACCTGCAGCAATGCCAGTACTTATAGCCAACCCTTTATCGGACTTACTAGCAAAAGCTCTCAACCAAAATGAATTCAAGAAGAAGGCATTGGTACCAATAGCCACGAAAAAGATATAAATCAATTGCCATCCCAATTTGTTGGCATCAAGCAAATGGGAGGGACCGATCTTGGAGGTGTCGATATCCACATATGATCCCATTCCACAAGCACAAATAATAATAAGCAACAATACCAAGGCACCCTGGAGATTGTCTGTTATAAAACTGACTTTGAAGCCTCCTACAGATGTGTAGATCGTAGTAACAGCACATTCGACTATCACCGCACCTAAGGCATTCAACCCAGTCAATGTTTGAATGGCGAGACTAACGGACGATAACTCAGCTACCATGTACAAAAACATCGTCAAGCAAGTAAAAAATGACAAGTATAAAGCAGTGACAACACCAAACCGATGTCTAACCCATTCACTCAAGATAAACCCATCAGGACACTTCTTTCTAATTATTGGTGCAAAAAACCCGAACGAAGCAATCGGGAGGGCTCCACAAATTGTATAAACCAAAAGCCCATGTAACCCCGAAATGTTTGCAATCTGTGCATATGTAGTAAGAACACCACACCCCATAGCTGAAAGTAGTTAGTAAGAAAACTTCACAATAAGAACATCCTCACGCAAGTACTAACTTGATCGAGTTTGAACGGTATAATCTCAGCATTTCAAATGCACCCGTTGTCTTACTGTACACCTTTATGGCAGACGATTCCTGGACGGTTTTAAGTATTGTTGAATGTTGATGTTTCTATTTGTATTCACATACCTGAAGCGATAAAGTTCAAAACTAACGGACCTGCATTCTGAGATCCGTTAGATGATAAGAAAGATTCAGTTTTGGAAAACTTGAAGGCCAAAAACAACCCCGTAGCTAAAAGAAACGCATAAGTGAGGTATATTATGGCATTGTTACCTTGTGACGATAACTGACTCATCTTAATGTTGAAATGGAAAAGAAAGATACTCTTTCTTATATTCTTTCTTATATGTTTCAGATTAAATGAGTATGCGCTTAACGGGAAATTGAAAACTTTTCACATACTTTTAGAGTTCACTTTTAGCGATAACTGAACACACTGGTAAGCCATGGCAAAAACAATCTCCAAAATACACTTTGGTAAACAACTACGTGTCTAGACGTAGAGTACTATATCAGTAGCCAAAGAAAACAAAAAAAGAATTTGCTCCACGGCAGGTTCGAACTGTCGACCTTCAGATAACACAATTGTACAACTATGAGACTGACGCTCTGCCAACTGAGCTAGTGCAGCAAAAACTTTACAGCATTTCGTAACTAAAACTTAGAAAGAACCAAATGTCTGCAGTTTCTGCTCAGTTTTAAGAAGCATGTTTGACAGCTTTTACTCAAGATACAGTATACATTCATAGCTAGCTTATAGAGAAGCTCAAAAAAGGCTCAGCTACCTGGCGACCGGTGTTTCCAGACCCAGTTATTTATCGGTGTAAAAGAATCGGGAGACCTGTTCTCGCCGTAAAGCAAACAGTAATGCAGAAAGAGTAGCTTGATCTCCTCCACCTCGTCGATCATCTCCAACTTGCTCGTTCTTTGTACCTCTTCTTCGTCAAACCATGCACCAGCTCCACTATATCCCCCAATGGTGCTGATGTCGGTGATCCTGGAGTTCTTCATGTTGAGTTTCTCAAAGAACTTGATCTTGGATTCCAAGGTGGAAAATTCATTGAAAGTCAATAAATTTATGCCTCTTTTGCTGAGATTGTCGGCCATTTGAACGCCAAAAGCATCGTTCAACGATATGGGCTCATAAACAAGGATTGACATCAATGTTGGGTCAAAATAGTCACACCAGAACCTGATGATTGTCTCGTTCTCGGACGGACTCAAATAGCATAGAACACATTCACTCAACACCAATGTGGGCACCAGCGAATCTACAAACTGGAGAATATCACTGGAGTCACTCAACTGTCTCAAGTCGTAGCCTATCAAGTGGTAATTCAGCGTATGTAAGTGTGGCTTCACCTCGTTGAACTGGTCTCTAGATATGATATCTTTCCCCGTATGCTCATCTCCTTTGTATTTGACCACATCACGCAAGCCACTATCCTCCAAAATGGTCAACTTCTTGATCCTGGCGGTCTCGGGAAAGTCGATCTCCACATACTTTACACTCGTCGATGCTAAATACTTGAAGCAGCGGGTATCACTTCCACCTCCCATGGAAAGAATCTGGCAATTGCCGTCGAACTGTTTGATGAACTCTTCCACAATCCAGCTTATCAGCTGGGTTCGAATATAGGTTCCTCTATTGATGATTGGATACTTCTTATCGTTGAAAGCCTGTCTGAAAGCCCGGCTGGCAGATAAATTGGTGTAGCCCTCGCAGAACTGCAAGTACTTCGAATAGGAACTCACAAGCTTGTCGATATTCGGGTCAATAGGCTTGAAGTACCCGGCTTTGCTGCAGCTGAGTCTGCATCCCAAGGCATCGAGATCTGTCGACCGAACTGCCTTGTCTTTTTTTTCCTTGGGAGATAGCATTCAATAGCTAGATGTATATATTAAGTGAAAAATTCAGTGTATGCGAAACTCCAAAATCTGGGGAACTAGCCGGACTTCTCGATGATGACCCACCAGTTGTCCTTCTCGTATCCTTCTTCTACTATACTACATGGCCCGGCCCTTTGGGCATTCTCCACGAGCTCGCCCTTCTTGTACAAGTGGTAGTACCTGTACTTGGTGACTGGTTCCTCAGCAGGCTCCACAGTGGGCTTTGGCTGTTGGTCTTCAGAGGGCTCCGGGACAGTGGCGACCTGGCCAGCCTGCTTCGTCACCCCGTTACTGCCCTTGCCTTTCTTGGCACGCTTCTCCTTTTTCAGGCTATTCTTCAACACCCACGGCACTAGGATGTCCTGGTCGTCGCCCTCTTTGTAACCTCTTCTGGAGTTCTCCTGCTCTAGAGCCCAGCAGTAAATCAAAGCTCGACCCCCAACACGCAACTTCGACACGACGTGGCTTATAGCTTCTATTCTTCTTTCCTCTGTGGCAAAGTGGTGGATCACTGCAATGGAAATAGCAAAGTCGAATCTGCAGTCCTCGTGAGGCAAGTGCAACCCATCACTGATTCCTAGCTGAAAGTCCAGGGAAATTTCGTGGGCACACTTGATCAAGCCCTCGGACCGGTCTGTCCCTATTATGAACAAATCCTTGTTGACACCCAAGTATTTGCCGTTCCCGCATCCTACATCGATTCCGATGGAGTACTTGGGCTGGTTAGTGAGAAACCTCTCTACTATGGGCCACGGCTTGTACCGAGTCTGTGAAAAATGAGGGGCTATCTCGTTGTACACATCGTGCACTAGGCTTTGTTCCTGCTGCTGAGGTGCAAGGTCTTGTGGGAGGCTTGGGACTGGGGCCGTCATATTTTGCATCTCTTGGAATTTTTCACGATGCGCGAGATGAACATTTTGCATATCGAGACACCTACCAACAAAGACATGGGGCTTAAACAGTACATTGTGGGGCTTATCCTCGTGCTAGCACTTCCTTTCTTACACGTGCAGCTAGAACTGGTGTTTGGCGGAGACGTCGAGAGAATCCGGGGCGTTTTGAACGATATACGCATCACAATTCCCATATACGTCAAGTTTGGAGATCCAGGTTTTGAGTTTCCGGATTTGGTGCAGGCAGCCCAGATCCAATTGGATGCGGAGCTAGCCTCTTACAACCACACGAACTTTAGGTATCGGCTAGTTGACAAGCTAGAGGAATCTCGAGCCAATCCTAATGCTGAGCATCTAATGTACAAGGACGACTATGCGATAGTGCTATATCTCGGGGGAGACGATACGGCTATGGTACACCACGGGTTTCCGCATGTGGGGCTCCTTTACCAGCTCAGTACGATCCATGCCAATGACTTGCCTTTTTTCATAGTGCAAACATTGCTTGACTATTTGCTTTTCCCTGACTTGTACTCCTACGACTACGACACTATAAATGACGATATACTGGTTGAAATATGCCAGGTGGGTGACCCTTCTTCCCGGAACTTGGAGTACCTTGCAGGCTTGTGTGTAGACCTGTTTTATGAACTCTCAAATAGCTTTGTGAATTTGACTGCAAATTATACGAAGAGGCCCAAAAACCAGGTTGTTCCTTCTCCCAATCGGTTTTATTTCGAAGTGGTTGGTACTGGAACCCCCAAGACAGAAGAACTTCCTCTTGAAGTGCCCAACGATACGGTATTCCAGGTGGTTCTCCCCGACGAGTTCTCAAGCCAGAATGAAACGGCGTCAGAATTCGCCGATTTCTTCGACACCATCTACTCTCATTTGGTGAGCGGCCTCCCGGTGTCGCCCCATCCGTCAAACTACAGTATTCGCATGGGAGCCCTTCTCAAGCACGCTGTTTTCAAAAACCTCCACCAAATCTTGGATATTTTGGGCCACAACGCCCCGAAAAATTCCACAAAATCAACCATTCCCGAGTTAAAGTCTTTAGTGGCCCAGCTCCAAGCTCCCATCATCCCGTGGACTCAAATCTACCACGAAACTAAACGTATCCTCCGGTCTCTATCTCCATAGAAGTCCCACATAAATCGCGAAAGTTTTTTGTTACTGAATCATCACCACAATCATGCCAAAGAATACGAAGAAACCCACGGTGAGCAGCGACATTGAAGACGCAAGCGACGTCAGCTTGGACGAGGAGGATGAAGAGATTGTGGGACGGGTGTTTTACGGATCGATGAGCAACGAGGTCGACGACGGAGTGCTTCGAATCTCCGACGACGACAACTCAATCAGTGATATTTCAGACACTGAGCTCGAGGAAATCAACGACCCGGAGCTCGTGAAGCGGTACAAGAAACTCCGCACGCTTAAAGTCGACGATGATCTTTCGGAGGAAGACCGCAAGCGGCTCGTGATGGCCAGTTTCAACAATGATCAAATGGACCGTTTTGAGGCTTATAGGAGAAGCACCATCAACAAGCCCGGGGTGAAGAAAATCTGTAACGGGGTGCTCGGACACTCAATCCCTCCTCATCTTGCCATTATACTTGCCGGGTTGTCGAAGCTGTATTTGTCAGAAATAATCTCCAAGGCATTTGAGATCCAAGAGCGAGAGAACAAGGCCCAGTTGATCATGGACATCGACGCCAAAAAGAACCGTAAGAGAGAAGCGTTGAAGAACATCGAGAAGGGCGAGAACATCGAGGTCAACAATACCAAACTCGTGTATGAAGGGGATACCCAGACCCCGTTGAGACCGGAGCACATACGAGAAGCTGTGAGGCTCTATCGATTGGAGAATAGCAGTGCGTTCCAGCCCCAGTGGCGAGCTCAAGGCGATGCCGACGGGTGGCTCTTCCGGTAGGCTTTATCCACTGCCACGCTTTATACTTTAACGACTCACATCTTTCTACGACCTTTGTATAGACAATAAACATACACACTAACACTCCGTGGGTGGCATTTCTCCCACTAAACCTTCTCTCACAACTACCTGTGCTGCTCTAGACTCCCTCTTGCACTTCTGCTCCCGCCGACTATCTTCCCGATAAACTCCAGTTGACAAGGCTGACAAACTCCAGCTTATCTAAGTTTCTAACAATGCGACTGAAAAGTTTATCTCTACAACATGGCCGTGAAAAAGCGTCAAAGAATCATACTAGTGTGTGACAACTGCCACCACCGCAAGATCAAATGTGATAGAAAGCTTCCTTGTGACAGCTGCAAAAGCAAAGGCATCGGTGCCTTATGCCAGTATTCGTCCTTGGAGAAGGAATTGCTGAAACAAGGGAAGTCCACCGACTTGATCAAAGGCTCAACCGAGATAAACGAGCTTGTGGCACTTCGAAACCGGGTGAAAGAGCTTGAGGCCTCCATTGGGGTGGCTCTGCTCTACCATAGCTCCTATAATACTCCCAGCACCAATAATAACTCGCTGGCGAGCTCGGTCCCAAGAGAAGCCTCTCCACAGTTGGTCAATCCTAATGATATGACAGACTTCTTTTTGTCTCCTAACGACGGGAATGCATGCGTCCGGCTCAAGGCTTTGTGGGTGGTCAGTTTTCCCATTTCAATTGTGTCAATTTTGAGGAAGGATCTGGCTTATATTTCCTTCTATAACTACAACAGGCACCCAGACAAGAGAGACAATTTTGCTAGGCATTTGCTGGAAGGTATTGGGCTGATATTTGACAGGGATGAACAGTCGCCACAAGTGGTGGTCTCACGATGCCAGGAACACTTTGGAGAAGCTTATATTCCCAAGCTTGACACTGGCACTAAACAGGTTTCGCTTGCAGCCAAAAAGGCTATAAACTTGTATCAGAGCCAGCATGGCCCGTTGATGTTTTATGATCTTTTTGTTCCCCCTAATATCTCTGCTTGTGCCAGGCTCTGTCAAATCTTACCTCCCCGATCTGTTGTGTTGGAATATTTGCAGTTGTGGTTTAAAAAGATGGACCCTTTCTTTCCTGTCTTTGAAAGAGACTCCTTCACTGAAGCTATCAGAAAAATTGTGCTTGACAGGGAAGATGGCGATACGAGAGTGAAGATTCACATTGAAAAGAAAGAAGATATAGCCAATTTGGCTTCTCTTCTCTTTATTTTGAGGTTCACTTATCTGTTTGTAGCGACGGCCAGTATCAACAGTGATGCGTATAAACTGGTGACACCGTTCGTAATCTACATCGATGTAGTTACCATTGCCAAGGAATGCTTGAAAGAGTTCAACCTATCGTTGCGTACTAATATGGAAGCTTTACAAGCATTTACCATGGCCAAGATTTTCAAGAGTTTTTCAGATGACGAGGGGGATCGGTTTGCTGAGACAGATATGTACTCATTCAGTCTCTTACATGCAGCAACTTCTTGTGGGTTGAATCGGGATCCAGACATTTTTCATCACGATGACTTGACGTGGGTTATGAAAACTCATAGAAGAAAGTTTTGGTTCTTTTTACTTTATTTAGAGTTTTTTGAGCTGGCTATTTATGGTAGACGGTTATTCGATATCACATATGCGGATGTTAAACTCGAAGAATTGAGCGTACCAGGAGATGATTACATGTACCACACGGCGTCCAAGATCATGCCATTGAGAGTGGTGTTGGCCAATATAATGAGCCTTTTGACAAATGTTAATACCCCCACAAATGTAAAAGTGTTGATAAATTTAGTGGAAGAGCTCGAGGATCTTGTGCAAAAAGCTTATGGAGATCTAATGAGTAAGTTGAAAAACCAGGTCAACGTGTTCGGTGACGCCAAAAATATATCGGACACTCATATCCTTTTTGCCTTACTGCTACTGTTCTTTAAGTTCAATTACTCCATTTATCTCATCTATGAGAAGAAGAAAGATGTCTATATGCTGTTCAAATACTACAAAAAGCTGATGGTGCTCATCTTTGGAGAAATCACGCCAATGTTATCGGTGGCATGCAATAATCAGGGACAACTCGATTCGATGTTCTCTGTGATCCTTGGGTCGCTGTTTATACGACTTTGCTTCATCTACATCACGTGTTGTAGTACCTGCAACATTCATATAAGCCATACCATTAGAATTTACGATAAACCAGGTGACATTGAGCACCTTCTTGAATTACTGAAGAATGTGCAACTTCTCTGGAATCGAGTTTTAAGGCATGTGGGGACGTTAATCAGAAGAGCGTTTATAGCCTGGCGAGCTATGAAGAATCTGGTTTATGCATTGAAAGAAACTGACCAATTCAAGACGTTTGAAGTGATTAGTCAGAGCCAAAAAGCCAATTGGGATTTCACACCTGATCAGTTGCACGAGCTTTGCGGTGTCCTCAAAGACGCTGTTTATGCAGTGGGTGAAGACAAATCAACAGGTATGTTTTCAACTCGGCCAAACTTCATGTGGCTCAACATAATTCCTGTCGACCCTGACAAAAGTGTTGAGGAAAACATAGACACTCAAAGACTCCATATCTCGCAAATCGATGCTCTTTGGAACAACTACGCAGCAGCATTTCAAGAGACAATTCCGGCCTCGTTCCAAGACGAAGAGTCTTTGGAAACTAGCCAAATTCCCTACCTACTCGACAATACACTCGATTCAGGTATGGACATGATGACAAGTTTTGGAAACTTGTTTTCTCTAGACGACTACTTTTTTAACGAGGCCAACTTTCGAATGTAAGATCCGATGCCTGTCTGTATAGAGTATACAAGGACAAGAGGCAGATGCACTGTTTACCAAGATCAGCAGAGCCGATTATATAGTATATACGTAACTTTATGACCTCTAGCATGTAAGCTGTGACAAAGCACCATGAAATGTACGAAAAGCAGCTGTACTGCTCACTGAGATGGAAGCTAGTTGTGGAACATTTACGTTCGGTGGTTGATCTACACTAGACTGTAGTCAAACAATGGTATACAACCATCTTCTCCACTAGATCTCAAACATCAGCTTCGCTCGTTCACTTTCGTAGCATTCTAGTGCACCATCTCACTGTCATATAAACTGTTAGTCATACAAACAGCTGCTGGATGCAAGGGCACCCAACCTCACATAAGCTCGTCGTTTCTCGATCTGATAGCGCATGAGATCTACTCACTGCAGAATCGTGCATAAAGAGCCAAGCACATGCATCTCTCTGTCCTAAAACCTCACCAAGCTTCCAACTCCTTGCGCCCCATAGAACCTATACGTCGTCCTCATCTCTCGTAGCCTTGTGTTGGGACCTCTTTACAGCCTTGCCTCTTGTTAGCCGCGCAGCGCACTCACCAAAAACAGTATGGGCTAGAAGCTGTCAACATGAATGCCAAGAAAAGACAGAGAATCGTGCTTGTATGTGACGGATGTCATAGCCGGAAGATCAAGTGTGATCGGCAGATGCCGTGTAACAGCTGTAAAGTACGGGGGATTGGCGAGTTGTGTCGGTATACCTCTATTGAGAAGGAATTGGCACAACTGGGGAGTGCTGCCAAACCAGTTCCCTTGCAGTCGTCTGCTTCGTCGGAGGAGGTCAGCCACTTATCTAACCGGATAAAGGAGCTCGAGAAGGTCATACATATGATCACTAGTTTGCGGGATGCAGATGCCCCTTCGAGAGGTGCTGGGCCCGTGAGCTCAGTTCATTCCATGAGTTCTTATTCAAACTCTTCAGGTTCACCAGCCGCTATAACAGACCAAACTACGCCTAGCGAAAAGGGAGGGGTTGATGTTGTCAGCTTCTTTCTTGACATCAGCAACGAACAAAGACGTAGGGAAGAAGTGAATATTGTCGGTAGTAATCTTTCGTTTTTTTCAGTTTACAAAATTGATCGTGGTTTTCAAGAGTATTGGGCTCGATGCATAAGGAGCAATAAAGACATGACCAAGTACATAACTCTAGGAATAGGCGGGATGATGGATAAAACTCTCGAACTGATGAAGGGTGACAGACGTAGAAAGGATGAACCAGACAGAGGCTATGATAAGGGAGAGGAAAATTCAACGGTGTACGAATCAAGAGCTGCGTCGTACTTTGGAGCCAGCTACATTCCCTCATCAGTCAAGGCTACCGAGGATGTAAAGAGAGCCATGAACTCTTATATGAGTTCGTATGGGGGCGTTCTTTTCTACGATAAGTTTCTCCCTCTGAATTGCTCGATTTATACGTATGCCTCTTATGTTTTGCCTTCAAAAGAGGTGATATTGAGCTACTTGAAGGTCTGGTTTCAAAATATTGATATACTTTTCCCCGTGGTCGAAAGAATTCGCTTCTGTGGAGATGTGTGTAGAATCTTGCTTGAAAATGAAGACGGCAGTTCTGGTGTCCGTTTGAACATTGAAAAGAGACAGGACATAGCCGTACTTGCTTCTCTTCTTTTCATATTAAGATTCACCTACTTGTACGTGGTGGAAGCTAATAAAGGTTCTTCTGACTACAAAGAATTACTCAAATTCCCCATCTATATGGATACAATTTTGATAGTGAAGGAATGTTTGAAAGAGCTTGATATTTCTGTCACTGCCAACATTGAGACTTTGCAGGCTTTTTTACTAGCAAAGATTTACAGAAGTTTCTCTCAAGATGAAGGAGACGGTTTGAGAGAGGGTGATCTTTATATTAGACAACTCTTGGTAGTGGCTGTAGCATGTGGTTTGAATAGGGACCTTTCACGTACAGCATACGAGGATGTAACTTACGAGACCAGAATACACCATAAGAAGCTTTGGTTTTTTTTGCTTTGCGTTGAAGCATATGAGCTGGCGATTTATGGTAGACCATTATCGAACTTGAATCAGTCTAACCTTGAAGTTTCCGAAATCAACATTCCAGGTGATGATTTGATCTACCATGTATTTACGAAATTTCGGCCCTTAAGAGAAACTGTTTTTGAGGTCAATGAAGCGGCACTGAACTATGTGGATCCATTTAAAGTTGAAACTCTTTGTATGCTATTGAAACGGCTAGATTCACAAATAGATGACATCTGTGGACCTTTTGGTTCCCAGATCACTCGACAAGTGAATGCCTTGAATGACTCGAAGAGTGTGATTGAAATCTATTACCACTTTTCTTTCAAACTATGCTCCATGAGGTTGCACAGCGCACTTTATGTCCTTTACCAGAACACCGGTGAAATAGGTCTTCTGTTCAAGCACTTGAATACTCTAGTCAAAATTTTGTATGTCGAAATTGCTCCTTTCATGTCGGTCGTGTTGCACAAAGACGTCGTTATCAATCCCACGTTCTCTTTTATTTTAAGAGCTATTTATGCAAGGCTTTGCTTCCTATTTATGTTGTTTTCGACGACGATAAATATGCACTTAAGTCACGCCATCAATTACTTTACCGAAGTTAATGGATGTCCACCTGCCAGTCATTACTTCGACTTGCTTAATGACATGCGATCTTTGTTCCTTCATTTTTCAGGTTGCACAGGATCTTTTACAAACCGTTTTTATCTTTTTTGGAAAATTGTGATAGTGAAACTTTTTGCCGTAAAAGAAACGAAGTTACTTCATGAAATTTCGATTTCAGAGAAGAGATTCTCGGCACGCTGGATGTACACATCGGACCAAATCCTTGAATTGTCCAATGTCGTGAAAAGATCGCTTCAAGAAAGTGGCGTTCTAAAATACCCATCCCATAAACTGCATATTCCTTGGATAAACATAGTTCCATACGATGAACTTAAGAGTGTAGAAGAAAACTACGATCTTCAGAGATTGCACGTCAATCAAATTGACAACTTATGGAAAGTCTTCGGATCTGTGGTGCAGGATTCTATTCCTGCCACCTTCAAAAATAATGATCCTATGGATGAAAAATTCCCCGACTTACTCAATGCAGATGTTGCTGATCCTATTGACTTACTAGCCTTGGGTGACTCAGCTTATGTCGAAAGCTTCTTGATGAACGATGAGTATTTCCGGATTTAAATTGAACTTGTAAATATTTTAACATTACCTATATATATATGCCCAATGAAATGATATTGAATATCATCTGAAGTAATCGTCCTGAGCCAACTCTATGATATGATTATCCAGGTACCTAGTATTAATGTTGAAATCTGCTTCCAGGGCGTTGAAATTATCATGAAGCCTTGAATATATATCTGAAGAAAACTGATCATAGTCAGCTTCTTCGAGAGCTGTGGTATACCGTCTATAGAGGTCAGTGTTGTAACTCTCAACTTTTGGAGATGAAAGTGGCTCCTCTTGCACTTCACTGTGCAATATGTAATTTGGAAGATCGAAATATTTGGCGTATAGATCCTTATCGGAATCTTTCACAGGGGGAACGGTCGAATAATCTGATATATCTTCTATGTACGACTCTTTGCTTCTTGTAATGGAGGGTGATGACGCAAACTTGAAGTCGTCCTTTCTCTGGTAGCCATTTACCCTATTGTATCCCAATTTTTCCATTCCTGAGGTAAGGAGGTTCTTGATCTTGTTGGTGTTGGTAATGTTAAGGTAATTGTAGCTGGAAACAGCATCCAACTTGGAAATATTTGCATCCGAAGCTATTGAATCTGAGTCCAGATCACTTTCCGATTGTTCAATATCCCCTTGAAGTTCATTTAATGATGGTTTAGATTTAACAGGACTGATGGAATCGTTCCCATTGTCTTCCCTCTTGATCAATTGTTTACGGGACTCGAATGGCGAGTAGTCAAAGTTTTTATTGTTGGACAAGTTCGAAGGGAAATACCTCAAGTTGGAGTTCATATTGAACATGAACAAATCGGTGAAGCTTTGATACTTTCTAGGTACATAGCATTCATTGAACCAATTATCGTTGAAGTCAGGGTATGGTTTCAATCTTTCGTATATGAAAGGAGCGAATCCTTGAATCATTCCCCTACTAGGAACATCCTTGGTAAAATCGTATCTTTCCTTGGAAAGATAGTTGTTGTTGTACCAATGGATATAGCTTATTTTTCGCCTCACGTCTGTATTAGATAAGTTGTTGTGTAGGTAGAAATCGTTCTGTAATTCCCATAGTTTGGGCTTATTGGGATCATAATTGTAGTTTCCCAAAAAAAGGTTGATAGCTTCTTGTCTGATCAGATCCATAAAAGAGTTTGAGTATATTCTCTTGACGCTGTTCAACATATCTCTTGTATGAGAAGACCATTGGTTGATTCTCCTGTACGAATCCATTGTATTAACTAGGTTAGAACCCCCGTACTGAATGGCTATTGTGTCACCATGATCATGGAATATTTCTGTCAAAATATTGATAAGATCCGAATCATACGCCAAAGACGTTGGTTCAGAAATCAAACCCAAACTGGCCAACTGGTGGGATAATGCTTCTTTGCAAATAATAAATTGGGCAGCATTTGTTCGGTCTAGGCAATCGATACAATTAGTTCTAATTATACCGTTTTGTAGCTTTGTGCTTTCGAGGTCTACTCCGTTGTGAAAAAAACCGATCTGAAGAATAGACTTTTCAGCGATATTCTGCAAGGGACCAATGACGTCAAGGTTTTTTCTGGAGTGCTTTGACATATCGAATGAATTGAACTGAAGTTTATGAGCCTTTGGTAATGACTGGTTGAGATAGTTGATGCAATCAATAAAATATTTATTCAATTTCAGCTCCCTGGGCGTTTTCTCTTTGGTCTTGATCAAATTCAAAATAACTATTGGCAGGCCATACCTTTGAAATAAATTGTTGAAATGAATGGCTGAACTCAGGTAAAAGGGGTCAGACAAATTGATCTCTATGGGGGGCTTGGGTAGTCTATTCAAATCCTGGGTCCAGTATAGTGGGATTGAACCCCGGTGTTGAACAAAACTGGTAAACCTGGGGTTATTATAAAACCCGTATTTTGGATCATGGAAAGAGGAAATCAACATATCTGTAACTATTTGCTCAGTTTCTATTTCATTTGCAACATTTCCTTCGTGGTTAACTCCTCTTTTCAAAAATCTAGCCCCGGCGAAGTACTGGGACCGTCTGGCTAGGATAGTAATGTAAATTTTCTTCCCGTAAATAGAAACGTTGGCCTGATCAACAAACCCATGGATAATTGGCTGGAACCACTCGTAGGTAGCCACATCCTCATGTTGCAAAACGGGACTCAAGAGCTTTTTGTTCCAAACAAATCTTTCGTTCCTTTCGAAAGAATTAAACTCGCTAAAGTTTGACAGCTTCTTGTGTGGCATCTCTCTGGTTCTTTGGTAAATACTAGCTAGCTTTTTGTTCCGGACAAAATTAGTTTGTAATGTGTTCGTAATATCGTAAGCATAAGAAAAGTAGAAAGTCTTCCCTAGATCAAGGTACTTGAAGATAGACAAAAGTTTTTCTTCGTCAGTATACTTATTGGGCCTTTTATAGTTAAGGTCTAAAGGGACTGACTTGGTTTCATCGATATGATATATAAAATGCCCTCCAATTACAGCAACCTGACTGCACTTTGTTATAAGAGACAAGTAGTAGCCTTTTGTGAACTTTATCAATCCCAAAAGACCATATGCCTGAGCTATCTTGTGGATCCCGCCCTCAATAGATTCATTCAAGCCGTTGATAAGATCTACCATATCTTTTCTTGTGTAGAAGTAGCTCTTGTCCTCAATAATAGTCAAGTTTGTCTCGTCCTTGAGATCCTTGTTGATTTCCAAGATTCTAAACAAACTCTCCTTGGCATTTGAGCCAACAATGTACATCGTGGACAAAGAGTTATAGATGGTGAATCTCTGAAGAATAATACGTCTGTTGTTGAACTCAGGAAACGAATCAGACGCATCACTTTCCCCATCAGAGCCTTCGGAGAAGCCACTTTCACTCTGGTCATCGGATTCGGCATCAGAGAGAACTTCTCCGTGGTTGGGTGGCTCTTCCTCATGGAGCTCGTGTGATTCCGGAAACTTGGGACCATCTGCTTCCGTGTACTCGGTCTGCTTGCTTTGATCTCTTCTATCCTTTAAAGCATTCCCATGGAGAGCAGCAGATTTTTTGGGCGGTTCTCTGGCTCCTTTTGGGCCACTGTTGAGATCTGTTTGTGGCTGTTCAATGGTCAGCTCCACAGTAGATGCCAATGGCGTCAGATCAAGTCCGCCATTCAGTTTGGGAGTATCCGTCCCACTCATCAACATGTTTATGAAATGCAATCTTCGCGATCGATTAAACAGCCGATTGCAAAATATCGATATTGGCTGGAGACTCTGAGGGCGAAGAGAGTTGGGCTAATAGTGAAGAGTATTGGACTGATAGTGAAGGGGGATAGTGGGATAGTGAAGAGAGTTAGTGGGGTAGTGAAGAGAGTGAGGCTATCGTGGATTGTCATTGGATACATATGCGTATGCTATAATTCACTCAAAGTGGGCATCTTCCATTTAAGGCCATGTAGATCGTAAGAACATGCTCGGTGGTCGTCAGGCCCCACGAGAGAATTGGTCAGTTGGGCATGAGAATAAGAATCATAGGTATTGGTAGAGTTGAAGTTCCGGTTCTCGCCCTTTTTCCAGTCGATCTCAAAGTCCCCGAATCGATTTATAAACTGTCGTCTCTGATAAATGGTGTTGAACTTAAAGTATCTTCTTATGAAAGCCTTGTTGAAGTAAAAGTCTGCGTACCTCATTAGCTGCTTGTCATTTATGGCTTCTGGGTCTCTCAAATCGGCTAGCGAGTCCGTCTTCCCTTGCTTTTGGTTGTGTAGCGAGTCCGCTATAAACTTGTCGTCATATGAATCCAAAATCTCGTACGGGTCACCCGTACCGTAGTCTTTCAAAGCCTTTTGATAGCTAAGATCGTCCAGGTTCCCATTCTGGACGTAATTGAGGGCTTTGTAAAAATTTTTGAGTGGGATGTTTATGAAGTACCTGTAGTCCGTTTCTCTCACTGTGTAGTACAACAAATCGTATTCGTTGAATAGAGTGGTGGGCTGGGCAAGGTCTATGAAAAATATCCGAAATCCTGACTTCAAGTATAACCCAATTTCTTCCATGGTCAATTCAACCTTGTATAGCTTGGGGTGATGGCATTTGTTACTCAGATCATGATTTGAGCGAGGATGAGGTATGGAAAACTCACCTAATCGGAGTAGACAAAACTGCTTCTTGGGCAAGATGTCGTTGATATTGGTAGGTGGATAAAACGTCTCGGTGACAAAGTCTCCCTTGTCATTCTCGTATCTTATTTCGAACTTGGTGGTTCCTAGTCCATTACCGTGTTTCACTACCAACCCTATGTTCAAGTTGTAGTCTCCTGGGGCCAACCACATAGTCTTGTTGTACGATAGTAAATAGGTCCTGTTGATTTCGACAAAGTGGTTGTAGATATAGTTCGTGGGCTCGTCTATTTTATAGTCTCCGTACTCCGCAAAAAGCCTTTTGTTCTTGAGGATCGAGTAGACGTACTTCCAGGAGTCCTTGACATACACTGTGTTCAAAGGATTGGCCTCGTCCACAAAATGGGGGAGGTCCAATCGACATGCAATGATGGAACGGGCTTCTCTTCGAAACACATCCAACGTCTTGATATACGACCGAAGCCACGGGAGGACTTTGACGAGCACTGAGACAATATCGTCGCCGAAAGTGGTAATGATCTTTTCGTAAAAGAGGTCGTTGTAAAGGGTGTAGAAATGGGAACTACTCAACTTCAAGTTGCTGAAAGGATCTAGCTTTATTAGCCGAACCTGGATCTCGATTGGCAACTTCTCTAGCATCTGGGGTGGACTTTCATGAACTAAACAATCGACTATTGCTGTTTAGACACTGAGGTTTTCCAGATCGCACTTTGTGGTGAGAAAATATGGAGATAAGGGAATTTTCTGGGGAAGACATGCCAAACGGCGAGGTCACAGAGAGAGACTGGCACCAGGGAAGGTGGACGTCGAGAGCCCTGATTTTGGGTCAGAGAATAGCTTTGAGTCATCTATGGGGTTTGGAATTTTCATTTGTACTTCGCTGTCAGCCTGAGCTTCGCTGTCGGCCTGAGCTTCGCTGTTAAAGCTCAGGAGGACCCTGAAAAAAGACCCATGCCCAACTGCTCTGCTATATACATACATACGTACACGATCCTATGGCACCGGCTCTGGGCCTGTCTGTGCCAAAGTAGACGCAGCCCATGCTTACCCCATCCTTCGAGTTTGCAGCCAAAGAGCGACTGAAAATTTAATTACCTATTAGAGAAGCACGACACGAGCAGAGGCGCCACAAGGGAGACGGAGTTCCAATTTTACGGGTGTCGTGGAGTCACTGCTCATTCCACGCCAGCATTAGCTCTTGACGATGTCTATCGCGGTGTCCCTTTCGTCAGGGCCTCCAAACTGGCATGCTGCTGTGAGTCGAAGCTTCTCGAATTTCCTCACTAATATTGAGCATAAAATCGACGATGCGAGAAATTATTTGCAAGTCTTTAATACTCGAATATTAACTACAAAAAGATGTCAGCTATTACACCCAACGTTAAGTGGGCCCAGAGATCCAATGCCGACGATGAAACCAAGAACGTGGTGTTTTTGACCATTGAGGTTTTCGACGTGAAAGATGTGGTCATTGACTTGACTACCACCAGCTTGAACTTTAGTGCCCAGTCGCAAGACTCTAACCAGAAATACGAATTGAAGTTGGACTTTTACGATGAAATCGACCCGGAAAACTCCAAGAAGAATTTGGATTCGGGAAGCCACATTTCCTTGTTGTTAAGAAAGGCCAAGAAACAAGAAGAGTACTGGCCCAGATTGATCAAAGAGAAGGTCAAATACAGAAACATCAAGACTGATTTCGACAAGTGGGTGGATGAAGACGAACAAGATGTTAAGGAAGAAGCCGAAGACTTCGGAATGGGTGGCATGCCTGGAATGGGTGGTGCCGGGGGTATGCCTGGAATGCCTGGCATGGGAGGTGCCGGTGCTGGTGGCATGCCTGACTTGGCCTCCATGATGCAAGGCATGGGTGGTGCTGGTGCTGGTGCCGGTGGTATGCCCGACTTGGCCTCCATGATGCAAGGTATGGGTGGTGCCGGAGGAGATTTCGACATCAGCAAGTTGGCCTCCCAATTGGGCGGTGCTGATGGCATGCCAGACTTAGGTGGAGAAGATGCTGAAGAGGCCGAAGAAGCTGAAGAAGCTGAAGAAGCTAAGTGAGGCCTGAAGTCCTAATGTCAAGTAATCAAAGGGGTCGTATTCTTATATATATATATATATGTGTGTGATGTTTCAAGTTTCAATGAACGCCCATTTTTGCACCACTACTTTCACCGGAACAGCATTTTGTGAGTGCTCTCTTTCATTCTCTACATTAACAATCAGCAGGCAAAGGTGGTTCTGTGTGTCTCCCAAAATCACTTCTACGCCTGCCTGCTTTACTTTGTTCATCAAGTAGAACAAATAGTTCAATCTTTTTGCAGACTCCACAAAACTATCAAGAATCCCGTAAACAACCAACACTCGCAATTCTGTTTCGGAAGTGTACTCTGTTATCAAGTTTACTAGATCTGACGTGTCATCTACCAAGTTCAACTGAATTCTGTCGACAGCATCCACTACGGGAACTGTCAATGGCTCGTTGATGAGTACATTATCGTACAATTCCAGATCAAATACCACAATTTGGCCGGTCCTTTTAACGTCACCCTCCAAAATATTAATTGCTTCTAGCACCACCTCTTTGAACGATTTGCCAACATAGTAACAGAACATCAACTACTTCCTTCCTACGATTGACACCCTGATAAGTTAAAATCTGTCTACGCACTATAGTTTTTCTCAATTGTCGTGAAAAAAACTAGTGAAAAATTTTTGGATAACCTGATAGAAAGCTCCTTCAAAAGATGCACAAAGTGATAAGATCATCTGGGAGAAGCCATATAAGGGAGGTCTTGAGTGTGCGTTCTTACAGCACCGATATTGTCGGCTCTGGGGCTGGTGCAAAGTCTGAAACACCCAGTGAGCTTTCTCAAAGACAGTTGAGAGAGAGAGCATTAGCAGAAGCTTTGGCAAGAGACGAAGAGGCTCAAGCAAAAGCTAAGTTAATTGTTGACTTGAAACTCAAGTCCAAAGACTTGATCACACAGTTGAATAAAACTCCCAACGATTTAGTCAAGAGTCGTTTAGCCAAGCTTGAAGCCGATTTGAAGTCAGTTGATACTGAGAAAGTGAAGATGTTGGACAAAGAATTGGAGGAATTCATGCTTGAAAACATGAAATTGCCTGCTTCAGAAGTCACAAACAGGCCCTGGGTAGATATATCTGCTGAAAAGAAGTCTATAGATCCCACCTCCGCAAGTTCGTCTGCCTCGACCGAGGGTAACAACACCATCAAATCAACTGCTTCTTCCTCAATTTTGAATGAGTATCCATACTTAAAACCAACGCCTGACCATCACGAGTACTCTACACAAGAATTGTATTTACGTTATTTAAACCACTCGAGGCATTCGGGAAATTTGGGATCCAAGTTGACCGACATCTACCAACCCAAGAATGAAGTGAACAGACCCAAATCCATAAAGGATGTCAGCATCTCAACTTTATTAGCATCCGGTTGTCATTTGGGTCATTCCAAGAGTGTTTGGAGACCTTCTACCCAACCTTTCATCTACGGAGAATACGATGGTATCCATTTAATTGATTTGAATGAGACTTTGGTAGCTTTGAAGAGAGCTGTTAAGGTCATCAAAGGTGTTACCAATAAAGGTGGTCTGATCTTGTATGTGGGAACTACTAAAAATTGGGAACAACAAAGAGCTTTAGAAGCTGCTGCTAAGAGAAGTAACGGTTACTACGTAGCTAGAAAGTGGATTCCAGGAACCATAACCAATTTTACCCAAGTTACCAAACATGAAGGAGAGAGTAGAATCGTGATTGACATGATGGATCAACGTTCTAAGGGAGCCTTTGAAGGACTGATGGATGAGTTGATGAAACCTGATTTAATTGTTATAATGAACCCCGTTGAAAATAGAAACTGTATAAATGAGTGTATCAAGCTGAGAATCCCTACTATCGGCTTATGTGATACCGACATGGAACCATCTTTGTTGACTTATCCAATTCCATCCAATGACGACTCCATGAGAGTGTCTTCGATGATGTTGGGAGTTTTATCCAGAGCTGCCCAAGAGGGAATCCAAGAGAGAAGAGAAACGGTGCAGAGATACAGAAGCCAAAAGAGTGCTGCTCCGAGTACATAGACGTTCATAAATTTGTATATAGGATATGCTGCTTGCTATCATTAATGGACATGGATATTTATCGTTTGTTTGTAGTGACTTTAAGTCCTTTGCTCTTGATTTCTTGAAGAAACCTTTCCTTATGCTTCTTTTGGCTCGCCAAATACTCTTCCACTTGATCATTATGCTCTTCATCATACTCCCATGTATCAAAAACCTCGTCATCGATCTCAAGATCACCTAACTCAGTAAAATCTTGCTTGTGGGCTTTGGGTGCTAGGCCCTGGCCGATGGCCGTCTCATTTTCCAAAATAAACTGTCTCACGTTTCTTGAGGCATCTTCACACTTGTAATTTTCTCGATGGTACCTCAATAGCTCTTCATCTGTTACGTTCAAATGCATATGCCAATTCTTGCTGTCAAGTACAGTTTATTTCAGTTATGGAATTAGTTATTATCAATTAGAAATTAGAGTGGAAAATTATTTACGCGCAGATGTTTCGACTGCATAAAAAACGACAGTGTCTGTGCAATTGAATCTATTGATTCTTCTTTTGGTCTTTGACTTCTTCTTCGTCATCGGCCTCGTCTTCATCATCACTTCTTTCGTCCTTGGCCACTCCCCCTACGATGTATCTGTATAAAATACGGAAAATCAACCACAACCAGTAGAGGTTCACTAATTGTAAAGCAGCAATTAAGAAGAACACAATGGGTTGGGAAATGTAACACTTGTATTGTTGAGTTTCCCAGTTCAATTCCCATTCACCAACAGTCTTGAATTCTGTCAAAACGGACCATAAGATCTTCAAGTTGATATAATGTCTAAGATAGATCCAAATGAACACAAAACCAATGAAGAATGCTTCACCACCGGGAGCATTTAAGTAGTTAAGAATCTTGGATGTTCCCAAAAAGAAGTCCGAGACATCCATAGTAATAAAAATGAGAAGCCCCATCCAAGTGAAGTGGAATCTGTAGGAGTTCCAGATCAAAGCAATGGTAACAACGTGGTGGAAAGCAAACTCCATGAAATCGGACCTACGAGCTTCGACTCCCAAAACCAAAATAACCGATTGTTGGACCCAGTAAGCAGCTTGTCCCAAGTAAAACACTTTGAAGAAGATGTCATGGGTCTTGTGAGGGTAAGTCTCGTACAAGGGAGTGGTTTGGAACCACCATAAAGGCAACTTCGACATAATCCACAAACCAAATACACCAGCAGATCCAAAGTAGATGATAGCGTAACCTTGTTCCATAAATCTCTTGACTCTGGCTTCTTTAGTGATTTTGAAGTAGTAAGCCAATGGTCTCAATATCACACAGGTGCAAAACTCCCTGAAAAACGTGAAGAAAATAGCGTAGTAGAAAACAAAATAAAAATCATTGACACCTTTACCGTACTGATTGGTTCCTGGGACCTTGTATGAAGGCACAATACAAGCTTCCAATACTTGGTGAATCCTGCCCTCTGGGTTGGAAATGAGGTAGACCATTACGGTACTTATCAACACAAGTAATGGTTGGATCCAGGTTTGTCTGGATGTCAACTCCCTGAAGGACAAGTACATTTTCTTGAGAATTTGAGAGTCTGTGGTGGACTTTTCAGACAATTGAGCCATTCTGTCGCTGGACTTTCTCCTCTGAGCTTTGCTAACGTTCATGGTAGAAAGCCCTGGAGAAGTATCTCCGAGGCCAATATTTCCAATGGATGAACCCCTACGACGGTGCACATGTGATGACGAATCTGGTGCCAAGTTGGCTGAGGACGACATTGTGAAGTTCTGGGGAAGTCAGTGAGGTAAACAAGAAATGAAAAAAACAATCGCTGCTTTCGCTGGTTTAAATATAATTGATCTGGTTCTTGACGGTGTGGTATAGACACGTACGTCTGGGAACTTCTCCTATTTTTACTGGTGTAGACTGTGTGTTGGCAGGGGGGCCGGAGAGTCTATAAGTTGTGTATATGATAAGCAGTGAAAGGAAGTGGGGATAATGGCTGCTTTGGCCTGGTCCAAGAGAGAAGGATAATTTTCGGATAGGGACTGGGAGCTCGGAAGGTGGTGGAAGCCGAGGACAAGTGTAATTTGTACTCGTATGCTCTGCAGTGTGATGTACTAATGCACTTTTGGTATATTAACTTGGCAATGGAGACAGTTCCGAAGGGGTTTTACGATTGTTTGAAAGCTAGTTGTCCTCAATGTTGTAGTCATAATATTTCAACTTTTGAAACTGGCAGATTTCGTAGATTTTGCAACCTTTATAGCAACTAAATTGTTTACTCAACAGAAACTAATATCACATTCAAAATTTCATAACTCGCCCCACATAAGTCACTCCATTGATCTGTCTCGAGAATAAGAGGTCTCCACACCGGGATCCCGGGTGTCAAAAAAGTACCGATGTATACAAAGAGCTGTTAACTCGAGATACCTAAAAAAACCTAAAAAATCCATAAAACTCCAAAAAACTCCAAAAAATGCCAGAAAAAAACACGGCCTTCTCCATATCACATACCCATTGCGTACCACCTCAAATCTCTTCGGCCCATCCTATAACGCTTTGTAGACCCTGTAGGAAGTTTATGTGCACACACGACCGGGTTATCATTTCTTTGATCACAAAATGTCACCCTCAAAATCGTTTTATCAAACGGAGGCACAACCATGAGTGAGCTCGAGAAACTCATAAATAAGGCTACTGACGCCACATTGACAACCGACAATTGGCAGTACATTCTTGATGTATGCGACAACATTTCAACGAATCCCGAAGAGCAAACTAAGCAGGCAATTCGCATCATTACCTTGCGGTTGAATACTAAGGATGCAAATGTGATGTTGCGGACATTGGCATTGATTACGGCAGTAGCCGAGAACTGTGGATCTCGGATGAAACAGGAGATTGCTACCAAGACTTTTCTTTATGATTGTTTGATTAAGAAGTTGAGTGATCGAAAGATCCATAAAACCATCAAAGTTAATATAGCTCAAGTAATAAACCAGCTACACGAGTCGTTCAAATCAGACCCATCGCTTAAGCCCATGACCGACGCCTACAATACAGTTGCATCAGACTACAAGCAGTATCTTAACCACAGGGCGGATTCGTTTGGACCAAGTAAACCTGCTAAACACGAGATGAGCCAGCAAGACAAGACCAAGGAAGAAGAAGACTTACAACGGGTGTTGAAGTTATCATTACAAGAGTACGAAAGAGAAAAGGCTGTGCGGAAAGCATATCTTAACGATAAGCCGTTACCGGAAACGAATGTGGATGGTCGAGCCTCTCTGCCTCAACGGAGCGAAGAAGAACAAACCATTGCAACGGTTTCGAAAGTAAGGGCGTTATACGACTTGATTTCCTACGAGCCAGACGAATTATCTTTCCGAAAGGGCGATGTTATAACAGTGATAGAGCTGGTGTACAGAGACTGGTGGAGGGGGTCGTTACCAGATGGGAAAGTTGGTATTTTCCCCTTGAACTACGTCACTCCGATAGTCAACAAGTCACCCAAGGAGCTCAAGGCAGAGTTGGATTGGGAGAACAATGTCTTGTTCAACGAGCAGAAAAAAATCGATCGGTTGCTAGGATTATTGTCGACCAATGCACCTGACTTGAATGAAGACGAAATTACCCACCTCTATAATGAGATTTTGCCTCTTCGTCCAGCGTTGGCCAACACCATCGATAAGTACAGTAGTCGCAAGGAAGACTTGAGTACGTTAAACGGTCAATTGAACGTCCAAATCAAGTTTTTCAACGAGTTGGTGGACGATCTGATCAACCGAAGAATCACACATCAATACTCCAGTGCTTCTGCGAACCCTACACCTTACCCCAGCTTTCCTCGGCAACACCATCCTGTAGCTCCTCCACAGAATGACCCAGGATACATGACCCAGCAACCCACCAGCAGTGGATTCGGTAATGCTCCCAGAGTCAACCAGGGCCAACCGTCAGGTCAGCTCTCGTATCCTTCATACTCAAGCTTTGCTTCTCCTCCTGTGCCGGAAACACCTTCTGGACATCCCCAACAGCAGCAAAATACGTTTCCACAATATCCCGGTGTACCCTCCCAGTATCTGAACGTAAATAGCTTTCCTTCCGTTAACGATCTATAGACTCAATTCGATACACATCTTGCATTTTAAAGTGGTTCGCGATTTTTAGTACTTAACAGCAACGGTAACAGTAGATGTCTGATAACTTGTACTCTCACAGAGAGAACCAGAACAACGAGAGGTTTGACGAGCTTGCCCTGACATTGAGGCAGTTCCGCAACACTGTTGATGATATCCACAGCAACGTCCAGCAAGAAAACCTGCTTTTGGACTTAATGAACGACAACTTTAGCAGATTGTCATATTCGGTCAAAAGAACGAGTGGAGAGCTCAGGAATGTCATGAATCGGAATGCTAGCTTGACAAAGATCGTGGGAATAATATTGATATGTTTTTTTGTCATCTGGATGTTGTACAAGTTAAAATGAACATATGATGTGCCTCCTCTGCACAGCTTCCAGCCACTCACCTACCCAGCATTAGCTCTTCATAGTCTCCCAAAATTCAGTGTATATTAAGGAAATCCACAGATCTAGATACATTACGATTCACGAGTAGAGGCATTTGATTCAAAATCATATATTCCCTAGACACCTTTATGTACTTTTGTGATTTACTGCTTATTGACGACATCAGAACCCAATCTGTAGTTTCCAATGGCATTGCCCCAATGGATCTTTGATCTTGTCACAGGCAAAAGTCTTCTCAAGTTCTTGAAATAGCGCTGATTCAACTCATTGAAGTTGTCGACAATCTTCAATGTGGTTTTGTTCTCTGAACTGTTGATAAAGTTTATGATACTCTTAGCTGATGCAGTTATCAGATCGCTGGACGACTGGTCGAAGTTCAACCTGACATTTCCGTCTTCAAAGTAGTGGATGTCCACCTTGATATCTCCGTTAATGGTCCCGTTTTCGATCAAGTAGGTAGAGCTCCATTGCCCCGTGTAGTAGTTTTCGTTGTTGAGTCTTTGCCCAATGATGATCACATAAACCTTATCACCTTTAGGAACAATGGTGTAAGCATATGTAGAAGGATAATGGTCTTCGCCGTACTGCTCCAATTGCTCCACCAAATCATCAAAATACGAAGGATATTCTTCAGTTGGAGAATAATCTTCAAGGTCAATGGCCTTCTGAGAGTCTACATCCACGTTAAACAATTGTCTCCCAATAAAGTCAACGTACTTTGTTGAGCCCGGGTGCTTGTTGTGCTTAGAAGCCACGTACGCAGAAGAGACAACTGCTCCCTTTTCATTGATATATTGTTCGATCGACGAGTTGACAAGTCTGTCGTTACCAGTCAAAATGGTGGACAAATCGTCTTTAGCATTCTTCAATTCACCAGGTGGCACACTTGTGACCAAAGAGGACACCAAGGTCTCTAAGTTAACCGACATCAGAGAGAATTCACTCAATAATCCTATGAGTATTACTTCAAGGAATACGGAAAAGATGTTTTTGTGGATGTGCGAACAGTTTATTCATAAATTTGTATTACCTTTATCTCTCTATACGAATAATAATGTTGAGGGCAATATGAAGAGTGGCTTAAGACAATAAGAAAGCACCGGCACCTTCACTTATGGCTTGTAGAATTTTTTGCTTCATTTTCGCCTCTGTAGAGTAGTTTGGTAACTTCAAGTAGTTGGCACATGTCATGACGCTGGGTAAATAGTCATCATCTTTGAAGCCGCTTTCGGGATACTTTCTTACCACGGTGAACTCTGGGTTTAAAGCTTTGAATCCCCCTACAGGGAGTTTTGGTGCTCCTGTTAAGAACTGCAAGAACGATCGTCTTTCAATATCGTTAAAGTGTACAAGAATATCAATAAGTGTCTTGACGGCATCGGAATCCTTAGAGTATCCGTGATTGGCATTGATGGATGAATGAAGGGTTTCAGGGGACCAATCTTCGGAAGCGTTTCCAAAGAGGTCTACCAATTCTTCAGATGAGAATACAATCAAGGAGCTAATAGGAAAAACCTTCGAGAATCCGCTCATGAACGCTTTTGTTTGAGGAATTATACCGTTGTATAATGTGGCTTCGATGACTTTGCTGATATATGTCTCAATATTCTCTGGAGTGACAGACAAAGTCTCTCCATTCTCAACCAATTTGTAGTCAGGGTATCCTGGCAAGGTGAAAGATAAGGCCAAATCATCCAAGGTGCAACCATCAACAAGTGCCCCATCCCTTTCCCCTTCAGGGAGATCCTTGTATAATTCAACATATTTCATCAAGTGTTCCAACGAGTCTGCCAATGAGGGATCAACTATACGAAGGCTGTTTAAGTTGGTCACCTTCTTCAAATCTCTGAAGCCCTCTTTGTTCAAGGAATGTTCGTTGAATATCTGAACAATCTTGAGGAAAAGTGTGTTGAATCGGAAGTCAATAATCCTGGAATCCAACAAAGTTCTTGCTATAAACTTACCCAACATGGAGAAAAGGTATAATACCTTCTTCCCATTCTCAGTTTGAATCTCTTCCACATCCATAGGAGAAGGAAATAATCCTGTTTTGTAGTTAACAAAGTCATCCTCGTCTCCTTCAGGATCGTCATCCCTCCATAATTTAAGTTTCCTCTTGGAAAATTCCTTAGACACACTTGAATAAAATTCCAACGTTGGTCCCAATCCTGAACCTACTTCATCAAAGTACTCTATTTCCAAAACCCCAGGACTTGTTCCATACAAGTTCAAGACTTTGAGAGCACTTTGTAAAATCAACTTTCGTGATATTCTGACTTTATGCCTCAAGGGTCTTCCCAATTGAGGTCTTTGGGATTGGTTTCCATGCCTATTAATACCCTCGTTCTCTTGATTGGACCGTATCTGCCATTGGTGGATGAGTCTTGAGTACCCAAAAGAGGTGGACTGCAAGAAGAAAATTCTTGTGTCTAATGGGAAAATGAAGGGGAATTGCCTTGTTACATGAATAGCCCATCCTGGCAATGTTCCACTGGCTACTATCAAAGGCTCCTCCAACTGTCTATTCAACTTAACAGTAAGTTTCCAGCTCATGAACTTCTCGTTAGTTAATGATTCGTATTTTAAAGTTTGGGCATGCAAGTTAATGTCAAACAACACCTTGAGTAAGTTCAAAATACTTATTGTAGTACTATCATATGATTTCAACTCGTTATCGTTTCTGTTTGCATTGTATAATAACAAGTCACTACTTGGTGCTTCTGGCGCAGAATCCACGACACGGAAAGAAACTTGGTGAGTATTGTTCCAAATTCTCGAGGATTCAATGATTTCATCAGGCTCCTTCTGGAGACTTCTATAGATGGCCCCATAAATAGTGGTACCATTGGGGATGACTTCTCCATTGATTAAGAATTCAACGTGAGTCTCTCTCTCGTTCTTGTTTGAATTTCTTCTTCCTGAACTAGGTTCATTGGAGTCTACTTCAACATCCTCTTCGTCAAGATCCTCGACATCCTCGGATACATCACTATTGAGCCTATTTCTTCTCGAGCCAGTCAAAGCTTCGAAAAAGTTGATTCTTTGAGTTAAAAAGGTACTAACAGAAGCAAAAGAAGCAATTGCATGTACAGAAAGCACCAAGTTTTGCATCGTAGGTGGTAATTGGTTAGAAGTGGAGGCATCGGACTCATTGACTTCCAATTTCAACTTTATCTGTTTAGCCATTCCAGCAGTTTGGGAACTGTCAAAATAATTTGAAGAAGCAAATCGCAAACTGGTTCCCTGACTGTTAGAACCCGCCGTGATTATCTCAAAAGACTCTACCCTATTCAATGCTTCTTGTAACTTGTCTATAAGAATGGAGATCAAAGGGACCCTTTTAGAGGTCTTGAAAAAGATTGAAATAAAGGAAATATAGCAAAGGCTATCCTGGGATCCAAGAGAACCGACATTAAAGACATCATTCAAAGCCTGTATTATCCCAGATGATATTAATTCAAAACTAGAAACACTTTGGGATCCGTTATCCAAAAGTAGTTCGAACTTCTTCCACATCTCTTGCCATTTCTCAAAGGGTAACATCGATAGATCCTGTTCTCTCAACAATCTCTCAATTTCTTTCAGAATCTCCACAGTAACTGAAGCAGCTTGAGAGCCACCGTCTTTTTTACTGTTCACGTACAAGTCCTCGATACTGACGAGAGTATGATACAATTTGCTGTAAATTTTCATACTTGTTAACTTGTACTCATAATCTTTGCTGAGCTCTACATCAGCATACTTATAAGAGTACATCGACACGAATGGTCTTGACACCTCATAATCATCGTTGATAGGATCGTTCAAGCCAACGAACTTTAAGTGAGTGGAAATGGTGGTTATGTCTCTTATTAGTCCTTCCTTGTCGAAAGAGTCGATAAAAATAGCAGGCTCTATCTTAATCAAGTTCAAAACTATCAAACAAGAGCTCCAAACAAGCGTATTGGCATTCAACTTGCTCACGTTATCTTGGTTCTTGGATACTGGAACGACATTCTGATTATCAACACCTTCTCCATCTGATGCGTCTGAGATTTCCTCATCGCTGGATCTCATTTCAGTGTCCTGTTGGCTCGGTTGTACAGAGTCATCGAAATCCTTCACGATGGAAGTTTTGTTTTGATTCACAATCGATGCCAATAATCCAGATACCAATTCCACGCCAGATATCTTTTTGAAGTCATCTGGTTGCATAAACTTTACGATCCTGAATAGATTGATCAATATTCTTCTTCTAACTTCAAAGTCCATCAAAGCCTGGAAGCTATTGATCAAAAAGAGCCATATGTCATTGATGAACTTCCAGAAGGCGTCTGGCATCACTTCCCTACAGAGTTGGATCCTCTTTTCATTTATTTCAATCCTTTCTTCAGATTCCAGATGGCTATTCTTCAAGAATGGCGTCTCTTGAGGGCTGTAGTTTATTGGAAGCAAATACCCGATTAATGTGAGAAACTGTGATAACAATTCATTGGGAGCTGCCATAATGGCCTCGATCGATACATTATCAGTGAGGTTGGTGGACGTGAGAATTCGTAATGATTTATTCTTGGGGCTCTCTTTACTCTTGGAAAACTTATTGATAGCCTTGACAATGCTTTCTCCGATTGACAAATCCTGGAGGAGAATGCCTGAGATAATGACACTGGTGCTAGCCAAAACAATCAAAGACTTTATCAAGCTCAAGCAAGAGCTGAAGCTGACCGGCACTTTATGAGAATCGTCTGAACCGGAGACAGATGATTTATTGGAACTGATAACAATTGTAGCTACGAATTCCTTCAATAAATCAGTTCTTGATGCAAAGAGGGTCTCCAATTTCAGAGGGTAAGACTTAAAACTAGAGATGATTCGGGAAATCGATAACCATGAATGTTCAATAACGTTAGGGTCAGTGTGGTTTTTCACAACTCCGGAAAGATTGTCAAAAACTTCGTCTATCATATCGAAATTGCCGACAGAAATGTTGGTACATGAATTTGCCACAATTAGTAGACACTTTCTTTGAGAATGAATAGTCAAGAAATCAAGGTATTGCAAACAAGCCTTTAGGCCGTTGTTTGAAATGATCAAATTGTGGGAAATGGGATCTCGGCTGATCATTTCAAGAGTCTGTAAGGCTTGTTCTGTCAAGTCGATGTAGACCATATCATTCAACTTGTTACAAACTGCCTCTATACCATCATTGTTGACGACGTCATGGATAAAGTCAAGATTGACCTCCATCAAATTGTACAAGCAACGGCATGCAACAAGCTGCAATTCCAACTGATCTAAAAGAAAAGGATCGTTCATGATGCTTATGAGTGACTTTGCGAGCTTATTGGAAGGGATCGTCCTTTCAGCTGTAATGGCATTCATCATCAACAATTTCTCAGCGAGTTGTGTTAAGGTCTCAGAGATTATAAAAGGGTCCTCTCGCTGATTCAAGTTGTTGATTAAATTATTCATCTCGTCGTTTTGACCTCCATAGGGAGACACAAACCCATCTCCTACCAACCGCAGAATGACATCTGCAAAAGAGGAGTCCCTACCTGTGCTGCCTGCTCTGGAATTAGAAAATGTGCCAAGTGCTCTTAAGAGGTCCGCTCTGGGGTCATGCTCTTCCTCACCATCGTTCTCGTCATCTTCGTGTTCCTCGCTATCAGTGCCCCTGCTTCCCCGTCCAAGAATTTGGCCACTCTGGGAAGCTCGGGCTAAGGAGCCTAGGAAACGAATGGCCAGGGCCTCATCCTGGTCGTTCACGAAGTCGTAGTCGTCGTCTTCATCGTCCTCATCATCATCTTCTTCCTCGTCTTCCTCGTCCTCGCCCTCCTCCTCTTCGTCTTCGTTATCGTCATTCTGGCTGCTATTCTCAGCATCCTCGTAGTCCTCTTGTGACATATCGTCTGAGTCACCGTCGTCAAAATGGTTCCGAGAAGGCCGCTTGCGTGCCTGCTCTGACAACCTTAGAAGCGTGTCGTCTTCATCGTTAGAGGCGTAGGTTCCATGGAACTCATCGGCCTCTATCATGTCTGAGTCCACAGACAGATCATTTGCCTCCTTTGATCTTCGAGACATTGGTGCTTTTCTTCAAATCGAAAATAGCTGTTTAGAACAAAGAGATACACCTATACCCTGTATTGCTTTCCACGATCCCAGTAACTGCACCTGTTAAGCTTAATAGTTGAAGTTAATGTGAACTTCTTGTGTTCTCAAAAGACTTTAAAGTGAGTAAATTTGTAAGGGGAATGAAAAGAAAATGATTGCGAAAAAAGGGAATGTACCGATAGGGAAGTATGCCTGAGGCTGGAGAGTAAGGAAAGAAAGCGAATGGATGGGTGGTGTTGGGAAGAGGTGCATTGTTGACAAATAGCATCTCATAATTAGTACTTACCTGGTCACTATGCTAATTTCATGGTACATTAGGGCTCATTGGAAGCGCTTCTCTTTCTGTCCATAGGTTACGATAGATTTGCTCATATTGACACTTGCCATGAAACGGAGAAAACTTTTTCTTTCCACGAAACTTCATTGGCACGCTTCTGGGATCTAAGTAGACTTTTCTACTACTCAGAGACCAGATGAAAGAAATGAAGACCGGGGACTGTAGCTGAGATCAAACATCGACATCTCTATTTTAGATGCACCTCACTTCATCAGCAAACTGATGAGGTGATTAATTTGAGCAATTGGCATGAGGTGGATCAGAGACAGTTATATGAGAAGCGTACACGAAGAGGATATGTGTAAGAGGATATGTGTAGAAGTCTTGCCAAAAATCTAGTGCCTCATTACAGGAGATTACAGGACAAGGAAAGCCCTAGGACGCACAGTTGAATAAAGAAAGCACTGCAAAAGTAACTGGGACTGAACTGGCCTATAGTCGACCGAACTGGGCTTGCAGTGCAGGCTCTTTCTCTCTCTGGATACCACTAACCCTTGCATGCGGCTCTTTCCGACAATTCTTGGAGGGACCATCGTTCACTATGGATGCTAAATACTACAAACAATATAGCCCTTCACTCTCGTTAGTGTGTTGCCTTGAAGCTCACTTAGCCTCTTCAGTGAAAGGTCGTCTGACCACTGTTCACTCTTCACCTTCTTTGAATCTCCATGCGTCATTGTTACGGACAACCCCGTAGAGCTCACTCAACCCGTTGAGTGTCTCAAAGTCCTTGTCTTCCAAGGTAAAGGTACGGATGTTGGAGGCAATTCTTTCAAAGTTGGCACTTCTTGGGATTACTACGGTTTTTCTCTGGACACCCCACGAAATCAACAATTGGGCTGGGGTAACTCCGTACTTATCAGCCATGTCAGTAACTTCTTTGTACTTGAAGATGAAATTACCGGTTCCTCCCAAAGGAGAGTAAGCCTGGACACGAATGTTCTTGGCTTCCAAGTAGGCCATAAGCTTGTTTTGAGTCAACAAAGGATGTGCTTCAATTTGGTTGACAGCAGGCACCACGTCCACCTCTTTGTCCGAAAGCAACTCATCCATTTGTTTGATGGTGAAGTTAGAGACACCTAAAGAGCGAATCTTCCCGGTATTCTTGTAGACCTTCTGTAAAACCTTGTAAGTATCAACAAAATTCCAATCTTCGTAAATTTCGTGGTCGGTGCCTTCGATCTCAGACCACGGCCAATGAATCAAATACAAGTCCACGTAATCAAGTCCCAACTTCTTCAAGGATTTGTCCACAGCAGCCTCGGCATTCTTGTGATCTGTATTCCATAGCTTCGTAACTACAAACAAT
This sequence comes from Yamadazyma laniorum, assembly GCA_002109505.1. Taxonomy (NCBI): domain Eukaryota; kingdom Fungi; phylum Ascomycota; class Pichiomycetes; order Serinales; family Debaryomycetaceae; genus Yamadazyma; species Yamadazyma laniorum. The sequence continues at coordinate 256,402 of MVNT01000007.1, read as the reverse complement.
TGGTCTCTAGGAACACCAGATTCTTTGATAGCTTGCCCAACAGCCTCCTCATTTTGATAAATTGTAGCAGTGTCGAGAAGTCTATAGCCTTGCTTCAAAGCTTCGAGGATCCCTTCCTTTGGGACTCTCATTGTACCGAATCCAACTTGGGGAATACGATGTCCATCATTAAGGACATATGTATCGGAATTGATAGTTGTTGTGGTCATTTCGTTGTATTAGTTAATCTCGGAATCCAAGTGGCATGAATATCTTTCCGTGATTTTGAAGAAGTCGTGTACCAAGAACAATGTCCTGTCAAAGAATGTTTTGATTGTTAGTTCCAGTATGACGAGGGTTACCGTGGCATGTAGGGTGAAAACGCAAGGTAACGTGATTGCCGATCTAAGGCAACAGAGTCTTTCCGTTTAGGGTTCCATTTTTTTGATTCGAGGGGACATGCAAAAATAATGCTACGTTACATAGTAGAGCATATTAGGGAAGGTCAAGGGAGTGCCGTGCGTCTCAAAATGTACACCTTGATCGGGGGACACTGCAGAGTTACAGAAAGCATAGATCGGGTGCATACAGGCATTTTCTGCTCAATATGATGGAGCTTTTGTTAGTGATTATGAGTTGTTTGCAGCATTCTCGCCAATATACTTCTGAAGTAGAAAGTTGGACCAGCAATTGACAAAGTTGAGGACTCAAATTCTACACATGAGTAAATCATTCTATCGCAACAAACGGCCAAGACAGGTGCACTTCCTTTGACTTAGATTCCCCACAAAGATGATTACTGTAAACTAGTTTCCAATGCCTGTGTAAAGGATTTCTGTTGACACATTTGGAACGTCAATTTCAAGGTCTCAAGCAATTACGATAAGGCAGGACTGAATTAGCTATTGTTCGCTTGCTTAGTTACCCATCGACTCTAGCTCTGGGCTACATTAGAGAGGCGGTTAGAAGTTTGTGTTATCTAGCAGGTGGGATACAAGCTAATGCACCCCTCCCAAGAAATTACTAGGTTTCTGGGGTAACGTGGGGGTCCTCTGTCTAGCAGGGCTAAAAAATGATTCTGCGAAATCCCCCATTCTCATTTTTTTTTGGTTGCAACTTCGGAAATACTATATTTACAGCTCCAAGCAGACTATCGTTAGTAAATGAGTTCTTAATTCTTTCACTATTTATATAGCCATGACTCAAACTCCATCTTGCTTCGATATTGTTTGGAACTTCTCAGAGCAAAACCAGTTGCCAAGAAGCCCGTAACGGTAGCGTGGGGGGGGGGGACAACGACTAAGGTTTAACCACCCCACGTCCCCCCACATATTATTTTTCACGCGAAGTGAGCAACTATTTATCCTAGTTTATCCGTTAAGAGGCTTTGAGTCAGCTTGCCGTACGCACCTGTCTGTTGCACTTGCATCCGTCGTAGATCCGTTGTAGACGACGCCGCTCCTGCCCCTTCCACCCGGAGCACTACATATACCCCACAAACATCCCCCACGCCATCACTACTATTAAATAGATTATTTGTTCCTGCAGGACTTAGGGTGGGGTGCAACCTTTGTTCAAGATCAACCACAGAGTTTTTCCATATAAAAATTTTTGTGGGGATCGTGTCTGTTTTTTTTGTATAAAACCAGCTGGGGTACCCAAAGATTTCGTGCTTCCAAGAAGATAAAAATGAGTCTGGTCGGGGTTGATAACAAGATGGAAATCGCTGACCAAGAAGAGCAACAATTGGAAAACATTGGCAAGACCGTATCTTCCCAAACGGATGAAAGTTCCAGAGGTTCTTTACCAGAATCTTTAAGGCATATGTCTGACGAAGAGATAGAAGCATTTATGAAAAAGACTACCAGAAAGATTGACTTCAGAATCTTGCCGATGTTGGTCTTGATTTATATTTTAAACTATTTGGATAGAAACAATATTGCTAGTGCTAGATTAGGAGGTTTGGAAGAAGACCTTGGATTAGAAGGTACTCAGTATCAGACATGTATATCCATTTTGTTTGTTGGTTACATTTTGATGCAGGTGCCAGCAAATATGTTTTTCAACAAGATGGCCAGGCCATCCATATTTATGGCAACAGTGATGACAATCTGGGGATGCATCAGTGCTTGTACAGGGGCCATCAGTTCCGATCATGGATTTGCTGGTTTGTTGGTTATAAGGGTATTGATTGGAATCATTGAATCTGGGTTCTTTCCTTGTGCCTTGTTCTTTTTGTCCAAGTGGTATAACGCCAAGGAATTGTCTTTGAGAACCACTATGTTGTATTCGGGATCTCTTTTGTCAGGTGCATTCTCTGGGTTGATTGCTGCTGGTATCATTGACAATATGGATGGAGCCCAAGGTTTGAGATCTTGGAGATGGCTTTTCATTATTGAAGGTAGTATTACAGTTGCAGTGGTTCCTTTGGCATATTTTATCCTCCCAGACATGCCACATAACACTAAGTGGTTGACCCAAGAAGAAAGAGATGTTATTATGTGGAAAATGAGAAGAGACGTGGGACAAGATGACTTGGACAAAGCTACTACCAACAGTAACTATAAACAAATCCTCATTTTGGCTCTCAAAGACCCAAAACAATGGTATATTACAGGCACTTTATCATTTTTAGTTGCTGCTTGTGGTGTTACTAACTTCTTTCCTTCTGTTGTGCAGACTTTAGAGTTCGATAGAATTATCACTTTAGTTCTTACGGCTCCCCCATATCTTCTTGCCGTGATTTCTACTTTTCTTTGGGCTAGACATGCTGATAAGACTGGAGAAAGATTTTACCATGTTACATTACCTTTGATAATATCCTTGATTTCCTTCATTATTTCAGCTGCCACATTGAATACGGGAGCAAGATACTTTGCTATGTGTATTATGATTCCATCATTGTATTGTTCATTCACCATCATTTTGACCTGGATGTCCAATTCAATGCCTAGACCTCCAATCAAAAGAGCTATTTGTATTGCGTTGATGAATTGTCTTTCCAATTCTACTTCGATCTGGAATCCTTATTTGTACCCAGAGGGGGATGCTCCACAATACAAAGTTGCATTTGTATGTAATTGTGTTTTCATATTGTTGGCAATAGTATTTGCTACATTGACCCGGTTACGGTTGGTGCAATTGAACAAAAGAATTGCCACTGGTACCATGAAATGGGAGAAGGAGTTAGGTAAGGGCAATGATGGTTCTCATATATCTCCTGACTTCAAATTCTTGTATTAGTTACGATCTAAATTACTTATGATATTATATAACCGTATTTTTAATTCTTCCGAGTCTAACTCATGTGGGTCTTTCTCAAAATCAAAATCTTCCAGTGCCATGGGACTGTAAGGTTGTTCAACTTCAAACTCATGATACATTCGAAAATAAGGGTGACAAAGAGCCTCTTCCACTGTAAACCTTTGTTCCGGGTCGAAGACCAAGAGGTGCTCGAGCAAATCTATAGCCCACAAGTCTATTTGTTCTAGGCCATAGGTTCTCAAGCGCAGGGGATGAAGATGAAAGTAATCAAAGAAGTCCATTTTCTGGTGGTTCGGAAGTGTTTGGAGATATGTTTTTGCTTTGTTCGACCTTAGAAGCTTGAAAAAACTTGGTTCTGTTAGGGGATTTCCCAAAAGCCTTATTATGAGTAAGAGCTGTTGTTGGTAATCCTTTCCAGGAAAAATTGCTTTACCCACAAGCATTTCTCCTAAAATACACCCTAAAGACCAAAGATCTACTGCCTTGGAGTAACAAGAAGGAGAAAACATGATTTCTGGTGCACGATACCATCTGGTCGCTACATATTCTGTCAAAGCGGAGGTTCCCCCGGGTGGATATGTTTGCGTATCACTTTGTTGCTGCAAGCGACTCAAGCCTAAGTCACATATCTTTATATCACAATTATCGTTTATCAAGATATTTGAAGGCTTTAAATCCCGGTGAATAACGTTGGCCAGATGCATTGCTCTGAGACCCCTAAGGATTTGATATGTAAAGTATTGAATATGGTCACCAGTCAATGAACCAGCGTAGATTACTTTATTTAGATCGCAGGGCATATACTCCTGCACCAAATACACTTCGTTGAACAACTCCAAACTTGCAGGGACTTCCACATGGAATAAGCGCACAATGTTATCATGACCACAAAACTTTCGTAGAAGGAGGATCTCCCTTATGGTCCGTAGGCATACCACAGGGTTCAGGAAAGGGTTTATTTTCTTGATTGCAACCATTGTACCGGAAGCAACGTGAAATGCCAGGCACACGGTGCCGTACGCCCCCTCTCCCACTAACTTATGAACTTTATATTGTGGAGAGATATTGTAGACTATTCTTCTTGTCTTCTTGAGCTTTTCCATGTCAGTACAACAAAAATATTGGTTCGGTCTCTGTATGAGAGGATTTATATTGTTTCGGAAAATGTCCCACATCTGGTTATCGCACACATGCTGCAAATGTTTCAAATCATGCATAATCTGAAACAACCCTTGATAATCGCTCGTATATTATTTGTCGACGTCTACATAATAATTGTAAATGTTCTAGAGCATATCATAGTACTTGCTGAGATCATACTTGGCTCTAAGCGTATCACCATTTCGTTTCAAATAGAAAAGGCTTCCGGATGCCACAATGATGATTCCTGTGAGAATCGAATAAAGAACTCCTGGTCCCAAAGCCCGAAGTAATGGTTCTACTATAAACGTAGCGGTAGCAGCGAGGATTTGTCTAATCAAATTATTGAGTGCCACTCCAGTAGCACCCTTTCCCGGAAGGGTGTCCACCAAGTATGTGACTGTGGCTCCGATCACCAACATACACGCAAATCCAAATATAGCAGTGCCGATCAACGGAATGACCCAATGGAGTCCCTTATCGATCGTCCAGCCAAACAAAAGGCACGCTGGTGGAAACAACAACACTGCGGTAAAGATGTTCCAGGAGATTCTTGCTTCTGGTCTCATCTCTCCATTGTGTCTTTCAGCATACTTTCGTAGAAGTCTGTCGTTCCAAAGCCCACCCAAGATAGAGGCCATGACGTATGTCACTGAATTGGGGATGTAAAGAAGACCGCAAATTATTGATGAGAAGTTATATGGGGCCCTCGAGTATTCGTAGGTAATAGAGAGATTGAAGAAATACACCAATGCAAAGGAGCAAGATGAGTAGCAGATGACTAGCAATACAGGAGGATATCCCAAAAGAACAAGGGAATGCATAGGCCGGATAATGTACTCGTAGGCCTCGTGTTTAAATCGTTGAGTTCTCGTTATGTTTTCTGACCGGTGAGACATAGATTTCGAGAGCTCTTGTTGAAGAGCTTCCATTTGAATTCTCTTTGAGTAGCCAGTCATGTTAGTTGTAAGTCGGGACAATGATGGCATGATTGAATCGCCGACGCCCTCATTGTTTATGAAGTCGTTGTCCACTATTTCGTCCTCATTGTTGCTATTGAGACTATGTTGGTGAGATCTGGTCATCGAGCTCACTACACTTCGGACCAACTCCAACGGTATAGCCTCTACACTATCGCTGTCGGTCCCGTTTTCGGCACGTGAAACCAGATCTTTTTCACTTTCTGACTTCTCTTGCATGGTAGCAGCCAACAACTGTCTAATATTAGACAAGCCATCTTGCTTTCGTAAGGTTTCTGGTAACAAAAAGGTGATGGTCATGAAAGATAAACCAGATGCAATGACCAATACCCATTGAGTGGCTCTCCAACCCCATACTTGGGCCACTACACCTCCAATGATCGGTGCAAGAAAGGGCCCCATCAAAGGACCCAAATAGTACCAGCCCATAGCTCGGCCGCGTTCACTCTGGGCATACAAATCAGCTATAGTCCCTGCACCCACTGCCTGAACGGACGCACTGCATCCACCACAAAGCACCCGAAAGATGATCAACGACCCAATGTTTGGAGCCAACGAGCAGCCAACACTGAATCCCACAAACATCGAAAAGGAGATCAAATAAACGTTACGACGTCCATGTTTCTCGCTGAAAGCGGACCACCAGAGGGGGAAGATCCCTAACGATAGAAGGTATATACCAACTGATATGTTGACTACAGATGTGGTTGTTTTCAAGTCCTTCGCTACGTCTTCAATAGCAGGAAGTAAGATAGACGTTCCCATAGGACCACAAATGGCTGCAAACGCAACCACCATGACAAGAACGTACTTCTGGCGTGGCCCGTAGTCTCGAGAATCCTCGTACTCGGGAATAAGTGTTAGTTGAGCGAGTAGTCCTCGTCTCTTGTTGAGAGGCACTCGACCACTCTTGGAAGATACGATGGATTTCGACTCAGAAAGACCTATTGCAGGCCCCGAGGATCCACCTTGCAGCTCCTCGTCATTATGCTTGCCATTGTGTTGTCGTGGACTATCAGAGCCATTATCGATTCTCTGGGGTTCAGGATGCTCATTTGAGTCATCGGAGTTAATCGACTCAAGAGAAGATAAGCTATGAGGCTTTTTCTGTGGGTTTTTTGTACCACTTGCATCGTTAGCATCGGGTATGTTGCTATATAGAGACACCACGTCAGTTTCTGGGGGTTTTCCTGGTTCTGTCATGGATCTGATCAGAAAGAATCTGTTGAATATTTCAATTTTGACGTTTTACTGGGTGCGGCACACGATAAGTCCATCGGCCGGAATGATATTGGAGCTGCAAAAACGCTTTTGAAGTGGTGTTGTGGGGGCGTTTGTAGTAGGTACTGAATAGAGAATATATGAGTACTTATGGCTGGTTTTTTAGGAGTTGAACGGTACTGTCTGTGGAGAATTCATCCTAGTTAGTGACTCTTGATGCTTCGGATTTGGGGTACAAGAATCCGATCTCCACAGTTGGCGGCTTATGACTCTGTTTCAGCTAATGGGAGAGTACGAGAACTAAGAATGAATGAGTTCAAGGTTCATGGTTATGCTACAGTTGTGATTGGCAGTTCAGAAGCTGCTAATAGTGTGTTGTTCAGGGTATTCTGAGGTAAGCAAAATAACCGTAGCATGCCAATCAGGCACACCAAAACACAGTAAATCTAAAACGTGTAGGCTCAGAAAAGACACTAATTAACCTAGAAGGTAGTCTTGGCCTGGTGATTCGTAGCGACGGATTCAGAAGTAGCATCATGTAGGCTGGGTGACCGATTTTGAAGTCAAACCACTTCAGCACTATCTCTTGTCAGCCAACAGAAAAGTCACTCTGATTCTGTCTATAAGTTTCATCAGAGATCATTATTGGTCAATACATCTTCAAGGCTCTCTAGGAACCATATAGACACACTGGTACTACCAGAGAGTACATCTTTGCTAAACAGCAAATACGTCAATATGCACAGTCTAAACAGAAAAATACATTTTTGCTTGTTGACGGCAACTTGTCCGAGTGGTTAAGGAGAAAGATTAGAAATCTTTTGGGCTTTGCCCGCGCAGGTTCGAATCCTGCAGTTGTCGTTATTTTTTGCCCAGCTCTGAACAGTCAATACTTCCATGATCTGTCTCTATTGCCTAAGTGTCTCCTTGGTTCCATAGCATTCACCACAGCAAATCCTCTGATCGTAATGTACATTAAATATAAACTTACCGGTAAAAATCAGGCCTCGATGTGTTCAATCCATACTCCGTCAAAGCACTGCTCAAGTCTTCCATCGTCAACACCACCTTCCCTTGCAGATTACCTGCACTACTAGTCGACGGCTGCAGGGGTCCTTCGCCGTCGGCATTGGAACCAGGCATCTGCTGCAGGTTCGCATACTGCTGGCCTTGTAGAAGCTGCTTTGCTCTGGCTTGGGGATTGGCTGAGTTATACACCGTCGACAGATTCCGAATCCGAGAGTATTCGTAGGCATCTTGGGCCACGTCCGACACGAACTTCTGCGTGGCCAACGCAAGCAATCTTTTGATCTTGACGTCCGACGATTCGAAGCCATTTTTGGCCAAGTAGTAGTCAATAACAGCATCGGGAATAATCGGAGCGTAATCGCCATCCATGAGCTCAAGCACTTCCTGGAGCGTCTTGTCCTTTCTGGCGAGTTCGGGAAGATCAAGCCCAAAGTTCACTCCCGGATTGGTGGTTCCATTCGAGCCACTACCAGCTCCTGGAGCCAGTTCCTGGGCTGCGGGTGCTGGGGTCCCAGCATTGAAGTCGATTTCTCCATCAACGTCGTTGTCATTGAATTCGTCATCGATCTCCTCGGTGTCCATGTCCTGGGGCTCTCTGTTTTTGCGCGTAGTCGTCATGATATGATGATATTCCACTCCGGTGTTCAATAATATCGAAGTTTGATAGTGAAAAATTCGCACTTTTATCTACAATTGAAGATGCAGAAGAATCCGTTTGACTCCGTCACATTCGGCAATTCACTACTGCTTCGGGTGGATGGGGCCATCGGGGCCATGTCTCTTGCGCCCAATGGAAGAGATGCCGTTCTCGCCGGTCGAAGAGGGCTTTTCATCATCGATCTAGACGAGCCTTTCACTACTCCTCGTTGGCTCCACCATATCACCTCGTGGGAAGTCGCCGACGTGCAGTGGTCTCCCCACGCCTCGGCCAAGCCCTCGTGGTGCATATCCACCTCTAACCAAAAGGCTTTGCTTTGGGATCTTTCCCGGCCGTCAGACAGTGCTATAGTCAATGTTCTCCACGAACATACTCGAGCCATCACCGATATAAACTTCCACCCGTCGGACCCCGAGATCATCGCCACCTGTGCAATTGATACGTTCATACTCAGCTGGGATATGAGGACACCCCGGAAGGCGGTTCAGCAGTGGGCTGAATGGCGAGCAGGGGCTACACAGGTGAAGTGGAACCACAAGAATCCCTACGAAATAGCGTCCAGTCACGACCATTCGTTCTATGTTTGGGATACACGGAAGGGTGCATTCCCGGTCTTGAAGATAGAGGATGCCCACGGAGGCAAAATCAACGGTATCAATTTCGCCGACGGCATGAGCAATGTGATCACTTGCTCGAACGACCAACTGATCAAGTTTTGGGATCTTTCTACCTACTCAGACAACAAGCTGGGTGATGGTGATAGCTCGTATAATTTCAGTCCTTCTATAATAATCAAGACAGATTTCCCTGTTGCTAGGGCCAGAACTCTACCATTTGGTTCAGACAAGTCCTGTGGAGTGATGCCTTTGCGGGATGGCCAAGACTCCATTCATATTGTGAATTTTGACTCGGCTATGGAGAAGTACCAAGAATCCCACGAGACCCAGGTGCTTGATTTCGACCCTATCTACTCGTTTAAGGGCCATGGGGGTCCCATGAAGGACTTTTTATGGAGAACCCGTAACGAGAACTACGAGGGTTTTAGCACGAAAAGGACCTGGAAGGATTTCCAATTGGTAACCTGGTCGTCCCTGACTTACGACTTGAAGTTGTGGCCTCATGAAGACGAGTTGTACAGAAAAGTCAACTACAATCCGATGTTCCAGAAGGTATTTGACGAGTTGCCTATGGAGTCATCTGAACATCTTTCTGAGGACTCCAGAGCAAACTCCTCCACGGCATTAGCTCCCACTGTGCACAACTACCGTTCTTACTGCGTAGAACCCCCACTCACTTTGAGTAATATCCTTCACAAAAATAAGGGTGATCTACTATCTTCAATGACTATGTTTCAGATTGCAAAAACACACAAGCACTCCTCTACCTTGCCTTCTCAGTTGAATCATTTGGCGTGGATTTCAGGAGTGAGAATGGGAAGATCAAATGAACAAAATGATAATGTGAATACCGACGACTCCACTCCACTAAACCTAGGGGAAGAGGTGACATTTGTGGCTCACATGTTTCCCAAGGTTAGGTTCGAAAAGATATCTGTATCTACTGGCGAGTTAATTCTAAGTTTACGAGGCCCTTTGCCTGTAATAGAATCTCCTTCCACATCAAATGATCAACAAGAGGAGAAGGATGATACAAAGATGGCTCACGACCAAAGTATTTTGTCGGACAATGCAAACATGGACGGCTCTAATGCTGCTCCCACTATGACAGATACCACAAATGCCATTACTGAGACTAAAGAGAATACTTTGAAAGATGAAGAACCAAATGAGCCGTCTCATGCTCAGGAGCCTGAACAGAAATTGGTATTTATTCGTTTGGAAATTCAGTTTCCTAGAAATTATCCCTATTTGGAAGATGTCCCCATAACAAGTGGTTTAAGCAAGAAGTCCCAGAAGAACAACTTCGTTCTGTTCAACATCGAGGAAACCTATGAATTGACACCGGAGGTCAAAGAAGAAATGTTGAAAAACCTAAAGGAAATATCCCAGTTTTACTCCAATAAGCATCAAAGGTTCTGCTTGGAGCCTCTATTAAGACATTTGATGGGAGATAAGATTGTGTTGGATGATGATTTGATAGCTGAGACTCCAATCAACGAGGATACAGAGATCATCCAGGAAGTTGGCACCGAAGGCTGGGCTGATGATCTTATCAACCAACAACCAAGTGATTCGAATCCACTCGGCACTGAAGATGAAGATGATGACTTCGATGAACTTTCGGATTTTATGCCGGCATTGAACGATGAAGAAATGATCAACAGTACTGGGTCCTTGGGTAAAGAAGGTAGCGAGGGCCCCGTAAATATGGCTTCACAAACAGACTTGGCTGCTGGCTTGGGGGACCTCGGTAACACGAACAAGTTCTTCGACTCTACTCCTGTTCCAAAAGGCTGTGGTGCCTATTGGGCTAGGAATGGAAAGTTGGTTTGTTTCTTCATACCAAAGGATAACGAAGAGGAGGATAACAAGGCTCTACAAAAATTCAGTATATTCAGGTTTACTGATGCTGGGTTCAGTTTGAATAATCCCGATGATGAAGATGAGAGTGAGGATGAAGCTGACAAAAACATCAAAGCAGGAAGTGACTCGGATCAAGAAAGTGATTTTAGTGAAGGAAGTGATAGCTCTGTGACATCGGGTGATAGTTTTGTCAATGAATGGGATAACATTGAAGAAGAAGATTTAAATTCGAGGTTCAGAGTCCCAGGTTTGTTTAAAACATCGGTGGGTTTAGGAAATCGTTATATCTCGAGAACCAGAAATGCTGCTAGACCTAACAAAAATAATAGCCAAGGGGGTACGGGGTCTAATTACAAGTCTTCTGTTCCAGGAGTAGACCTGGATTCCCAGTGGCTCAAAAAGAAGAAAAACAAGACAAGTAAGAGGGCTCAGAACATCGTGGGAATCTTTGATTTCAGTCATCTTATTCCTGACAAGAAGGAGTTGGCCCAGGAGTACAGGGTTTTGGGCGACTCTCCCGAGAACCTTGCTAAGTACAACAGCCAAGTGGCTCTTAAGTATGGGTTGACTGACATAAGTGAAGCTTGGAAGCTTCTTGAGATGATTCTCATAAAGGATATTCAAATCAATGATATTCACCCCGTTTATCACTCTTCTGACCTATTCAAAAATCCCAACTCTACGGTTGCAAAGAACGTCGAAGCTGTCAATCATTTACTCAAGGTGAACGAAATGACCAAAAAACTTTTCGGGGATCAAACATATCGGTTCTATTGGGGAAGCCACCCTTTTGGCTACTCTTGGTTGGTCAAAGAGATGTTCGACTACTTTGAGAAGAGAGGCAACTTACAGATGCTTGTAATGATATCTTGTATTCTCTATGAAAATACCAAGAACATGTCTTCAATCCAGGGAGATATATTCAACGTTCCCATTCACACTCCGTATGAGATCAAACCTCAACCACCATCCATGATCCAAATGTATAAGTACAATGAATCGGTCAATCATAATTTAGAAAGGAATTTCTCCTTCCACGATTCACTAAGCACAGATGTTTCCGATCTAAGGAATGAAAACTTCTATGAAATCCCTCGGCAAAGGAACTCGTCGATCCTGGTATTTAGGAAAGAAGCACTGGCAAAGTATGCAAGGTCCATAGGGTCTGATGAGTACATCAGAAATGACTCTCCTGAACGTCAAAGTTTGAAACAAGGTATAAGTTTGTCAAGCTCAGCTGCACCAACAGATGGCTTCCTAAGAAAGAGTTTCACCATGAGCCCAACCGTGGAGAATGATTTCAGATCCAGACGGCCGACAGAGTTCAGACGGCCCAAAGGTATCGCTCCAGCCGTCAGCAATCACCCCAAGAAAAATCACCGGAAAGGTGTTAGACCACCTCCTATCGTCAATATTGAATACCAAAACGTAAACAGTCTTGACTTATTTGACGACATTTACACAAACCCATTATTGAGCTCACAAGAAGAAAAGAAAATCAAGATGTACAGAGAACAGTACGCAGAAATGCTATACTGTTGGGGACTACCTGCCAATAGAATCAAGATTTTGAAATTCAACTATCCAAATTCGAACAATAAAAAGACGAGGTTCCAAGAATTCCAATGTTCTCTAGGATTCAGGATAAGCACAAAAAGCCTTGTTGGTGTGCCTCGTGTGCAAGAGGTCTCTACTATCGATTCGTCTAAGGAAAATCCATGGAATCTGAACAAAGCTAACCATCTCAAATACTGCAATTTGTGCAACCTTTTAGTTAGCAAAAGACTTGTTGTTTGCAGCAATTGTGAGCATGTTTTACATTCAAGCTGTGCTCTCGAATGGTGGACCGAAAATGAGGAGGAATGCCCCAGTGGCTGTGGTTGTAAATGTTTGAACTACCGCATATGATGAGAGGTCTTGAAGACCTCACTAATAGATATTAATATAGTATGTATTTGCATGAATTATGACATAACGCTTTACATCGAGGGCCTAATCATAAACCATCAGGGAAGCCGAGTGTTGGCAATTTGGTCTTTAAAGTTCTCGTCCCATTGCTTGCAAAGCTTATCGAGATATGCCACCACATCTTCGGCTCCAGTATTGTCGATTTCTACGTAGTCAATGTACTCTTCCCCCTTTATGTTTGTGGAGGAAACAACCTTCTTATCCTGTTTTTCATCATCTTTCAAGGCACAGCTTACCAACGAGTTTGCAGCAGCATGTCCCGAGATGTTGTGGATCGTAGAACCCAAAAACCTGGCAACATAGAACAACGACAACATTCCGTAGAAAGTGAAAAGGTTCAAATATTGGAAGAATCCAAAACTGGTGAAAATACCAGGATTCACCACATACAGTTGTATACTGTCCTTCGATTTCAAGGATTTGTAAGTGCCTATGTGGACCAAATCGATCAACCTCTTAGATCCCTCGTAGGGATAGGGATTCTCAAGCATTTCTAAGTCGTTGAATGATAAGTACTGAGGCCCAGAACTGCTTGAGCTAACCCATATAATCTTTCCACCCTTCAAAAGATGCTTGGTCTTATGGAGTAGATAGTAGGGACCGAACACATTACCCTGGAATAACAACCCCATCCCATCATTGGACTTCAAGCCTTTCTTCTGGATCTTCATATGCCCCTCAGTAACTGCATTCACCGGGCCTCTCAATACATCCTTTATGGCATAGACCCAGTCAATACCTGCGTAACAAGTCTGAACCGAGTTCATAAAAGCATAGTCGATTTTGGGGTACTTCTTGTTGAGGTCGTAGTAGGCCGATAAAACAGACACCATGTCACTGAAGTCCACCAATATGTAGTCGAACTCCATTTGCATTGACCTCTTGATTTCCTTGACGTACGCATTGATAGTGTTTATGGTTTCGATTGCCTTTGGCAAGGTCCGAGACGTAACGACGATGGTCAACTTTTCGTCGTCGGAAAGCTTGTCGGCAAGCCTCTTGGCAAGAGAGATCCCGAGATTGGAAGAGCCTCCAGTAATGAGAGCAACTCTGTTTTTCAACGAAGCCATAATAGTTCCACTTGATCGTATAGTGAAAAATACCTTCGTTTAAATCTCGCGAAATGCTTGCAATGTAAAGTTTAGGGAAGAGATTTACAGCGAGGTGTTGAAAGTGATCAGTGAGGCCAGGAGCTTAGCACCACTGCTACAGGTGACCGGGAAGCAAGCCGGAAGCAGTTGGAGTTACGTTGATTGAATAAACATAAAAAAAACGACAACTGCAGGATTCGAACCTGCGCGGGCAAAGCCCAAAAGATTTCTAATCTTTCTCCTTAACCACTCGGACAAGTTGCCTATTCATGATCGATGATTGGCCTGGGATGTTAGTACGTCAATTATACGAGGATCAAACTACCATTTAGTTCCTTTGATCGGTACAGAAGCTACTCATTCGGAGTTGTGAAACTAGTGCATGCTTCCCAGCACGTTGGTTAGCTGCCCGATTTAAAAAGGCTACTAAATAGTTATTTATTCGGAAGTATGGTATCTTTTTTATGCTACAAACCAGTGCTGTTTAAATCGCATAGCAGGTTGTTCAGTCAATAAGTAGCAGTGACAATAGAGGTAATAAACGCAGACCTTAAAGAAAACACACTTTTGAAAATAAAAAATCGGTCCGAAGAACAAAACATTGTTATCTCTCTCTATATATATAAAGCACCCGAGTTTCTAGTGGAGTCTCTTCTTCAAGAGCTTGTTCTCCTCAATAATTGTAACAAAACCTTGAAGGAAGTGCATAGCAGCCCAAGCTGCTGACTGAGGAAATGGAACTCTATACCTCTTCAAAAAGGGTATCGTAATGAGTACCAATTCTGCTAAATGAATTATGTAAGTACCAATTGCAATCTCTTTAATGTACTTCCCCAGGAAATCCAAAAGGGTCCACAAAAAATCGGGGAAATATGGGGCAAAGGTTGAAGTAATGGGATCGTCTCTGAACAATTGCTTCAAGTATTCGAGATCGTACAGTCCAACGAGGAAAATCACCAAAAGAGATACCATGAGAAGCGTTTCCTTGGTCAACTGGGGGTAGTCGGTGATTTTCACGTGGGAATATCCCTGCTGCTCTGCAGCATACTTGGCCATGGCAACCAACTTGGACTTAATATCTTTCATGGAGGACACAGTGACATTTTCAGCTTCTTTGATCTGGTCCCATTTGAAGGTGGCCTTTTGGTTCGGAGCAGACTTCAAATCGTACCCAATGTCCATGGAAGTTTCGTCGACCGCAGTAATCTTGGCAGATTTCTCGACTAATTGAGCTAATTTGACTTTGGAGTATACTACCAAATAGTCAACAAGTGCCAATTGATGCTGGGCATTCATATGGCTAATAATTCTTGCGCTAGGATCCATGACTGATGTTATCTAAATATATTTGGGTGGAATTCTGTTGATTCCGTTGTGTGAAAAATTAGAGGTGCGAGTCACTATTCGTTGGTCTGGCAAGCAAGCCTCTATAGCTAACCAGGAAGCTGTTGGAGCACAGAGGTGTAAACCCAGACATACAGGTCTTCAGCTACCGTAGAATAAAAAATTATCGTACTGACTACATTAATTACACATTTGCCTACTTGGACTTCTGCTTAGCGAGCTTCTTTTGTTGCAAAATTAAAGGAAAGCCTTCAAAAAAATGCAAAGCAACCCAAGCAACTGACTGGGGAAGCGGCACCCTGTACTTCTTCAAGAAGGGAATGGTGAATGACAATATCTCTCCAAAATGGACCAAGTACAACGCAGCTGTAATCTTTTTGATGTTCCTGGCTACGGTATCCAAAAGCTTTCGCAACTTGAGAGGGTAATAAGGTGACAAGGCGGATGTGAGTGGGTCCTTCTTAAACAACCTCTTCAACAACTCTATGTCGTACAGTCCAACAAGTAAAACTGCCAAAACATAACCCATAATAAGGGTATTGTTTGATAATTTGGGAAATTCGGTGATTCTCACGTGAGAGTAACCCTGTTTTTCTGCAGCGTATTTGGTCATGGCAGTCAACTTGGCCTTGACATCTGCCATAGACGTAACAATGATGTTTTCGTTCTCTCTAGCGTGATTCCACTTGAAGGAAGTGGTTTGGTTAGGAGAGTCTTTCAAGTCGTACATGATATTCATTGATTCCGCATCGACTGATGTGATGATGATGGACTCTTCATCCAATTGAGAGGGGTCCACCTTTGAGTACACCACCAAGCAGTCTATAAGTGCCGTGCGGTGCGGACCACTCATGTAACTTACAATCTTTTCACTGGCATCCATTTTGTGGGGGATTGCTCTAGTGATGTCGCAGGGTTTTATAGGGTACTCTCACGTGCACGGACCAAGAATGAGCTGTTTGTTGGGGTTCATTTCTCATGTGACTGGGGTACGGCTCGGGTCGAGGGCATTATGCCTTGTAGGTAGGATCTGAATTCTGTGACTGACAAGCAGTGATTAAACAGAGTAGATTGATGGTTTCGACTAAGTGCCCGATATTTTGCGCATGTTGCAGGCTCTAACTAAAAGTGCAGAAAATCTGCAGCCGTCTGCACAGACTACGTCAAGGCACCACCTGCATTTACATACATAGTCTCGTGTCGGAGATAGGAACATCACCCAAATGGTCCAGTCCATCATCTCGTAGGCCATCAGGGACCCTCAGCAATGGCCTCCCTATATAGCCCGCCGCAATCAATCCCTTCTAGTCCACATCACGTGCCCTGCTCATACCCAACAACTCCGATAGTTCCACACCCTGTGGCCCTTTAGCAACCACCCTCTACTCTCTTGCAACGCCTCTACCACGCCACTGTCACTTGCTTGCGCCCATACCCAATTTTCCTAGCCGACCCGGCCACAAGACCGCCTCTCTCTCCCTACACCTCTCACTCGTCGCCCCGGTTGTCTCATCAGTTGATACCCATAAATCGCACCTAATTTTGCACCGATAAAGCCCCTTTGAAAAGTCTCTAACATTATACTTTTTTCCATTTAAACCACCAAACCAAAGCCATTGACATGTCAGACTTCGTTACTCCAGCCGAATTGCCGCTGCCAAGGCTCAAGAGAACAAATACAGGGTTTACTCCCAATCAAATCATCGCTCTCGACTCCTCCATCCCCGAAGGTTCCAAGCTTGTATGGCTCAAGAACTCTAAGTTGAAACCGTTCAACCCGAACGTCAGTTTCAAGGAAAGAAAAACCACAAACAAGAATGACAAGGAGACGTTTGAACATTCGTTTGTCAACCACGTGGAATCCACCTTGGCCAGAAACATGTTCAACTGTGACGAATTGGCAGCTTATCAGGCCAGTTCTATTGCTATTAGAGACGAATTAATTTTGGACTGGGCCAACACCCAACAGAAACAAACAGTTTACGACGGGAAACGGGTGTACTACTTGTCGTTGGAGTTTTTGATGGGCAAAGCCATGGACAATGCCTTGATCAATTTGGCTGCAAGAGATAATGCTCACGACTCGTTAAAGGAGTTGGGGTTCAATTTAGAGGACATTTTGAAGCAGGAAACCGATGCAGCTTTGGGAAATGGAGGCTTGGGTCGGTTAGCCGCTTGTTTCGTTGACTCGTTGAGTTCTAAGAACTATTCGGGTTGGGGTTATGGTTTAAACTACCAATACGGGATTTTCAAGCAGTTGATTGTAGACGGGTACCAGGTCGAAGCTCCCGATTACTGGTTGAAGTACTCCAATCCGTGGGAGATTTTGAGACATGAGATCCAGATCCCTGTTGATTTCTACGGGTATGTGTACGAGACCTACGATACCAACACTGGTAAACCCAAAAAGGTGTGGAATGGAGGCCAAAGGGTTTTGGCTATGGCCGTAGACTTCCCCATTCCGGGATACAACACCGAGAACACCAACAACTTGCGTTTGTGGACAGCTAGACCAACCGAGGAGTTTGATTTCACCAAGTTTAATGCTGGTGACTACGAGCAGTCGGTGGCAGCTCAGCAAGCAGCCGAGTCCATTACTTCTGTGTTGTATCCAAACGACAACTTTGAAAAGGGTAAAGAGTTACGTTTAAAGCAGCAGTACTTCTGGGTGTCTGCTTCATTACACGATATCATTAGGAGGTTCAAAAAGACTCATGCAAATAACTGGGCAAAGCTTCCTGATAAAATTGCCATTCAGTTGAACGACACCCATCCCACTTTGGCCATTGTTGAGTTACAAAGAATCTTAGTTGACTTGGAGAATCTTGATTGGGACGAAGCCTGGGGCATTGTCACCAAGGTATTTGCTTACACCAATCACACTGTTATGGCTGAAGCTTTGGAACATTGGCCTGTTGAAGTTGTTGGAAGGTTGTTGCCTCGTCATTTGGAAATCATCTATGAAATCAACTACTTCTTTTTGAAAGCTGTGGAAAGCAAGTTTCCTGATGACAGAGACTTATTGACTAGAGTGTCTGTTATTGATGAGCACTCTCCTAAGTCTGTTAGAATGGCACACTTGGCCATTGTTGGTTCTCACAAAACCAATGGAGTGGCCGAATTGCACTCTGAGTTGATCAAGACGACGATTTTCAAGGATTTCGTACAGATTTTTGGAGCAGACAGATTCACCAACGTTACCAATGGAATCACTCCAAGAAGATGGTTGAGACAAGCTAATCCCGAGTTAGCCAAGTTGATTAGTGAAGCTTTAGACGACCCTGACTACAATTACTTGACCAACTTGACCGATTTGAAACGATTGGAGAAGTTTGTAGACGATGATGAATTCTTGATCAAATGGGATGGCATCAAGTACAACAACAAGGTGAGACTAGCCAACTTGATCAAGGAGACCACTGGTATTGAGGTAGATCCTTCAGTGATGTTCGATGTACAAGTGAAGAGAATTCACGAGTACAAGAGACAACAGTTGAACATATTTGCAATTATCCACCGTTATGTCAACATTAAGAAGTTATTAGCAGAGGGAGTCTCCGTCGACGAAATCAAGTTGAAGCACTACATTTCCAAGTGTTCTATTTTCGGAGGAAAGGCTGCCCCTGGCTACTACATGGCCAAGACGATCATTCATTTGGTCAATGCCGTGGGGGAAGTTGTCAACAACGATCCAGAGATTGGAAACTTGTTGAAGGTGGTATTTATTCCAGACTACAATGTTTCCAAGGCCGAAATCATCTGTCCTGGTTCCGACTTATCCAATCATATTTCTACTGCCGGTACTGAGGCTTCTGGTACTTCCAACATGAAGTTTGCCTTGAATGGGGGTTTGATCATCGGAACAGTGGACGGTGCCAATGTTGAAATCACCCGTGAAATTGGCGAAGAGAATATCTTTTTATTCGGAAACGTTGCTGAATCTGTCGATGAGTTGAGACACAAGCATACCTACAATGGTGTTGCTATTTCCGAAGGCTTGGGCCAGGTATTCAGCACCATCGAGTCTGGCTTGTTCGGTGATTACAACGAATACAGAGCCTTAGTAGAAAGTATTAAAAACCACGGAGACCATTACTTGATTAGTGACGACTTTGACTTGTTTTTAGAATGCCACCAGCGGTTAGAGAAGGTATTTGGTCATCATGGCGGTGATGCCAATGACAAAGACCATTTACACAGTTGGGTGAAGAAATCTGTCATCAGTGTTGCCAACATGGGTTTCTTTTCTTCTGACAGGTGCATTGATGAATATGCTGAGAACATTTGGAATATGGAGCCTTACAGCTCGTGAGTTGGGTCGTTTGCCGTGGGCTCTAGTTCAGGTCAGATGTTCATTCTTGTTAAAGTATCCCGTTCAGATATTCAATTCAGATATCCAGTACTCAGAAATTCAATTCAGATATCCAGTATTCAGATATCCAGTACTCAGTTCCAGTTTAGTTTGCTTTTAGCTACATAGAGTATTCTTTTGTATCCACACTCCTTAGTATGCAGCAATCTCCCAGTAGTCTCTGACCATCTCCAACCCGCTCTTACGGTCCCAGATAGTGCCCCAGCCCCAACTCTACCAGCCTGCTAACTCTACTCTGTTGCCTCGTCCCCCACCCACCAATTCGCGATCCAAACTAATTGAATCCCCCACTATGAGCATATAAAGATGCGTTTCGTCAACATCTTACTTGCGGTGGTTGTAAATGCCGTGTTTGTGCAAAGTATCCACTTCAGAAGAGACACAGACAAGTCACAGTACTTGGTCCCGAAACTCCCAGGTCTTTCGGAGAATTTTAAGGATGACGAGATTCCGTTGATGTTTGCGGGTCAACTCGAGCTATACAAGGAAAACGATACCCATTTGTTCTTCTGGAAGTATAGTGACAACAACATTGCTCCCGAGAACCGTGGAAGAACCGTGTTCTGGCTCAACGGAGGCCCCGGCTGCTCTTCCATGGACGGGGCATTAATGGAGGCCGGACCATTTAGAATTGATGCCCACAAGAAAGTCACCAAGAATAGCGGTTCCTGGCACGAGGCCGGGGACATTGTGTTTGTGGACCAACCAGCTGGAACTGGGTTTAGCTACTCCAAAGAGTACGACCATGATTTGGACCAAATCACTTGGCAGTTCTTGAGGTTCATGGAAGTGTTCTTTGAGATGTTCCCTGAGGATGCAGACAACGATATTTTCTTTGCTGGAGAGAGTTACGCTGGTCAGTATATCCCGTATATTGCAGACGGGATTTTGAAGCGGAACAAGAACCTAAAGGACGGCGAAAAGCCCTATAATTTGAAGGGTTTGTTGATTGGTAATGGCTGGATTGACCCGGGCATTCAGAGTTTGTCTTACGTGCCCTACGCTGTTGCTGCCGGTATCATTGACCAGTCCCACCCTGCTTTTAGTGAGATTCTCAAACAACATGAGAGATGTCAGAATGCCATCAATAACATGAAGAGCGACAGTTTGAGCGACTTTGCTTTGGTGGACGATGTTTGTGAGGGCGTATTGACATCTCTCTTGTCCGGCACCAGAGACAGTTCTTCCGGCGAGGACAAGGAGTGCTATAATATGTACGACTACACTTTGAAGGACTCATACCCTTCATGCGGTATGAATTGGCCTCCAGATTTGGAGAATGTCACTCCTTTTTTGAACGATGCCGATGTGCAATCAGATTTGAACTTGATCTTGAAGAAGACATGGAAAGAATGCAGTGGTAGAGTTGGTTCGAGGTTCACAGCCAAAAAGTCCGTGCCAGCAGTCAAGTTATTGCCAGGAATCTTGGAGGAAATCCCTGTTATGTTGTTCAACGGGAACCGGGACATCATCTGTAACTACATTGGAACCGAGAACTTCATTGAAAAGATGGAATGGAACGGAGCTAAGGGCTTCCAAGAAAACTATGCATATGACTGGATTTATAACGAAGAGGCTCTGGGATACATCAAAACCGAGAGAAACTTGACGTTTGTCAACGTGTACGATAGCTCGCATATGGTTCCATTCGACAAGCCAGAAGTATCAAGGAGCTTGCTTGATGTGTTGATTGGAAACTACGACGTGAAGACTGTTGGTAATTCTGAAGACCCCGGAAAAAAGGCCATAGTCACGTATCCCCTTGGCGTAAGGAAGTTGCTGGAAACCGACCCTGAAGAACCACAACCTTCGGGTTCCAAAACAACTGGTGTTTCGGGCTCTGCTACATCAACCATCGGCTCGTTCACTCAATTCCCAGCCTCTTCGTCAGCCTCATCACCTACACCATCTGCTAGCACCACCCCTGAAAACGGTGACAACTCGGGCCTGAGCCGCATCACTAGGATCATTCAACTCGTGGTGTTGGTCATCATCATATGGGGCATCTACATGTTGTATTCAACCTACAAACTGAGACCATCTTCCATCATCAGAACCGGCCCTTCCACCAAGAAGAAAAACGTTCAATGGGCCGACCAATTGAGACAATTCCAAGACTACGAAGCCAATGCCCCTCCCACCAGTTTGTTTAGCAAGGTTCTCGGAATGTTCCGCAGACAAGACTCTAGAGGCAGCTATATTCCCACTGATAACGACCAACACTTCGAAGACATAGAGATGGGAGAGAACTTGGAACAAAGTAACCTAGACCATTTCATAGTCGACAGTGACGAGGAAGAGGGGGTCCGGAAGACCGATACATAGCTTAACTTATGACCTATAACTGATATACGCTCATCATTGATAACCTTCTCATATTGAATTTTGCGAACAAATTTTTCACTCCAGACTGAAAAATCAACCGACTCCAGTGCAAGATCCCTATGTTCAAACTGGCAATTCGTGGATTGGCCACTGATGCCAAGTTCAACATCCGTCAGCCTCCCAAGTACACGTTAGGAAGTTTGCGGTCGTTCCCTTCCTTGGAACCCCACCAATTTATTCCCTTACCAGCTGAGTTTCTTAGTTTACCAACCAGAAGAGATTTCTTATGGAGTGCGGTGGTATTCGAAGCCGACAGAGCTAGAGTAGGTTCTGGTAATGCCATTGTCAAGGCAGACCAGCTATATTCTCACAAGAAGTTGAGGCCCCAAAAGGGGAGCGGCAGAGCCAGAACTGGTGATGCCAACTCACCTCACAGAGACAACTTGATCAAAGCACATGCCATAACGGCCCCTCATGACTGGTCCACCAAGCTACCAAAGAAGATATATAGCAAGGCCATGGCCACTGCTTTGTCGGAGCAGTACCAGCTTGGAAGGTTGTTTATAGTCGGAGGTGAAGAGTCCTCCAAGTTTGATAATGATAATGAGAAGTCCATACTCGACTTCAACTACGAGTACCCCGAAACCATGAAACAGTTCATTCGTGACCACCACTTGAAGAAAATGAACTTGTTGTTCATTACTGACGACCAGAGAAACAACTTGCTCAAGGCCACTGACTTAACCACTGGTAAAGCTGATGTGTTGGTGAAAGATGCGGTTGAGGTCAGAGACATTTTGAAGGCCAACCGGATATATATCGAATTGCCAGCATTGCAGTGGTTCATTGGTAAATACATGTAAATAGATTAATACGACATACATTCCCATACACCCAGGCCGTCTCCATGCTACAGTTAAATTGATTCTGTAACTAGGGCTCGCGCCCGGACTGCTCACGGTGACTGTTTTGGCCCTGGTTCTGTCGATAAAACTGTGTTTCGAACGACCACACAACGATTCCTCGCAGAGAAAATCTCTGTGAAAAATTATCAAAACTTGTTAGACTATACTATAGAAATAAACCAAGATGTCTTTAGTTGTTCAAGAAGAAGGATCCTTCCAACACATTTTACGGTATGTTTGAACTGCCAAAGAATAGGAATTCACAGAAGGGGTTCCACACCAAAAATGGGCGTTTTTAATATGTTTCCACCCTCTACATCGGCCACTCAACGAGCCAGTGAAAAGTTTTTATTGTCCAACAGCAACCAATAAACCGGCAACAGAGGCGGATTTTCCATGTCCTGCCACCCATTATAGAATGATTTGAAGCCGAAGAGCCGTCGGAAACACCCATTTCAGTTGAAATCCAATACTCTCCTCCAACCCTAGCAAAATACTAACTTTAGATTTTAGTTTATTGAACACCAACATTGATGGTAGAATCAAGATCATGTACGCCTTGACCAAGATCAGAGGTGTCGGTAGAAGATACGCCAACTTGGTCTGTAAGAAGGCTGATGTTGATTTGAACAAAAGAGCTGGTGAATTGACCCAAGAAGAATTGGAAAGAGTTGTTACCATCATGCAAAACCCAACCAACTACAAGATCCCAGCCTGGTTCTTGAACAGACAAAAGGACCAAGTTGACGGTAAGGACTACCACGTCTTGGCTAACAACTTGGAATCCAAGTTGAGAGATGACTTAGAAAAATTGAAGAAGATCAGAGCTCACAGAGGTATCAGACACTTCTGGGGATTGAAGGTCAGAGGTCAACACACCAAAACTACTTCTCGTGGTCGTTAAATAGGTTAAGAAAACTGTGTTTTTTCTGCCACAATCATAATCTTTTATATATTATCCCATGTAATTTAATATATTAACTTACGTTAAGGAATTGTGAACACGATCAAGTTGTAGAAGCGATGAGTACCGAAGCCAGTCTTGGAGCCTACTCTACTACGATATAGAGTCGGCCCACTGCAAGCTCAAAGAGAGAGCATGTACACTCTGCAATGCTCTGGCGTAAAAAGTGGCTTACTTCGAAATTATTGGAAACTCAATTCGTTTATTTAAGGAATCTAGCTTCAAATGCAAGATGAAAAAGATGAATTATATACACTACTATACACAACTAAGGAAGGAAAGGAAAGCCAGTTTCCTACTTCCAAATTCCTTCTCTTAATGACAATAAGCTCTGAACTCCTTCATTGACTTTAATGCCATGGCTCTTAGAGTTTTGACGACGGTGAGTGTTCTGATTGATTTCTCCTAATGGGGCTCTAGTAGGTTTTTCGTCGGCCACACTGTTCAACAAGTTCTGAATTTTATTCGTCTTTGGAGCCGAAGAATCTTTATCATTGTGCACCTTGAACTTACCCAATTTGAAGGTCATGGTGGAACTGTTTGGGTTGTTCAAAGAGACGGGCTGCTTCTTCTTCACTTCTTGAAGTACAAACAGCTGGTCTGCACTAGAAGGATCTTCGACAATGAATGAGGAGTTAGGAGTTGAAGACTCAGGAACAGACATGGTTGGTTTGGTGTAAATAGCGGTGCCAACAGACGAAGATCTGTTCAAGACAGGAGTCTCAATTCTCAGAGTTTCTGGACTAGCAAACGATTGGGACTTATGCAAAAAAGGCTTGATTGGTGTAGAACTTATGACGGAAGTGTTGGCTGAAGACATCGAAGAATTGGCTCCGACATATGAAGTGTTGACCGAGTGGTTCATTGAACTAATGGAGCTGCTGTTAATGGACACATCAGGAGTAGGAGGAAGCTCGGTAATCTCTTTCTCGTTGTTGTTTTGCTTACGGATACTTTGTCTTTTGTTTTGAAACCAGATTTGTACTGCCTTCTCTGTCATGGCTACCTTGTTAGCAATATCCATTCTTCTCAACTTATTAGGAGTAGACCCCAATAAGAATTCTTGATTTAAAATGTTCAATTCATTAGGTGAAGTTCTTCTTCTTTTCCTTCTAGCTAATGGAGCATTGTCAATAGATGGCTCCTGACTAGGAAATGTTTTAACCGAATGGGAAATGAATGCAAAAGATTTCTCCTGTTTTCTCTTCTTTTTGGAAGATGAGGGAGAAGTAGTAGCGACCGTGGGAGACACAGCAGTCTTTGGGGCTACCACTTGTGGCACAGCAACAGCAGTAGCAGGAATTGGAGCTGGAGCTACAACTGCAGTAGGTGTCGAAGTTGGTGTTGGCAACAGCATTGGTTGACCAAAGGCAATTGCAGGCAATTTGTAACTTTGATCTCTCAACAACGAAGATAATGGAGGCAAGCTTGGCTTGTTATATGACTTTTGCTGAACGAAAAGAGACATGATGTAATGATTGTCCTAGAGTATGGTTGAGTTATGATTGTGATCAGGACTAGACAAAAAAATGAATGAATACCAAGTTATCTCGGGGCAGAATAAAGTTAAATTTTAAAAGGGAGGAACTGCAAGTGCTTATATATAGCTGCAAGGAGAAGGCCAAAAAAAAACATTAAGCATATAAATCGTGATGGAATCAAAACGGAAAAATTATGGAACACGATAAACTCCTGCAAAACAAATTGATTTCGAAAACAAAGCGCCCTGTCAGCGCCAAAAAAAATCGGCTATACGAAGCAAAGAGAACAAAGAGGTATATACATAACTTGATCTCGAGATACACATGATTTTGACTGTATTGGACTATAATCAGCTGCTTTGATCACACAACTATACCACGAAACCTCTCAACAAAGAAAAAAACAACAAAAAGTGCAACCAAGTGGTTCGCTGCTCATTCGACAATTCCTCCTCGAATAGGTAAACAAATTACCAGAGTGGATTAGTTAAATGGCCAAGCGCGTTTTTGTTTACATTTCAAGCGCATCATTTAGGTGCGTATGTGCAAGCAAATTAACTCGATGTAGTAGTTCATTTAACCATGTTGGGAACCAAACGCCTATTTGAATACAGGCTTCTTGTGAATTGACGATCCTACAGGAGCCTATTAATATTTGACGCGACCGATTAATATACTGGTTTGGTAATCAGGGTTTCTTAATTGAGCCGTGTTTGCTCTGGGTCCCCTTTTTATTATCGGTTGTAAAGTCACAGCAATTACCTCCTTCTGGAATATTTGTTTTGGCGTCGTGGCAATGTCCTCCCAATGTCGCAACTGTGTCGTAAACAAACATCCGCCGCACCGGGTCCTCTATCACGTGACTGGCCTCCGGCTTCGCTGTCTCTGGGGAAAAATCATAATAAACTAACTCTTATACACTGTAGGTGGAAGAAATGATAAAGCTCCTCGCGGGAATCGCGTTCGGACTATATTTATGGTTCTGCTCCCAGTACGCCGATCCGGTTCTTCAAACAGCAATTGTACCTCTTGAGAATGCCCATATCGAGCAATTAAAAGCATTGAACCTAACGGTTCGAAATCCAATTAAAGTTAACGACCGAGTACTTCACGGGAGATTCTTACATATCACGGATATCCACCCGGATGAGTTCTACAAGCCAGGAACCAGCCACGAGGGTATGTGCCACTCGGGCCACGGTGATGCCGGTGAATATGGTGATGCTATATTGGGATGCGACTCTCCCATCATCTTAATGAACAAGACCTTTGAATGGATTGACGAAAATTTGAAAGACAAGATCGACTTTATCGTTTGGACGGGTGACAACATTCGGCACGATAACGACAGAAACTTCCCCAGAACCGAGAAGAACATCTTCGATATGAACGAGTATATTAGTGACACTTTATACGAATTGTTTAAAAACCCAGACACTTCGAACCCCAATAACTTGTTGGTAGACCTTATTCCCAGTTTGGGAAATAACGATGTATATCCCCATAACTTGTTTGCTCCCGGACCTTCTTTGCAGACCCGTGAAATGTTCAAGATCTGGTCCCACTTTGTGCCTCAAAACCAATTGCACATATTCAATCGTGGTGCCTACTTTTTTAGAGAGGTGATTCCCGGTCAATTGGCGGTTTTGTCCATCAACACGTTGTACTTATTCCAGTCCAACCCATTGGTCGACAATTGTGACGACAAAAGAGATCCTGGTTATAAGTTGTTCGAGTGGTTGGGTGTTGTGTTGAAGGAAATGCGTTCAAGGGACATGAAGGTGTGGTTGACGGGACACGTTCCACCCAACGAGAAGAACTATGATATCAGCTGCTTGCGTAAGTATATTATTTGGAGTTATGAGTTTCGGGATGTCATTGTTGGTGGCTTATACGGCCATATGAACATTGACCACTTTATCCCGATGGACTCGAAGGCAGCGTACAAATCATTGAAGAAGCTGCAAAAAGAGCACAAGGGCAAAAAAGGAAGGAAGGGCAAACCAAAGGCCTTGGAGGCCGAGGACATGAATCAGGACTCCTTCACAGATTTTGAAGACTCTGACATTGACGAGTTTGAATATGATGATGTCCAGGAATTGGTCCAGCAGCCACCTATGAAAATAGCGGGTGGTGTCCCCAAAAACAAAGTTTCATACATGGAAAGCCTAAGAACCGGACTGTATGGAAATATCAAGAAACATAAAAAGTCCGGTGAACATGGCGAACGATATTCGATTGCACATGTGTCAGCGTCTGTTATCCCGACATTCAATCCCGGCTTGAGAGTCTGGGAATACAACATCACCGGTTTGGCAGAGAAATTGAACAACCAAAAGGTCCGCAACGATTGGGATACATTCTTCTCTGGTGTTGATAAGCATATGGCCTACTTGGATAGCATGGATGGCAACGACTATGAGGAGAAGCTTTCTGTTTTTGAGTTCTTTGCCAACAAAAAAGACAAAACACTTCCACCCAAAAAGCCTGCTAATAAGCCATTGGGACCTGCTTATACTCCCCAGACGTTTACTCCCTTGAGATACACGCAATACTACGTCGATCTCGAGAACGTCAACTCCGGCAAAAAGCCTTTCGACTACGAGTATGAGTACAGTACCGATGACAAGCACTACAAGATGAAGGACTTATTGGTGAAAACCTGGCTCGAATTGGGCAGAAGGCTTGCAGAGCCAGTGAAAAACCCTTCGAAGTCGGGAGACAAGACTCTCCACGCCCTCTGGAAGAAGTTCTTGGCCCACAGCTTTGTCGACTCCCATTATGAAGATTTAGGTTACGGTTAACAGTTTACATCTTGTATTTGATAGACATCTTTATTCGAAATAATTTCGCCTCCCTACACCCATAGTTAACTGTCTCTTTATACGCGAACAATTTAGGAATCCAAGCTAATCAATGGAATTGCCCCAAGAACCAACGGTTTACGAGACCTCCGACGTCGAGAGCGACGTGGAGCCCGTGCAGACACAACAACAAAGTGAGGACATCATAGAGGCCGACATTGAATTCGACAATTCCTTTCGCCGCTTCAACAATGAGTTTATCTCTGGAAAAGTGAACTTCGAGTATGCTGCTAACGTACCATTGCGGGAAACCGGGTTCCGGGTGGCCAAGAACGAGTCCCGTCAACAGAGACTCGGTCGTATAGCACGTGAGTTGCAGGAGCTCCAGAGTGAGGATGACACGCTGCCCTTTTCGAAGAACGAACAGTCTTCACTTGAAGGCCTTATCAAACTCACTGAAAAATTGCAGAAAGACGCCTCTGATGACAACGGAATCAATAGCTATAAACAAAGGGTGCTGGCCGTGTTTGAGAAGTGTCGTCTTCTGCATCTACAGACAGAGAAGTCAGAGGTTTCGGGCAGCTCTGGAGCGGATTTTTCAGATCTCGAAAGAAAAGTGGCTAAGTTGGAGGCCAGCCTAGGTACGGTATCGGGCCCGCTTAGCCACACACTAGACACACTCTCCCGCAAAACTAGTATCATCAACAACCCAGAGTACCACTTTGAAAAAATCCAGAAAACCATCACCAGTCTCTTGGAGTCTACGGATGTGACCAAGCTCACGTCCTCGGGCACCATTCAAGACTTCAAAAACCACCGCATCGACGAGCTCGTAGGTTATCTCCCAGAGCTACTGCGTTATATGGAGACCAGTGATACCATAGTGGCCAGATTGAAGACACTAAACGAGGTCCACACGAGATCAATTGAAACCCACGACTTTATCAGTAACTTCGACAGCCTTTTCAACGACATGGCTCGAGATTTCAAGGCCTGGGACTCGAGCCTCGTAGAAATCAACCGAAAGCTCGACGACAGCGAGTTGAAGTTCGAGGAAAACAGGCTGGATATCCAGGCGTGGGTCGACGAGCTCAAACAATTGCTCCAGCACATCAAGCAGTAAGCCCTCTTGTTTGTGCAGCCGTCTCTTCACGGAGTTTCTCATCGCCGTCGCTTGTCGCTGTCGTATTCTGCTCGCACAAACCTGCCGATTTTTCACGGGGACCGGGCTCGTCGCGTTCAGTTGCCCATCGCACCTCACTATATAAATCCCCAGGTTATCCCAGACGTTGTTCAGTGAACTATGAACAGCTTCAGATTCAGATCCATAAGGTGTGCATCACAGCTTGCATTCAGCAAGATCCCCAAGTCACTTACCAATGAGCCTGTCAAGGAGTTTTCTAAGGCTCATTCTCAGGACTGGTCTGCTTTACAAGCATCTATCAGCAAATTGTCCCAGCCCATCGACATTCCATTGGTGATTAACGGGGAAAAAATATACAAGAAAGACACCTTGTCATTTATTAACCCGGCTAACCACAAGCACACGTTGGCCAACGTATCGCAGGCTGAAAAGCCCGACATTTTGGCGGCCATTAAGGCTGCTAAGGCTGCTAAGAGTGAGTGGATGAGCACTCCATGGACGGACAGAGCAGCAGTTTTTCTTAAGGCTGCCGACTTGATCTCCACCAAGTACAGAACTGACATGCTTGCTGCCACCATGTTGGGACAAGGTAAGAATGTGTACCAGGCTGAAATCGACAGCGTAGCTGAGTTGATTGACTTCTTCAAGTTCAATGTCAAATATGCCGAAGAGTTGTACGGCCAACAACCAATTGAGTCAAGTCCGGGTGTGTGGAACAGAGCTGAGTACCGGCCCTTGGAAGGTTTCGTGTATGCTGTGACCCCATTCAACTTTACTGCCATTGCTGCTAATTTGGTTGGTGCTCCAGCTCTTATGGGTAACACTGTTGTGTGGAAGCCATCTGCTACTGCTGCTTTGTCTAACTACTTGTTGATGCAAATCTTGGAAGAGGCTGGTTTGCCTCGTGGAGTGGTCAACTTCATTCCAGGAAACCCTCAACAGATCACCGACTTGGTGTTGGAAGATGAAGCATTCTCTGCCTTACACTTCACTGGATCTACTCAGGTATTCAAGGACTTATACGTAAAGATTTCTCAGAACGTGGCTGCTGATAAGTACAGAGATTTCCCTCGTATTGTGGGGGAGACCGGTGGTAAGAACTTCCACTTGGTGGACTCTTCTGCCTCTGTGGAACATGCTGCTTTATCTACCTTGAGAGGTGCATTCGAGTACCAGGGACAAAAATGCTCTGCTACTTCTAGATTGTATGTTGCCGAGTCTGTTTGGCCTGAATTCAGTGAGAAGTTGACTGCCGCTATGAAGACTGTTACGGTTGGCGATTGCACTTCTGACGTGAACTCGTTCATGGGTCCTGTGATCCATGAGCAATCGTTCGATAAATTGGCTGGTGTGATTGACCAAGCCAAGCAAGACTCAGAGTTGGAGATCATTGCTGGAGGTGAATACGACAAGTCCAAGGGATTTTTCGTCAAGCCAACATTGATCAAGACTTCGAACATCAACCACGAATTCTTAACCAGAGAATTCTTTGGACCAGTGTTGACATGCTATGTTTACCCAGATGCCCAACTTGAGTCTGTGATGGAATCCATTGACACTGTCACCAAATATGGATTAACAGGAGCAGTTTTCGCCAACGACAGAAAGGTATTGAGATTGGCAGAAGAAAAGTTGAGGTACTCAGCTGGTAACTTCTACATCAACGACAAGTCCACTGGTGCTGTGGTGGGCCAACAGTGGTTTGGTGGTGCTAGAATGTCTGGTACCAACGACAAAGCTGGATCCGGTAACATCTTGAACAGGTTCGTGTCCGTAAGAAACATAAAAGAGAACTTCTACGAATTGACTGACTACACTTATCCATCAAATAAAGCATAAAAATTAGGTGTACATAGTGAATTGTAAATCATTAACTCGTTTGCCAGCAGTGGGACGTAATACTCAGTTGCCAGTGGTTGATTCGACACCACGTAGCAGTGATAATTGACGTCATCGACCCCCAATGGACGCTTTAAACTCAATCTCCAGAAGTGGACATTATGAACTCAGTCACCACCAGTGGTGGATCAACACCCCGTAGCAGTAATAGTGAACCTCATCCCCCAGAGGCTCAGTGAAAAATACGGCCCACTCCACCGCAAACCTGACACAAGTCTTCGTCCAAGAAGAAGTGGGTTACGCCTGTGCCCCGGCACCGGCCACACAAAACCCCACCGAGTCGAGGATCACCAGGACGAACTTGAAGTGGAGGTGGTGGACCTGCCATGGGTGGTGGCATAGGAGGTCCATATCCCCCAGGCATCGGCATGCCCATAGGAGGTGGCATGCCCATCGGGGGTGGCATTCCCATGGGAGGTGGTACCGGGTGGTATGTGGTGGTGGTGGTGGTGGAGAAAAGGTCGAAAATGTCAAGCAGTGGACTGGCCACTGGCACTGGGATGTTTCGAGGTGCAAACCGCTCATAGCAGTCCTTACAAGACTTGCCGCTGGAATACCTGGTGCCGGTGTTGTTGCACTTCTTACAGTAGAACCCATTGGGATACCTGTAGGGCAATTTAGGGTTGGGATTATAAGCATTCTTGTTCAAGTAGAACTGTCTCCAGCAGTCCTCACAGTATTTCCCCTGCTTTTTGTAGCCTGAATTGCGGCACTTTTTGCAGAAATAGCCACTAGGGAACCGGAACGGAAGCGTGGGGTTGGTGGTGTAGAGATCCAGCGCCAGAGGCGACGAACCAGACGGTGATGGCTGGGACGAGGAACTTTTCACATCAGCAGGCCATCGCGAAGGCCGTGGAGCCACGGCTGGGGCCGCAGGCCGGGCGTACAGGTTGGACGACGATCCCGTCAGCTCTGCCAACACCTCATCGTAGCTGGGAGGGAGCTGGCCTCCGTGTTTGTGGTCCCCTTGGGAGCTCATGTGTCAAATTGTACAGAAAATGGTGGCTTTACCTGAAAGATAATCAAGAACAAATTGGTGCGCATAAAAATTGTCCACTATGATTTGGTTGTCCGACAGACAGAGTATGTATGACACGGAAGACGGCTAGCGACATCGACTAACAGACAAAGAGTACGGGGTTGGGTTCACCACCTTCGGGGTGATCTTATTTCTCCTTGGAATCATGACATTTTTTGACCTGGGGTTATTGGCATTTGGGAATATTCTCTTTGTTATTGGAATAATCTTGATTATTGGCCCCCAAAGAACCGTGACGTTTTTCACCCGGCCCACGAAGATCCGGGGGACAATTTGTTTTGGGATCGGCATTGTGTTGATCCTCATGAAGTGGTCGTTTGTGGGGTTCATCATTGAGAGTTTTGGGATTCTTGGGTTGTTTGGCGATTTCTTTGGCACCATTGTGCAATTTTTGCGGTCCATTCCTTACATTGGTGACTTGTTGAGCCACCCACTTATAGCCCCTGCCATTGACCGTGTAGCTGGTATCAATACGCTCCCAGTTTAGACTGAACTCTCCGTGTCGCCTTTAGATTCCTGGTAATTCCTTAATTTTTCGAAATCCCTACCACACTCAACATGCTTGTGCCATTTTGGCACATGACACGAGGTTGAAGTTCAATACGTTAGTATTTATTTGTAGCATATTGTATTTTTTCAATGTCATATTTGATAGGATGAGCCACGGCTGAAATATAAACTATGTCGAGCTGTTGAGATAGCAGCGAAAAATAGCCTCGGAGCTGGCTATACTGTATATGGTGGTATGGGCTACTTTGGTGTGGACAGCCAGAGGGTGGTGTAAAAAAGCCCGAGGCTCAGAGACTGTGGCCTGATCGAGGCTCTTAAGAAACGTCAATGTCACGTTTGGGCCATATACCTGTGCCACTGCCATAGTGGCAGGGTGCTTATGTATCAGTGAAACCTGACACTAGGTGTGGACTTTGTGTATGTTCACAGACTTCAATCTTATTGAACCTGGGGAATCAAGTTACCCTTCCACTCTGTTTTTCACTAATGGATTTG
Source organism: Yamadazyma laniorum (assembly GCA_002109505.1). Lineage (NCBI taxonomy): Eukaryota > Fungi > Ascomycota > Pichiomycetes > Serinales > Debaryomycetaceae > Yamadazyma > Yamadazyma laniorum. Next base: position 223,307 of record MVNT01000007.1, on the reverse strand, counting down.
AGTCCGATATTACAGGAATCTGTGACAGAATAAACTTCTGGCTTGAAAACAAGGTTTACGTGGATATTGAGGACATTCTGCGGAGCGAGTGACAGCAAGTGTGCTATCAAAGGAGGAGCAAGGACTAATAAGATCAAGATGGTAAGTAGAGATGAACTCAGAAAAGTGCTTTTATCGTTTGATTGAATGCACATTACTTTCATAGGCTCACCAGAAAGTCACCAGAAGCAATAATTCATAGTATCTTGTAACTATCGTGCATAATGTGCCAACTGCAGGCTTCATGAATTATAAATCCGTGAAATTCCCGTTGCAGTGCATCAGTTGGTCAATTGATCTGTAGAGAAAGTGTTTAGCTGTAAATAGATTCACGAGGATCTTAATTGCTTGTCCAACAGCAAACGACCTCCTGAACAGTGTCCACACTTTTCAAACCAGTACAGATATTGCAAGAACTCAACAGTGTTTGTTAGACTTGTAAAGTGCTGTACAACTACCTATTCTGGTAAATGTCCTGCCCAAAAAACCTCATCAAAATCCGTGATAGTTTAGTGGCTAGAATCCCCGCTTGTCGCGCGGGGGACCGGGGTTCAATTCCCCGTCGCGGAGCTTTTTTTTGTCAATTGGTGCACTACCTCATCTCATAATGCAAACTCTCTACATGCTGCCTAGCTACGCTCCCCTCACTAACCCTGCTTCATTTTCTTAGGTCGGTTGCTTGGCACTCTATATTCATACACTCTCGTTAGCTCACAGCCTCTTTGAAAAACCAGCTGGTAAAAACATCGATGGTATATTATATGATAACTTGCGCGATGAGATCTCAAATTATTACGAGAAGACCAAGAACGATTAAATCTGAGTTTACATTGTGTGCTTATTTTCAACTTTAAATATGAGTAGGCGTGACGAGATTAAACAAAAAGAGCTTTTACAGCTCCGGTTCCAGCAACAGATACAAAAAAACAACTCAATGATTCTTGGCTGGCTAGATAAGAAGCCCACCGGAAACAGCACTAACCTTCCACACGGTGAAGAGCAACGCAAGAACTTCCTTGAGTTGCCCATAATTGAGCTGGGGAAAAGCTTGAACAGTCTTGGGGACGGTAACGAACAACTAAAAGAGTTCCTTGATTCTGATCTTCGCAAGACGGCCATCAAAAAGCAGAAATCAAGCACCATACTGAGTAGGCCAATGGATACACTCATGAACAAGTTGAAGACCGAAAACAGGCAGAAGCAGTCTCAAAGGCTAGTACAAAAGCCTGGCCAGAAACAGCCTTTCAAGGGTGCTAGAAGCCGTCCGACTAATGGGAGGCTTTCGAGAGCTGGCCCCGGAACTCAAATCTCTAAAGGAGATGTGGATGCATCTGACAGTTCAGACTCCGATGGTGAGTCGTCAACAAAGCATCAAACCGTAAAAAAGCCTAAGCTTTTATTCTAGGTTGCAGTTTCAACGTATAATGATGTATGAAATATAAAGATGAAGAATTCAAGGTTTTTAAAAGAAAGGGTTACTCTCGTTCAGAGGTCCCTTTCAACGTAGGCTGATAGCGATTTCTAGGAGAACACCAACCGGGGTTTACCATCCTCAGATACAGTAAAACAGTAACGACGGAGTCCCCGGTTACGACTATAAAGGTTCACCATTGAATCAAGTAGCGAACTCCTAAGCAGAGCTTCACATTGAACAAACCCCACGAAAGTATTATGAAACTGATTCAGATGTTTTCTTGGCTGAATATGGCTACTAAACTGTAACACAAAAATAAGCAATGGCTTTTTAGGTTCTACGAACCAAAGCACAATCTCAACAGATAATTCCGTTAATATCAGCAACAAGGAACAGAAGCAGGCATTCAGCAAACCCCTGAACTCTTAGATCCTCCATGACTGCCAATTTTGAATGCAAGAGTCTGCTTTCATGAACAATCCTAAAATTGAGCTACTTGCATTGGCAAGATTTCCTGATTCTTTCGTCAATACACTTTTTACTATTTAGGAGAACTGAGGTACTTAGAGAGGCGTGAAACTTTTGATAGTGTAGTCCAGAGAATCCAACACGAGGGCCATCTCCGTGATCTGTCCCAGGATTTTTTCGTTGGTGTTGTCAGCGAACTGTGAAAATATTGTTATGTCTGAAGAAAAGGAAATGAAGTGACAAGAAATTGTAATAGGAAATTGAGTTCGCCAAGTATCCAAGATGAACGATACTATCTTGGATGCCTTAGTTCGTTTGGGATAGAGATAACACGTGACATACAAATCCAAACTACAGTTTGACAGAACAAGTTCAATCAAAATAAAACTATGCATTTTGCAGCCAAAACCTGCGACAATAATCTGTTACCCTTACGTGATGTCATAAAGGAATATGAGCATTATTATTGATCGCTCAACCAAGTACCGAGGATGCAACACGCTCATATAAAAATGCAACAAGGCGATCTAACATGATTTGCAAGAGAATGAGAGTTGCGCAGATCAACAGAGAGAATGAAGGGAAGGTATTTCCCTGCTTCCTGAAGTAGAATAATGCAATGCATTTATAAGGGGCTCAAGTAAAAGTCATTAAATACGATTTTCTTCCAGTAGACTATACAGGCAACGAGACTTCTCTCAAGATAGCAAGGTTGCTATTAGTAAGAAAAGCTACGCAGATCTTTTTTTCTTATGTATGTGACGCAAAATTGCTCTTAACACACGCATACTTTTAAACAAAAATCGGAATTTGGAAGAGATTGTTGCCTCCCTAAAAATGCATGACAGTTGCGATTTGCGATTGTTTGGTATGCACTATGCTAGAGTTTTATTATTTCCATTAAACGAAAAAACCCGAATTAGTAGCTTTTGAGACATGGGTGTGCACCTAGAGCTGCCCAATGCTGCTGTTGTTTGCGACACGATTTAGGTGATTTGGGAAAAATCGACATTTATTGACGTCGTTACTACGGAATCCAACTATTTGATGGAAATCCGAGTTAATTGGAAAACTATTTAGTGTAATAATACAGCAAACTAGAAATATATAATCGTGAGGTTCATGAAACAGGGACATGGGAGAAGGATACCCCATTTTTTCTTTGTTTTTGTTTTTTTCATCCTTCACTGAGCTTTCTTCTCTTACTCTCATCTTTCTCCTTTAATAATGAATTAATGGTCACCTTTTGTATAGGAAGATTACTTGAACTTGCACTCCGCATAATAGGCGAGTAGGCAGAATATTTAGATGGTACTGGAGGAGGAGTCAACAGTTTACCGGGGATCAGGCCAATCGAGTTATCTCTTTGCAGGGCAATCGAGGAAATCGACGAGGCATTAGAAAAAATGGAATTGTTTGTAGAAACCAGATCCTGGCACTTGTACATCTCGACCAATGAAGGTCTAAATTTGTCACTGATGGACTGTTGCTGAGAGGGTACACTTCTGGGGAAGTCACGAGAGTTTGATCGGCCTATACCCGAAAGTGGCCCTGAGAAAGAGCCAGGAAGCGAAGCAGTTCCTTGAGCAGGAGCTGGTTGTACGCCTGGTAACACAGGAGCACTTGTAGCTGCAATATTATGAGGTGGTGGGGGCTGTTGTGGGTATGGTTGGTTATATTGTTGTGGTGGTTGTTGTAAATGCGATGGGAAATGAGGATTGGTAGATGTCACTGGAGCTGGAGCCAAAGGATCATACAAAAGCGAAGGGTTCCGTTGACGACGCAGCTCTGCATTATGGGAGTCCCAGATTTTTCTGAATTGAAGCGGGTTGTACTGCTGTACCTTCGCAGGAGGAGATTTGGTGAATTTGGCACCATTTGGCGACATGTTTGACGGTGGAGTATGATACGAATGTGCCAGCAGCTGCACCGTATGTGGCAGAGTACTTGAAGGACGGTGGTATACTGCCTTTGGAGAAGCCTGTGGCCGATGGGGAACAGGCTCAACCATTTCGACCGGAGGCATCGGCCTCGAGAACACCGTTTCGGGATCCAGGTAAGCTCTAGGCTGAACTGGGAGCTGATAAGGATAGGAGGCAGGAACCTGAGCTCCGTAGTACATGGCTGGTGGTGGAGGGTGTTGAATCATTGGATACTGGGGTGGATAACCCGGGTAGTTTGCATTATATGGAACGTACTGCAAAGGAACCATGTACTCGTTGTAGTAGTGTGGATAAATAGGAGGTTGCTGATAAACTGTACCGAACTCGGGAGCATGGCTTGCCGCCTGCGGCTGGTTGTTCTTTGTGTTGGAACTGCTTCTTCTTTTAATGTACACCAAGCTTTCTTCGTCGTCCTTGCGAAACTTGCCCGAGCTATGCTTGAACTCCCACACAGAGTTGTCTGTGTTGTTGTCGTTCACCTTATGGAAACCGTACATGTGCAACTGACGAACAAAACTCGAGATGTTCCCGTGCTTGAAGTAGTTTGTAAGCACCTTACTGAACTCTTGTCCAGGTAGAAGATTAAAGGTATTCTTCTGTTCGTTATTTTCATTCCACCAGATGAGCTCCGAAAGTTTCGGATCCGAGAGCATCGAGTAAAGCTTGGGCACAAATGCATTCTTCTTTATGCCTGTAGTTCGAGGACTGGACGGGGAACTGGTGGTGGACTGTGGGTTTGGTGTGGATACATTGATGGATCCATTGGTAGATTCTCCGGATGGGGCGACATTTGAAGACACTTTAGATTCCGAAGCAAGGTCCGTGGCACTGAGAGGGCTTCCCGTAGCAGACTTGTCGACGGTGTCGACGTTGTGTGTTTCGGAAGACTCACTCATGTTGCCATAGGTTTGGGATTTTTCAGATAAAAAAACGGCCGAGCAGATTAGAATAACGGTAAAAAAAAAGTGGAGGACGCCACGACTGGTTGAGGTTTCAATAGAAGCCTTCTGGGTTGAGGGATATTCGAAGAGGAAACACTCACAACTAATAACTGCTGTGGAAATATCACTACTGATACTTGAGTAGAGCCTTATGGAAATTTTTGGGGAGTTTTTTCCTGAAAAAAAATGTGTCTATATATAACATAGCATTTTTTATTTTTTTATGGGTATTTTTTGAATTATTTTTTTTTTCTATTTTCTATACAAAAGCATTTTTTAATGCAGAATTTTTTTAATTTCCTTCTGTCGCACCGATACAAAAATGCAAACCTTAAACAAAGGTGGGAAAATCCTTTTATCATGGACCGTCTAAATATCTCAACGCGCATGTATTATGATCAATTTTCTTGTGATAGAATCTACCCATAACAAGGAAACCTGTAGAACGCGTAATAGTATTTCTTTGGGGTGATGTCATTTGATTACCTCGTACGCGTTCACAAAGACACTACATCAGCTTGTCAGATGATATCCAACGGCTCTACTCAGAACTAACCCAATAAAATACCCAAATATAAGGCAATTCGGGGGACTTTTCCATTAGATTTGGCCTGCCACTAATTTAAGGTGTAACCTGCACAAACCTTCAGTTCAGAATATGTAGGTAAGCGCAAAATCAGCCCGATCCCCAATAGACGGTGTCAAGCGTCTGCATAGTTCTTGACGTCCCCGACCATGCTAAGAATCCAAAACCATGCAATCTTATAGTGTATAATTAGTGTGGTGTTTACTGCGGAGCTATTATTTATTCCCGAGAGGTTTCGATACGCTATTGCTCGACTAACTTGATTGTATAAATGTGCACTTTTACTCACTTCGTCATGCAAGAAAACCGATAGAAACGGAAGCATCATGCATATACGATTTTATTTTTTATTGTTGATTTGTTTGGGAAGTTTGTCCTTTTCTTACAGTGCTCGTTTATTGTTCACCATGGTTGTGAATTCTTTTGAGAATTTCCACCTCTAATTTTAGCAGGCCGAAGGCCTATTCTCACCACTGTATTTATTTGGAAAACCCTTTTTCGTAGAAACCTTATTATCAACGTAGCATACGGTAATCGAGTGTCAAATGTTCTGACAGTTTTCTTTGCATATACATGAAAAGCTTAAGCTTAAATTTTCAATAGCTCGGAACCTTTAGCGTTTAGCCCAGCATAGCATAACGTCTAAAAGTCGTAAACATTTACGACGACCGCCTTTCGAATCAAACATCCACTTTGAATTGCTCTTTCTTGTTTTCTACTGGGGTGTTTTAAAAAGGAATAGGAAAGATGAGCAGTAGTGGGTGCAGTAGAAAGTATCCCAAACCATTACCAAGTCGGACAAAATCAATGTTACCGCAAAACACTACCTGCAGACCGACTAGGGGCTGAGTGATAAGCGTGTTGTTAAGTAGTTAAATCTACCATGAGCTCTTGGCGACGTTCTATAACAGTTTCTGTGCATGACCAATAATTGTCTTTGTTTAACCAAGAGCCTTGTAATTTCTTTACATTTTGTCAGGTGTTCAAGTCCAGCTGTGTAGACCCTGGAGTGCCATTCCCTATTTCAGGCTTCTATGAACCATCTCGTGTGGTGGACAACGTCTCTCGCCTTTATGATCTGATGATATTTAGGCGGTGAGGTGTTGGATTGTGAGCCCCAAAGTGTATTGTTCTCTGCCAACGACTTCTTCGGTTTGGTTCTTCTGTTTTCTTAGTCAACGTTAGCAGTGACGTACAACCAAGAATACCGGCTTCTAACCTTTTGTTGTGGTGAAGGCCACGTAAGAATCAACTAAGGTTTAATGGCGCACGAAGCCGACGATGGAATCCCATAAATCGAATGAAACCACTACTTTATTCAGCTAGTTAGGAGCGCATGTATGCCATTATTATTTTCACCTCTTTCATGTATGTAACACCCTTTATAGTTACAATCAGACCCCCCACCCATTTCCGAATAATTGTCTCAAGCATTCTTGAAGAATAATGTTGATGCATTTTATTGTGTTATTATCTAGCCTGTTGGGGAATAATGGAGTAGTTTGATACCAAGGTGATATAAATTTAAGAGAGCCTTCAACAGTAAATAGAGTATTAGCTGAATATCACCTTCCAGGATTCTTTAATCATACTCTGGGAGTTTTTTTTGTAACTCTTTGATATCATACAGGAAGTATACTATAATCATAGCTATTATAGTTTGAGTAAGCTACATGCCTACGATACGCACATGCTCATTGATAGAGTCTCATCTATACCCCAGTAGGGTTTTCAATGTACACTTGTTCATCCTTTATCTGATAGCTGTATAAGGTTGAAATCAGGTTTTGGTGATTTGAGCAATTTTCAACGATAGAACACCAAGCAAAGAAAAATGGATAACGACTACTAGTCTGCCATCGACCTGCGGTTGGAGAAGAACTTCAGTTTGTATGTTCTCTTACATAAACTACGACATTGGACCTAGACACGAGAATTAGACTACGACATTTATTCTCAATAGCTCAAGTTCGATGGGGCTTGAACAAAACGGAGAGGACGGCTCGTGTACCCACTGTATGCAGAGGCATTTTACTGCACGCAACGTGTGTTGCTGCACATCTTTATCCGAAGAAATTGGATTACTCTGACAACATCGGCCGTTTTCGATTTTTCCCATCCGATCGCCTTCACGATAAAAAATACTCTGATAAAAAATATATTTTTTAATAACTAGTTAGTTTCCCTGCATTAATTATTTTGATTACTGTTCGTTCTTCTTTATGAACAGGCGGCCACTCAAAATGTCTCCTACTTCGACCATTTTGTTCCAGTGAATTCTGGTACCCTTCCTCAACTCAACATTGGCCTCTTTATTCAAGTCGGACACACTAGAGCAGCCGATTTTGGAGCCGTTGACACCGATAATTACATGGTTTGCAAATTCCGAAGAGGTCTGGTCCTGGTGAGATTCGAGATATTGAACTGCTTTCATACCCAAGTTCACGGCATAAACCCTATCTTTGGACGTGGGTTTGAAACCTTGTTGAACGTGACCAGGAACTGCGGTTCTAGTCTCGAACCTGTTCTTGGAATTCTCTTTCAAGATTTCACTGATTAGTTCAGTGGTATAAACCTTGCTACTCAATTCGTTTCTTATGATTATCTTACCGTTCTTATCTTCTCCTCTATCTTTCTCGAAGATTTTGAAGATCAAGTCTATATCATCTTGAATAGTAGATAAGTTGATCTTCTTTTCAGGAGTGTAGGTCGCAATTGCCCCGGTGACTAAACCAATGAAACTAGCCACAAATCCACTGTGTCCTCCTTGAACTTCCACCACAAAAACTCTTCTTCTGGTGGACGAGGCACTTTGCTTGACAACATCACAGTAGTTGACCAACTGATTTAAGCATGTGTCACAACCCAAAGAATACTCAGTTCCGGGGACGTTGTTAGAAACTGTAGCAGGTATAACAATCATTGGCATCTTGAACACAGGATAGTTTTTCTGTTGCTGATTAAGTTGATTCAAAGCAGTGAAACTCTCGAATCCTCCGATGATAATCAACCCATTCAAATTGTTCTTTTGTAAGTGATATGCAACCTCACCAAAGTTCTCACTTGGCAAGGACCTGTTGGTACCAATCTCACTTCCACCCTTGTTATACCAGTTTTCTACGTCTATCCAAGACAATTCTCTCATCTCTCCTGTTTTGATCAAACCATGAAATCCATTCTGAATAGCGAAAACCTTGTGGCCACGACTCAAGCAGTATAATGTAATGGCTCTGGTAGATGCATTCAAGGCAGAACTTGATGCACCGATGTGTATGACTCCGATATTCAATCTTTCGTTGTCTGGCAATTGTTCGCTACCATCATCATGAATGCTGGTGTGCAAGAAATGGTTGTAGGCTTCGGCGAAGTTGCTGTCTCTCAATGCCATAGCTCCATCGAAATCTTTAGCAGCAATACTGGCAGCCACAGACTTCGTGAGCTCTACTGCCTTCATTAATGGTTGCCTTACAATCTTATTACCAACAATACCGATCATGGGCAGCTCAGTAGCAGGAGTAGATTCCAAAACAGCCTTGACGGCTTCCACTCCTTGGAGAGTACCCAACATACGATCATATGCAACTGCAGAGCCTCCACGCTGAACGTGACCTAAAGTGGTGATTCTGGTGTCAAGACCCATGTCGACAAGCACGTCCTTAACCTCTTTAGAGCTGATGGGGTTCAATTCGTTGTCAATGGCACCTTCTGCAACAATTACGGTGGTGTTACGCTTACCAGCTTTACGATGACGACCTGCAACAGCCTTTAATTCATCTTGCCATGCACCATTTTGTGGAGGCCTCTCTGGAATGAAGATGTAGTCGGCTCCAGTAGCAAGCCCAGCCATAAGACCCAACCATCCGCAATGACGGCCCATGACCTCGACCACGAAAGCTCTCGAGTGAGAACTTGCTGTGGCGTCAATGTAGTCAACCATCTCTGTAATACGTTCCAAAGATGAAAATGCACCAATAGTAGCGTCTGTGGTGGCCATATCGTTATCTATTGACCCCACGAGACCCACAATCGTCAAATGACGGTAAGGAGCAACCTCCTCGTGGGTAAACTTACCGGTGCTTACCAATTCGTCCACCAAAGAAGGCCACTCTTGTCTGAACAAGTCGGCTCCCGTCAAGGAACCGTCACCACCACAGACAACCAAGGCATCAATACCATTCTTGATCATATTCCGAGCAGCTGCCAAACGACCCTCTCTTTCTCTGAACCTCTTCGACCGGGCAGTCCCAATATTGGTACCACCAAAGCTCAAGAACGACCGCACCTTCTCCCAATCCATAGGGCGAATGTAGTCGTTCACAAGACCTTCATACCCTTCGTACACAGCAAAAGCATCGCATCCGTAGTGGATGGCCGACCTCACGACGGCTCTGACAGCCGGGTTCATTCCCTGTGAGTCACCTCCAGATGTCATCACGGCAATCTTCTTCTTGTGAGTCTTTTGTCCCTTGACAGACTCACTTGGATTGGTACTCTTAGCCAAAAGCTTCTGCCTGTAAGCAATGTAATCCTCGGTAGAGGCGAACTCTCTTCCTACAAATGACTGGCGGTTCGACAACACGATGCGGTTGCCCAATGGGTCGACCAGCAGGCCGAACCGGGCCCGGCATCCGTCCACGTCACAGGTGAACAAGTGAATGTCTTTGCATATCTCCACACATGATGAAACAAGCCGCAACTTAAGCAACACCGGATCACTCAAGGCCTCACAATTGTCACCTTGATACACCGACAGCTCCTGGAACGGAATCACACGGCCCTTGTTGTCGACCTCTTCCACCGGGAAGCTCTGGAGCCAGAACTCTCTAATGGAATCGCTGGAAACCCCCAAGAGGTCTGTCTTGTTAACGTGCTTGTTGTAGCTCTTCACCACAGTAAACCCGGCATCCACATAGAATTCTGCCGTTTCAGTGAACTTGTGTTCACTGTCTGTCACCAACGAGATAGAGCTGAGTCCTTCGATGGTCATTTTCAATTATCAGTGTGGTTCGGGAGTTGGAGTGAATTTATCCTTTTATAATTTGCAGTTTACTGCGAACTCACCAGATGTCGGGATGGACGCAGCCGACTCACGTGACTATCGTGGTGTGACGACGGCCACGCGGTGGTGGATGGTGAGGCGGTGTGCTGGTGGGGTGGGTGTCGGTGTGGGTGCTGTTGGGTGCGGGCGAGCTACGGGTGTGGGAGACCGGGGGAAGGCTCCGGTGTAGTGGAGGCAATTGCAGGTTGATTAGGCTAATCGCGATGAGCTTTAAAGTTTGGTTTCTGATTGTACTGATGTAGTCTATTTGAGGTGGGGTGCTTGGTGTGAAAGGGTGTACAGTGTAAGAAGCAGTCCACAGTGTATGATATACAGTGTATGAAGGGGGTATGCTCACATCCATAGAAGAACAAAAATAATCTCCAATGAGAACACCGTGAAAAACCACTTGATTGGGCTGCTTGACTCACGGAAACCGTCTGACAGTTCTACGTGAAGTCTGTATAAATTAACGGTGGTTTCTTCGATTTCTTCTGCATCTAAGTTCCTACCATCTTCGTTCACCTCTTCTCTGTCGTCGTCTTCTTCTTCATCGTCCTCTGGGCTGTTGCTATCTCCACGTTTGGGTTCTGGCTGCGAAAACGAATTATCTTCTATATGATAGCCTCCAACCCGGCCTCCTATGTCACCTTCTTGGCAGCTTAGAGCCTTCCAGATATTGTCTTTGTACCCGTATACATACAGTTTTCCTGAAGAGTAGTCGGTAACTTGGAGGTTGCGTACTTTCATGGTATAGGGCATTCCCACATAGTCAGACTCTGCCCCGGCCCAAAGAATGGTGCCTCTAGAATTGCCGGGGTCCCCTCCGGCCCACAAGCTAATCTTGACTTGCATTGGCGAGTTGGGTATTCCGTACTGGTTGGAAACATCAAGTTGACGGCAAATCTGGCCATTCACCAGCCAGGAGATCTTTGAGGGGGTCCACTCCACGCCATATTTATTGTAGGTTTCTAAAGGATTAGGAATATGGTGATAATCCCCTCTGTCCCAGGTGGTGGTATTTCCTTTGATGAAGAAATTCGACTGGTACTCAAATGGGTTTGTCCCAAATATCTCAGCAATATCGATTTCGTCCAAATCATTTGACTGCAAATAGAAAGAAGAGATGATACCACGCCCCTTAGCAGCCATAATTTCACATTCGGCCCTTCCATAAAGGATGCTGAACTTGCTCTCGATAATTGGATTGTCAAACCTCTTTATAAGGCTCATCTCAATGTCCAAGTTATCCGAAACCTTCACATTTCCTCGGGTGTTGTAATATACAGAAGAGTAACCAGAAAGTTCATTGCCGAGAGCTTGGTTGACAACTAAACACTCACGGTCTTCTTGTGGGTTACATCCCAATGTTCGTCCTACGAATAGCAACATAGATATTGTTCTTGCGTTTACCATCTGAAACAGTGATTTACAAGAGCGACTTTGCAACCTCAATTCACAAAACTCTATCTACCGTAAAAATCTACATTCCGCTGACAGTACTGATCAAGAATTACTACGAGAACCCAAGGAATCGTTTATGCATTGCAATAGTATAAGCTGTGTTCACAACCTCAAAGTTTATTTTAAGGTTTCGTTAGCCGACAATAGACTTAGGTTCTCCTTTTATCTTCGAGACTATATATATTTTTTTACTTGTTTCAACTGAACAACTCTGCACTAGCATGGTTAGTGATACAAGCCCCCTCAGATACCCCTTAAAAACCTGTGCTCTTCTCGAATGCAAACCCAAAGTTCTGGTATCAAATTCGACTATGCTGGTGCAAACCCCCTCCGAAGTAGTTTGTTCTACCGATTATGCTCCTCTTCCTAATATGACTTCTCGAAGGTGGGACGATTTGAGTTTGCCAAAAGCATTTCAAGTGGTCCGGTTGCAGCTGTAGTGATAACAAACCTTCGGGCAGCTTAAGAATAAAAGTTTATGTCATTGTGCATTTACGATTGCATCTGGAAAGTTTCTGGTACATTTACGAATGACGTAAATAGAATAAATAATTTCTGCATGTTTGAGCAGGAGAAAAATCATGCACAGGTTGTAATAGTTGTCGTGCTCCCCGTTGCCCTGAAACTTGGATGTATGCCTGCAGGTCCTCCTTTGTTCACGAAGATCTACAGTTTTACTTGTCATGTCAGACCCAAGTTAATCCACCTAGTCCAGCCGTGCACGGCGAGACTCACTGTGGCCCTCGGTAGCTTCCACCGCGACGCCGCGACAGCTGCTGCCACTGCTACTGCTACTGCCACTACTACTGCTACTAATGCCTCTGCCGATGTTAAAATGATACGCAGTTGTGCTAGGAACATCTACCAGAGAGAGATCAGCCTTGTTCCTTTCCCGTTGCTCTACTTGTCTCTGGCTGTACTGTCTATCGGTGCTAGCATCTACAATCCAGCTGCCTTATCTAAAAGTGTAATTTTCACGTCGCGATTCTGCACCACATTCTTCATGAATGAAAGCGAGATAGATCCATCTAATCGAGGCACAAATGTCCTGGTGCCGGACAATGACTCGGTGCTCCGCATTCTCCTCACATACTTGCGATCGGTAAAGTACGTGGAGCGGCGAGAGCTCGAGGAAAAACTCCAGATTATCTGCAATGAGTTGGAAATTCCCAACCTCCTGCTCGATTCTGTTGTCGACCAAATCAATATCAATATCGGTTTTATGGGGTTCAAAATCGATAAGATTCTCAACGAAGTGACCAACAACCTTAGTTACGCCTTTGTCAATTCCGGTACTGCCACAACCGAAGTGGACAAAGAGCTTTCCCTGTTCAAGGTGAGCGATCTTGAAATCATCAAGTTTATCATCGACGAGATTTTCCTCCACAATTACCACGTCCAGGTCGACGTTCTTGTGAACACGCTTGTTATAGACTACCATGTTGCCAGAACATCCAAGGACCTTCGGAACTTGATCACGAGCCTCATTAACCTCGGTTACTTTGAGGTGGAACGTGAGCATCTCATCGGTACTACTCGACTTCTTATGGAGTTGAAAACCTACTTGAACAAGTTTCCACTAATAAAATGCACCAACTGCGCTAACATCGTGACGAGGGGCATCCATTTGCAGCATATGGACTTCCACTATAAGTGTTTCGACATCTACAAGAGATCTCATGACCTCGAGGTGGCTGAAAACTCGTGGAGTTGTATTGGATTGAGTGTTGAATGATATTTACGTCTTAATAAATGCATTGCCGACATACGTACAGTAGCTGTTTCTAACTTCTAAATGGCTCCGATATACTTACAGTAGCTGTTTCTGACTTCTAAATGGCCCGATGTACCTACAGAAGCTGTTTCTGACTTCTAAATGGCCCGATGTACCTACAGAAGCTGTTTCTGACTTCTAAATGGCCCCCATATACCTACAGTAGCCAACTTGTCGCTCCCCCTACTGCTGTTTCTCTAACTCGTCTAGATACTGGCTCTCGACCTCGTCCACAAGGTCAAAGTACCACTGCTCCACTACGTGCTCGTTGTACCTTTCACACATCGGATGCACTCCCTCTGGGAGCGTCTTCAACTCGAAATCAGGACCCGCATTGAATTCAACCACTGCCTTGTTGTATATGGATATCATCGGGTAGTAGCCCAATGTGCCGTCGTCACAATCCCGGAAACTCTGGTTTTGCACCTGAGCCAAGTTCCCTGGAATCGGGAGAAACGAAAACATCTCTTCAAACATGGTGTCCACTAACTGTCCATTCTTATATACAATCATTCTGGATCCAGGGATCTTGGGAAGCTGGATATCTTCATCTAACGAAGAGAGCCTCTCTCCAAACAACTTGATGGGATTGAGAAGCTTCGTCATATTTTCAATGGGAGTAAACTCGTACTGCTCGAAGTATAGCGAGCTCTTGTACTTGATTGGGATCTGGTCCCGCACAATGTTTCCGTCAACATTGAACTCGTTCGCTCTGGACTGAAGCTCCTGTTTGAAGCTCTCGTAATGCTGCTCCAAGCTCGGTAGCTCGATCAAGATCCCAATCGTATCACCGGACTTGAATCCCTCTTCCATGAACGGCTTGGGCCGGCTCAACGTCACCTTCTGTCCATTCACATCACGTATGCCGTAGCCGTAGCCATCATAGCCTATAGGGGCCTCCAAACTGGCCTCTCTTCTGGCCACCCCTAACCTCACATGGCCACTCTCTTTATCGTCATTTCCACTGACCACCTTGAACTCAAAATACCACTTGCCCTCTCGTATGCCGATGTTCGTTCGTATGCTCCGCCACCCCGAAACGTTCGACACGCAATTGGCCGTTTCGTCGAGCACTACTCCGCTGGCCTTGTCGAAGAAACTGGGTCGAACACAGTAGGGAGGCAAGTCTGTGGTGGCATACATCGTCAGCTTGAACTCGGGGTTTGGCTTGCATGGCTTGTACTTGTACCCCCGTTTGTTGAGGGGGTTGTCCTCGTTGTTGAAGAACTGGATGGAGTCTATGGTGCCGGCTCCATTGCGACTGATGGAGTTGCCGACCTTTAAATCCAGAGACTTGTAGGGAACCGGTTTCAAACGGGGATCCACGATTATCCTTCTCTTCTTTGTGTGCGTGTACTCCGCGGCCTTGACCTCGATCTCGGTCTTCTCCTCTTCTTTGACCTGTGGTTCGATCTCCATTGTGTTGATGAGTTTTGATGCTTGAAATTTTGTCCGGCACGTAGTTTTGCACCGTGGTGTCTCAGACAAGAAAGGACGACACTGATGTTTTGGATGCTTCTTCGGGGATGTTGGAGACAACGTGTAGCTAAGGATGTGCTGAGGACTTTTTGTTTGGTAAGTTTGTGGTGGGGGTATTTTTGGGTGTATGGGATATTTGGAGTTGGAAGCCGAACTCGCAGGACAAAGGGGAACCTTGCACGGTCTAGAAAGGGGTCTGCAGCACGCTCGTATCAGGATAGGGCTTTGGAGATAGAGCTCCAGAAACAAAGCTTTGACAGGTATGGCCCTGACAGCGAAACTACACTTTTTGCTAGGCTGTTCTACATTATTTATTCTTTTTCCATCACAGTCGTGGGCAGTAGGTGCCTTCTACTCATACTCGTTACAATTCATTCGTAAATCGTCACAGTCAAGAGAATATCTTCTTCCATATAGGCTTCTTCTTTTCCTGTTTGACGGGCTCTTTCTTCAAGCCACTTTTGATCTTCTTCAACGTCATGCCACTCGAGACACCTTCTTCGCTTTTCAGGGACTTGGTGACACTGATAGAATCAGAACTATTGTCCAACAAAGACTTCACCTTGTACATCTCGGCATTTCCAACACTTTGACGGTTGAACTGGCTGTTATAGATATTATGCACCCTTTGGTTGAAGCGAACATCGTCGTTGAACGACACCTTTGCATCTCCCAACCTGATGATTGGAGTGTTGGGGTCTTGGGCCTGAGTGCTCTGCTGTTCTGCCAAGATCCTCATGTACTCGGTTGCGTCAGCGTGGGACCTGTCACTAATACGCTTGATCATGTCTTCGAATCTGGTGGGCTCATTGCTTTGGCTGAGATCACTCAAGTCCAACTGCAGATCGTGCTCATGGCTGTGAATGGACGACAGAGAGCTGTTGATGCTAGCAGTTGAACCAACCGATTGCATTCTTGGTTTCCTGTCGGTAAGTCTTGCGTTGGAATTGACCAAAATCACCGGAATCATGGAGTATTTGACCAAATAACTCAGAAACTTGATCAAGTACTTGTCCCTCTTGTTCTTCATTTTCACCGGGTACTTGAAGTTCGGGTTATTGCACTTGTTTCCGTATACAAACAAGTTCGGGTTGTACTGATTGAACAAGTTGTTGATGAAGACTTTGTAGTTCAATACATCCTTGTCCTTTCTGGTTGTGGACCCTTCTATGGGATCATTTATTACGTAGTCGACCGTCACCTTTAACTCCAAGTCCAGCTTCAAGAGATTCAAAAAACTGGTGATAAGCTTCTCACACTTCCTGTAGATCAACACCGAGTCATCGGCAGCACTCGCAGGAAGCAAAGACGCTATTATAAGATGGTCACCATTGCTGAAGAAGTCTGATTCCAACAACCACACGAGGGACCTCCAAGTGTGCGTTCTGCCGTCGATCACCGTCAAAATTGTTCGTCTGAGACAGAAATTCTCATGCTTGTAGTTCAAATTCACACTCTTATAGTTGGATGTTGGCTTCAATTTATGGGTCTCGAGCTTGGGGAGGACCACCAGCTTTCTTTCGGACAAGTAGTAGGTTTTCTGAGAGTCGAATTTGAACTGGTCCATTTTGGACTTGGTGGTTTGGAATTGGGGGTCCAATGCAAGCAATTCCTCCGGAGTCATATCACTGTAGCTCTTACGACGGTTCTTATTCCCGGTGCCTTTGCTGTTGCTCTTCAACTTGGAGCCGTAAGTGAAATTGTCCGAATCCTCTACAGTCGAAGTATCTTCTCCCTGGTAGTTCTTGATTAAATCATCCAAATTCTCGTGGTAGTTGATTCCAAAAGTCTTGCTGTTCTTGATATTGTACTGCAACTGTTGAGGGCTCAACTTGTTCTTCAAAATCAGCTTCCGGGGTGCATATCCGCCCAGCAGCACCAGCAGCTTCCTCTTGGAGCTGTCGATCGGTGACCGTAATGTGTAGCTGGGAACACCTCCATCCACGTTGTAGTAGGCAGCCGAAATGTCGCTCATGAGTGAGGACCCATAACCGAAGTTGATGTCTTTGAATTTAACATTGACACTGGGATTGTGGTGATGATCATAGAGGTCCACGTATTCATCGTCTACATTGTTAAATGACACCGAACGGGAGTATTCGTTGACAACTGACATAAAAAGGGTTGGGGCAACTAAATGGAATATTAATCAACTGATTTTTCGTTCAGGGTTGTGTGGAGAACACGATGGAAAATAAATATGTGATGCTTGGGGTTTCCTCTAGATAAGAGAAGTCCAATGTTCAGCTGTGTCAAATGGTGTCTAAGAAACTAATCTAGATAGTGTGTGGTTTTTATTCTTTCCAGACAAATGGCAACTTTATTCTTGGCAATAGGCATGTCTATATAATATGACAATGTCGCGCATCCCGTACCGAATGCGGACAATGTTTTTGACCACAGAACACACTGAAGAGGAGTCGAGGGATCAGCCGTCCGCGTTGGTCACACGGTGCCTACAAGGAAGTTCTGGTGTTCAGCCCTTCAGGTGAGTGAGCCCTGCCTGTGTGGGTGGGGAGCCAAACCTGGGTTAATAGCTGACAAGGCTTAGGGCCAAGACTTTCGCTTCCGACCCGTGGTGACGATAAGCCATGCGGGCTGCTACTGTAGGCTGTGCGACATTCGTAAAGGTGGTGTGAGTCGAGGCTTTGTACGACATAGGCCAATCCCTCCTGCGACATGCGGCCCTTTCTGCACTTGCTGCATACTTATCTGTGCGACATTGAAAAGTCTGGGGTAATTATTTTTTCAGCGTTTCACGTGGAGCCTTGATAAGTGACGATAGAGAAGTTCGATTGACGGCGTTAGAGGTTCTGGTCGAGGACTTCAGAGTTCTGGTTGTGTTGTTTGGTTTCTTCTTTTAGTTCTTGTTCTGGCCGTTGCTTAATTGGTTGTTTCACCAAATATTCTATTGTGCCCGCAATTGTCTACTATAGATAGTTTCTATTTTAGCAAATTTCACTCAATTTCCCGTATACCTCTATTTTATTAACGACATGTAGCCGAGGAAGTCCCCAGAAAATAAGCTTCAAATTAACACACGCGTCTTTAATATCGACTGCAACCCACCTGGTCTTCCTCGATAGTCCGCTTCATTTCGATGGCCTCTATTGTCGAAGTACAATGCCCTTGCTTTGTTGTCGTGTGCGCACAGTTTCTTGTCAGTGGGCCCCACCCAAGGATGAATGTCTATTGTGGACGAATGTCTATTGTAGGACGGAAGCCTATTGTAGGACAATCAAAATAGTACTTGACTAGTTGCTTTAGCCGGAACTTTCAAATTACACTTTCTGAGCGATGGTCGAATGGGTCTAGAAGGATTACCTGTCCTTTGACACGAGAATCCTGTTGGCCGAGCCACGACTTGTTTTCGTACGGGACTTAAATCAAGAGTCACAGGTCGAATTTGATGTGTTGTAGTGGACGTATTCTCTACGGGAGGTGCTTGATGTCCCCGACTTATTTACGTGTAAAAAGCCAAGGATGCAGTTCTGGATACTCACAGAAGTTGATATCTCCAAGAAAGTTTCACATGAAAAAGACTGCTGGACTTGGGTGCCTGGTTTGCCCAGTAGGTTCCAAGCACTTCGAGGAACTCACCAATGATCGGTGGTAATGCCCCCCGACTCCAAAACTGGATCTGATCTCGCCGATAAAGCTGTAGTTAGCCGCTCAATCCACGTTGATAGTGAGGATTTTGCAGCAATTAAGACAGCCTACCATAAGCTTCCAGGAAACAAGCCTCCAAAAAGCTTTTGGCCCCAATGAACCTATGTAGTCATCACCCCCTAACAGATCTCAATGTGAAGCTCACAATAAGTGGAGCAACACTTCCAACTCTACGAACCTTATTTCACTTTTTTGGAGCTCTGCACTACTTGGCTGTTTCATATTTTCAAGGTTAGCAAATGGCTGGCAAGTGAAAATAAGCAATCTTCGTTTGGAAAGTTTTTTTTCAACTATGACTTCCTCCACAGTATTTGACCCATTGCCGGTTGCCAAGTGGAGAGACCTCAACGAATCCAAATCCAAAAATGTCCCCGAAGAGTGTCCTCGGGATTCTCCCATCGACTTAAATATCAGGTCTGGCCCTATCATTAAGCTTTTCAACTGTAACAACAAGAGCAACAAAAGGTATTTGGCCAGCTTGTTACTTGTACTTGAAGACCACGATGAATTGCCTTCTATAACCTATCAATTGGGTGATGTGAAGACTCAGGGAACTATTGAGTCGGGCCATTTCAAAGGGAAGTGCTTCTTCAAGCAAGAGCACCAGAACTATCAGTTTTATAGGTTCATGATCGACTTGCCATTGATAGATAACGAGTCCATTTGTCACTACTCTATCAATGGACAAACAACAGACTACTGGAAGTTCTATTTACCGTCTGCATCCCAGGCCATGAACATCATCAGTTTTAGTTGCAATGGGTTTTCTTTGGGATGCGATGCCAGCCAATACCCTTCAAGTTTGTGGTTCGATGTGTTGAACAAACATGTAAAGAATCCTTACCATGTCATGTTGGGAGGAGGAGACCAGATCTATTGTGACTCCGTCAAAATAATGTGTGCCAAGATGAAGGAATGGACTGAGATAGACGGTTATCGCAAGAAGCAGCAAATGAAGGTTGACGATGAGTTCGAGCAGGATTTGGAAAACTACTACTTGAACCACTATATGGCATGGTTCGGAAAGGGCTTTTGGGTGGGTAAGCTGTCGAGATACCTTGACTCCCTTTTTCCCATTGCCATGGCCACAATCCCCTCGGTCAACATCTATGACGATCACGATATAATCGATGGATTTGGCTCGTACCCCGACCATACTATGGGCTCACCAGTATTCAAGGCTATTGGCGAAATTGCCTTCAAATACTACATGATCTACCAACACCACCAACTACCAGAAGAAAAATTGGACTCTGAGTTCGATTCATCTTGGATTTTGGGAACTGTCAAGCCCCAGTTCATCCCCCACCCTAACAGGTCTTTATTTAGCATGTTAGGGCTGGATATTGGGGTTGTTGGCTTTGATTGTAGAACTGAAAGAAACTTTGAGAAGATCATAAACGACACTACCTACAAAGCAATATTCTCTAGAATGGCAACAGAGATGAAAGAAAATCCCGATATCAAGCATTTGTTGGTGATGTTGGGAGTTCCCATTTTGTACCCCAGATTGGTGTGGTTGGAAATGATGTTGAGATCTCCATTATTAAAACCTCTTAAGAAATTGGCCGAGTTGGGTGTTATCAACAAAGGATTATTGAATGAGTTTGATGGATCCGTCGAAGTATTAGACGATTTGAACGATCATTGGTGTGCTAAAAATCACAAAGCCGAAAGAAACAAACTTGTTCGTGATCTCATGGAGTTTGGGGCCAAGCATTCTGTAAGAGTCACCATCTTGAGTGGTGATGTTCACTTATGTTGCATTGGTAGATTGAAGTCCCGGGTACGCCATCATCCAACTTTCCACCCGATCAATAAGAATGCCTACAAGCAAACAAACAAGAACACTCTAGACTTTCCCCAGTATGATCCACGGTTAATGTTTAATGTGACGTCCTCTGCCATTGTCAACGCTCCACCACCAGATCCCATGGCAATCTTGTTGGACAAACGGTCCAAAGTACACCATTTCAACAGAGATTGTGACGAGGATGTGGTTCCACTTTTCAATGTTGAACCCAACGGCCAATCTCGGGCCAACTTACAGTTCTTGAACAAGAGAAACTGGTGTGATTTGATCTTGGCCAAGAACTCTTTGCACAAAGACAAGCTTAATGATGAAAACGAAGACAAGGAGAAGTTCATCAAGAAGTTCCCAGGATCCACCAAAGTGGATGCCACTCCTTCAGAATCGCACAAGAGTTATCAAAGATTCATCAAGTATCCTCTCTTGGCCGACAGTTTGGTTACAACTTTGCACGTTGAAGATGACCCCAAAGACTTTGACTGCAATACTATGGGATACGAACTTTTGATTCCTCCGTTGGTCGGAAGCTACGAACTCGAAGACGTCGCCATCAAACATGTCAATGACAACACATCTAGCGAATAAATATGTTGATTCCGTAAAAAAGCTTAATTGAATAAATGATTGTGTATCACCTCAAATAAATAAGTTTCACTTTAGTAAGCTACCAATATAGACCTTAATAAATAAGTTGGACTAGTCAGCTACCAATATAAACTTCCAATAAATGACTGATTGGTAATTTTAAAAAGTTACTTAGAGTAATTATATTGACTAATGACTAACACAGGCTACCCTGAATAAACCAGGTCGCCAGTACTTAATTCAGGCTGCCTCGAGTAAATCCATTGAACAGCATTTAATATAAGAATCAGATAAGCCATGCCTAATCCAGTAACTGGTTTTCGTTATCGCGAACTTATCTCGAATTAGTCGAAGGACGTCGTATTTAAGACATGGGAACCAAGCGGGAGAACGACAACGACCTAGACGACTCGCCGGTGGAGAAGGCCCCCAAGGTATCGTCACTCTCCTTGAATATTTCAAGGCCAATATCGGCTTGTCAGCGATGTAGAAAGAAAAAAATCAAATGTGACCAGAGCTTCCCCAAATGCTCGAAGTGTGAGAAGGCCAACGTCGAGTGTATTGGTTTAGATCCTGCTACCGGCAGAGAAGTGCCCCGTTCTTACGTGACACATTTGGAGGACCGAATTGCCATGCTAGAGGTCAAATTGAAAGAACAGGGGGTAGATCCAGAGGAGATGCAGGAGTTGAGGAACTCGATGGCTGATAGTGAAAAAGATCAAGAAGTGAAGGAGAACATGGAGGAAGAGCAGGAGCAAGAAGTCTTGTTAAACCAGGTGAAGTTCAACACCATTAATTCTAAAAACAGCCGTCTGGAGGCCACATCTCAGTCGATTTCGTTTGCCAAGCTAATGTCGACAGCTGTGAAATTCAAGAAAAGACGGTCAAATGTGTCTAGCACTCCCGACATCGAACTTGATCCCACCACCATGAATAATGTTTCTCAAGAAGAAATTCTTCCTGCCTTGCTACCCCCGAAGAAAACTGCTCAAGAGTTTATACGAGTTTTCTTTGCCCAGTCCAATTCCCAACTACCACTTGTACATCGAGAGGAGTTCTTGAAGAATTGTTTCTTGCCGATTTATGGAAGGCTAGACAACAACATATCCTTGGCTTCTAACTATACAGCTATCAACACTTCTATTTTTAAAGACGACCCTTACTATAAGGACGAGTCTTTAACGTGGATTATTCGATACAAAAATAAATTGAATGAGAGAATGAGCTTCTACAAGGCGAATAACCAACAAGTGGATCCAAAAAGCATTTCCAATCAGATCCAACCTCCGTTAAAGTTCCACAAACCTCTATTTTTCTTGAACATTGTGTTTGCCATAGCATCTTCTACTCATCATCTTCAATATCCTGCCACTATTTCCGACTCCTTACGGCTGGCAGCTTTGAAGTACATTGATCAGGTTTACGGCTCTTCTGATCAGTTAGAAGTACTCCAAGGACTTTTGCTAATGGCTTTATACTCCATCATGAGACCAGCAGTGCCAGGGTGTTGGTACTTAGTTGGTTCTGCTTTGAGATTATCCATAGATTTGGGTCTTCACTCCGAGTCTATTAACCAGAAGTTGAAAACGGACTCTTTCACCTTGGACAAAAGAAGACGTCTTTTTTGGTGCACTTACTCTTTGGACCGACAGATAAGTTTCTACTTGAGTAGGCCCGATGGCATACCCGATGAGTATATCACCACACCATTCCCAAGCGAGTTAGATGATGCATTCATTATTCCCAACGACCCAAACGTTCAAGATTATTCTCTGGTAGACAGCGGAATGTCAAGCTACAAGACCATTTCCATTTCCATGTTTAAAGTCAGGCAAATTCAAAGTAAGGTTCAAAGAATGCTTTTTGGGAACTCTGAGCTCCCAAGACAGTTCAACACTTTACTGGAATGGAAGCAAAGCATAACCAAGCAGCTAAAAAGCTGGAAGAGCCTGTCACCTAAGACCAGAAGGAAGATGAATTGTGATTTCAATCTAGATTTCTTTGGGTTAAATTACAACCACACCCTTTTGATTCTACATGGATTGTCTCCCAAGAATTTCAAATTGAACAAGAAGGATTTCTTTAAGGTTAGCGAGTGCTCCAAAGAGCTTATCAACATCTACAATCAGTTATTGTCCAACAAATGTATCAACTACACATGGGCAGCTGTCCTAAATTTGTTTATGGCTGGTACTTCCTATCTATACAGTATCTACAATTCGGAAGTGGTTAGGTCCCATAACAGCTTGTTTGAGGTCAAAAAAATAACCCAGGAGTGCATCACAGTGTTGAGTTTCTTGACGGATAGATGCGATGCCGCTTCGACTTGTAAAAACACATTTGAGATGTTAACGGCAGCTGTGGTGAAAATCAAGTATAACGAAACTGTGCAAGGAAGTATGAAGCTTGGCCTTTCTAACACCAAAATCAACATTGCAAAGGTTTACCTAAACAACAACTTGAACAATCTCATGGAGAAACTCCAAAGTGAAGCGAAAGATGGCACCGATGGAAAGAACGAGTCTCCACAGGAAGACGGCAACGTGGACCAACTACAACAGGAGCAAGTCAAGTTTGAAGGACGACTGGAGCCTTCCATTTCTAATCATGAGCAGGAGCAACAAGTTTTGAACCACGAATTCCCCATATCCCACCATTTCGAACGACCTGGAAGTCAAAACCATCTTTCGAACAGATTGGTTCTGGATATTCCCGACTTCTACACCCCTTCCACTTTCGAGTGGACAAGTGCCAATGCGTTGTATGGCAATGAGTTGGAGACTTTCTTTGACGAGTTGGAAATGTCTCCTATTTCCAGCAACTCAAGAAGAAATAGCGTCAGTGAGGCAGAGCTCAACCACAAACTTCTTATTGATCAAACTCAACTCCAGAATGGAAGTGGCTCTTTTAACACCACCGAGTTTTCTGAGTCCAACGGGACGTCGCCGGTTGTATTGAGCAGCAGAGGCCATGTGAATGCCACGGACGCAACTAGTCCATCGCTAGTGAACCAGGAATTCGAAGATATGCCACCACATGACACCGAGCCAGAACCAATAGTCAATACATTTGATCAGATTCCTTCACGAGACGGCCGTAAAGTGTACGAAATGATCCACCAGGTTCCGATAAACCCTATTTGGGACCAATTCTTCACCAGCAGTTCCAACCCATTTTCAGGCTTGAACTATGAGGGATCTAATGGCCCTTGAGCTAAACATCCATAGACTATGTACTATTACCGGAACAACCAGTTCTTACGATACCATGTACGATAACCAGAACACTCAATTCCTACGTTTCATGCACCATAATCAGAACGCTCAATTCCTACTTTTCATGGAGATGGCTAATGCTACGCAACACAGCAATGTTCTCTTCCGTAAGCTCGCTTCCGTTCAATGCACGGATCTCAATGGCATCAACATTGTGGCCATCGTAGTAACCTGTGATGTCGACGACTGTTCCTCTTGTTATAATCTGGGGATCATACTTGCCAATATTGCTCAACCACACTTTAACATCGCAGTGTTTAGGGTTCTGGATTGACCGTATTAGAAGATAATTTGATTCGTAGTCAAAGTCCATCGTTTGTACAATTAACCGCACTCGTACGGTATTGCCTTCGGAATGAAGAGGAAACCTGCTCTTCAACACTTCTGGCTCTAGAATTAGAACCGTCATGGCTCCGTAGACCAAATATCAAATCTCAATTTTCGAGATGAGCTTCGCATAATTTATTCGTTGCCGATGAAGGTGTTAGTTGAGAGAGACAAGTTTTTATCGGACTACGAGGTGCTTGAGCATCTCAAGGCCACACAGAACCCCGTGGATAAGAAGAAGAACAAACATGGAGGGTTGGAATTGGAAGTCGTGACCAAAGAAGTGTTGTCGTTCCTCGAAGACAGACCGTGCTCTCAAGTGCTGTCGGTTGACCAATTCACGAACTTGATGGTGTATTTGAACCAGTATGAGTTGGTGAAAGTAGAAAAGCTCCAGATCATGAACTCACTCCCAAGGTCCATAGTCCATGTCCACGCTTTGGTTGAAGAGTGTGACCAGAGATTTGACGAAGAGTGGGTGACTCTGATGGTGGATAAAATCAACGAGTTGTTCCCTGTTGCGGAAGAAGAGCTGGAAGAGGGGGAACCCGAGGCTGAAGAATGAGTCATGAGCATAGTGTACGATATCACCCACTTGTATAATAGACGTATAAACAGATAAATAAACAATCTAGCTACTTCTGGGCTCTACTATAAAAAGTCACCCATTACCTGGTATTGGGCTTCTTCATCCAATAACGGGGCGACATTCAGCTGCTGTTGGGCAGATATTCTGGCATTCTGTTTGGCATACCACTGATTTCTTAAATTGCCGACAATATCTCCAACATCGCTGATTATGCTTGCGGGACCAACTGAGAAGAAACTGTCGGTGTCTTTGGCGTTGATCCAGTTATGCTCGTCAGTTGAGTTCTTCTGCTCGATATCTTCATTCTCCTTCTTTATAGCTTCCCTAGAGAGCAAATCCACAAGCTCTAAACTCTCTCCCAAGGGGTCACTGTCCCACATTCCGATGCCATTGAAATTCCAGTGCTTTAGTATGGTTTCCTGTTCCTTTTCTAGGTCAATGTGGAAATGATTATCGATTATGTGTTCTATCACGGGCCAACCGTAAGCATTGGCAAACCTCCTTCGAACAATGATATTATTGTGAGCATCTGGATCGAGCCTAATGAGTACCTTTCTCCAACTCATACTTTTGTGGTACTCTCTTGCTATTTCCTCTTCAATTCTTTCGAACTCTTGTGAATCGAAGCTGCTCATCAAACGCTTTCTGAAGGCAGTAACATGGGAGTCATTAGGGCTTAACTGGTTGGGGCAATTTACACGCTCAATAGGCATGGGTGCTTTCCCATTCATTGACCCGGTGTCCGTGCTCCTTGGAGGTAAATCATCTTCATGATACACCTTATCGTGAACAATTGCATGTTCTCTTTCCTCAGGGTTCACTATGAATCCAGTGGTCGGTAAAGGAGGTAGCAAGAGAGATTGTGCTGTTTCCAAAACCGAAGACTTGTGCAAGCCTTCGATACGTTTCAAAATATTCCTGCTAGATGAAGGAGAAGGATCTTCGTCGGCTTCACTGCTCTTCGGCATCTCTAATTTGGGTGCCTTCTGCTTATACGGCATGAACTTCAGAAGCATCACTTGAACAGGCTGGGGCAAGAAAGAAAGGTTATTCTCGCCCACACTTTCATCGTCAGGAATCTTATCTACTTTAGAATCATCAATATTGTGACTAGACATTGTTTTCTTAGAAAGCACAGAACTCAATCCTTCGTGATCCAAGTAAAGAAGGGCAGAAGTTCTTAAGGGAACGACACCATCGTTGGCAACGTTGGCATATATGGTTCTTCTGACAAATCTCTTCAATATTGTGTGAGTGGGCCCCGAAGGAAGCAATAATAGTAGCGGCTTTGACACATCTTCGGTGAATCTCAAGCTCAAGTCCTGGCCTGTTCTACCAACTATTCCTGCCAGCAATGCCAAGTTAACATATATAGGGTTCTCGTTGCTGGCTCCTAACATTGGTGATGCAATAGTTATGAAATTGATGGGCTTGATTGTCTCGAAAAACCACGGGAAATTCACCTGCAAGTATGCTATGGCAAAGGTCTGCACTAAACCTCCTAACAGGTGCCCCACGAACGAGATCTTGGCTACCTTCCCTTTTTTGAGGGCCTCGTTGTTTTGGGTCAAATCAATAATATACTCGGCCACCCGGCTACCCAAATACTTGATTCCTCGTTCGGTCTTGCAGATATTGCCAAAGAAACCCTTGACAACGATGTTTTCCCTCGAATCTTCACTATTACATGCATCTATCTGTTCCTTCAAATAAAACATATCTGCACTCACATTGGAGTGCAAGCCGTGTGTGAGTATCACTAAATGTATAGGCTTTTCAGGATCCGGCACCGGGAGATTCCACAAGTCGTAGGTATCCAAGTTGTTCACTTTCAACCTCTGTATTGGTGCAAATGTGCCGAGTCTATCGCTGTTCTTTACCTTTTTATCTGGATTGCTTGCATCGTGAAGCACTTCTCGAGAGGTTCCTATGGTGATTTCAAAGTTAATCTCCACATTGCTGCTGAAGATCATCTGAGACACTACATCAACAGTCCACCTATATGTGTCTTTGATTGTGTGACAAGAAAGTTCGGCGTAGAAGGAGTTCCCTGGCTGAAGCTGGGACTCGAAGGTCGGCTGGTCAGCAGTAATGAAGCATTTTCTCTTAATGTTGTAGTCTTCCGAACGACAATCCACGTAAAGCAAGTAAGGCCCAGCTATAAATGCAGCTCTCATCGGTAGAGGCTCTGTGTTCTTCACTTTGACCCAAAGATTCGACGTTACCAAAAACTCATCTAGCTTCTCTGGGGAATAGTTGATTTCAAACCGTTCAATTTGGCCCGATTTCACCGACTTGATGTCTCTAAAAAGAATGGAGCCTTGTTCAATATCATCTGTAGTGAGCCTATCACTACTTGGCCTGTTAAACGCACCTGTCATTGTAAACGAAGGAACTGCTCGATGGCTCTAACGGTTTTCTTGCTTTTATCTAAGTGTGCGTGCGATTTGTTTGGAAGATAACTGTTACGATGGCTAATGAAGCAGATAAGGACAATGACGGGGACCTCCACCCCATTGAGCTTCTAGCACACTCGGTGTTGAGTGGCCCGTTGGACAGCTTGAACGAGAACTTTGACCTGCTCCACAAATCACAGGTGGTGTTGCTCACGAGGCTCAAGCTCATAGAAGAGAGACTCCTCAAGTTCCAGGAAACCCACAATGGGATCGACAACAAAGACATATCGGGGGTGCTCTTGAGGGTGAAAGCGATACGGAAGAGGCTTCAAGATACCAAGAAAAAAATCCACAAGATAGACAAGAGAGTTGATGGCATGTGCCAGAAACTACTGGTAGAGTGAAATATATTGAAGGTTCCTAGGCAAACATCTTCAAGAACTTGAATGGATAGCCAGGACTCTTGACGCCGAAAATCGACAACAACATACTGAAGATGATATATATAGAGATAGTCAAAGTGCTGGTGGCGATGAACCTGACCCTTGGATGCTTGATTTCGGGGACCTTTTTGAGCAACGCAATGAACAAAAGACTCAAGATTCCATACACAAATGAAACAATCTGGGTTTCGATTCCCAATTGGGTTTGTTGGCCCGGCAAGAAGTACTCGACCAGTTCATCCTGATTGTGTTTCACGTACGGGGTGTGACGGATTTGGTTGAACATGTAGCCCGATGTAAACAACAAAACGGTGATGATGGATACCCCTGTCCACAAGAGCTTGGACCCGAGCACCAGCTTGATTTGGGAGTGAAACACCTTGAGCCACACACAAACCACAAACACAATGAACGCAGTCCACCCCATTCTACTGTAGTTGACAGGAACATACAAATTAAACTTGTGGCCTGTCAAATCGCTTAACCATTCAGAAATCAACTGGGAGTGGCTTCCCTGGAAGAACTGGTACTCTTCGGCCTCGTCCACCCAGGCGTCCGCAGCACCAGAAGCGGATGGGGGCAAGTGGAACATCTTGGGGATGTTGTTCAAGTTCATCTTCTGGAACAACAGCTTGGCGTTCATGAACTCTCCATACAAAAAGTAGATATCTTTACCTTCAGCAGCACCAATTCCATTGGGATGGTCCTTGAACCACGAGTTGGCCACCAACTCATATTCGGGCTTGAACTCCAAACATAACGGACAGTTAAACTGAGCAGCTGTGGAGGATAATAACATTATCAAGTGGTAGTCTCTTGGTCCTTTGAGGAACTGTTCAAAGTTGGTCTCCTTCAATTGGAACACCTTGTTGCTGCCCTTTTTTTGGATCTTAGCAATCAACTGATCGTTGGTGAATCCACATGCCACACAGGTAGCGTAGGCCACCACGCACGTCAACAATTGAATCAACGATATCTTCATATTCAAACTCAACACGTCGATATATTTTTCAGTCGCACACTTGAAACATTTGAGCTTAATAGTTGCACGAATAGACAGTAGAGCTTAATAGTTGCACGAATAGACAGTAGAGCTTAGAGAGTTGGAGTGTTGCCGTGTGAACAGTGTAAGCCGAGGCACCAGATTTTTAAGTAGAGATTGAGGGTCCAACTAAGCAGTATTAGCTTAATGAGGACCAGTGTAGAGATTAACTGCAGACATTGAGCAATTATATTAAATATCTCTGTTGCCTCTAACATATTGTCCGGACGTAAATTTCACCGGAGGAGGAACTGGTTGCTGCTTCCTATATCTATACCAAGTGTACCATCACCAGGTTCGAATCTTTCTACGAGGAGCACATAGTTTCCTGGAGCTGGGGCCGTCCAGTCGACAAACACTCCGTACAAGCTGGCACTCCATTCTTCGTTAACCAAAAGCAGCCGATGGCTATCACCGTCAAATATAGATCCCCGTAGAGCTGGCCGGTATGCTGAAACCTGCTCTGGCTTGTCAAACTTACACGACGAGTGCTTCAAATGGAATGTCATTCGGGTGTTGTAGGACTTCGTGGTGAACTTTAGTTTATATCTATTAGTGCCCTCCCATTCGTGATGCAACGAGTCTGTAAACAAGCCAAGCAGCCCGCCAACTCGGGAAAGATTCAACGATTGGGGTGTCAGGTTATGAAAGACCTGTAGCTCGAACTTTCCTCTTGAATTTGGTTCTTGTGTGGAGCATATTATCCTATAGAGACCCGGCTCGAGTCTCTTCAACGTGCACGATAGACTTGTGGTGGAGCTCAGCTCATTAGATAGGAGTCTAAGCTCATCAAACCCGCGTGCTGGTTTGTCTTTATCGGAGATACTCCAGTGAAACATCTGAAGAGTAGGCACTTTTTCTGCCACCAACGTTATGGTGACATCCGAAGGTTCGCTTACTTCCAAATTGAATTGGGGATTATTTATGTAAGTGGAGAAAGAACTGTTTCCCCCGCTGTTGTTGAAGTCCCATTCGTCTATGGTCTTCGTTATTTCTGTGTACTTTGATTTGGCCTTGGCAAGGCCAAAGTCGTCACCCACGTTGTTGTAGGCCGTCAAAGACATAGAGCACTTGACAGAAGAGTGCACCACTACTGTGTAGCTTTTCTTGGGTTCCATGGTGAATTTTAAAAGTGCCGTTCTTGCGTTTGTCGGCTCTCTAGAACCAACTAGGTTATATTGGCTTGGAAGGTAGAGCTTATCTCCCCGTTCAGACGCATATATGTCGATAGCAATGATAGCTTCAGCTTCATGATCGGAGATGTATCGTTCAAGGAATAACCACACCTCCTGAGGCTCTTCCAGAGTATTAACCATCCCGAACTGAGGTCTGTTTGCAAGAATCTGAGAACTCAGATGACTACTATAAATGAAACTGGTAGTTTTTTGGTGCTCAAAGAGACTCAGAGCGTTCCAGTTGATGTAAAGAAACTGAAATTGGAACAAATCGTTACTGGGGAGCTCAACAATACGGTTTTTATCAAAACTCTGGAGCCAGGGGTTTTTAATGGTGACAGTTTTGCCGTTAGTGTCAATATCCAAAAGCGTATAGTCATGTAGCGACACCAACCCTAGCTCCTCTGACAAAGCCCTACTGATTTTCCCGGTCCCTAATCCCATCATGACTGTAGTTTTCTGATTATGCAATAGCTTCGCTACTTTGGGAAGCCTCCCATCTTTAATTCGTATAATCTCCGGAACCCAGCCGCTTAGAATATACAAATCGTACGCCATATTGGACCCATCAATGCTGTAACCTTTCCCCATGACTTTCAAGTAAGCTTTTTCTATGAGTGCTGGCCAGTACAAGTTCAAATTGTTACTGGACCGAATAGTTAGGAAACGATCACTGCTGCTCAACATTGGTAGCTTGTTATCTACCGATACTGTCCGTTTTGTCCCGTTGAATGTGAAGGTTACCGTATAGTGCATAGCCGGCCCACGAGGCTCAATGAGATCTAATAGCCTGAGATCCTCTTTCAAGTCAATTAGTGCAAGTACTGCAGAAACAAAGGAGCAGTTGGAAAGCAAATCCTGGTGTAAATTGGCCAAGTCAGAAGTGTCCGTAGACCAATCAGTTATGTCAATTCTGTGGTATGCAGCTGTTAATCCACTGGGTAGCTCAAGCTCTGGGTCTTCCTCTGCCAACACAAAAGCCCTAGAGCTCGAGGTCAAAGAGCCACCAAATTCAATCACAGGGTAGAGGCTAGCTCCATGCACCTTTGAGTTGATCCACTGGATCTTCTTGTCTATTGACATGGGTGTTTTCGAGAGCAGATCGTAGAGCTGCATGGCATACAACGATAAAGCAAGCACCGTGTCCGAACCCTCTTGCTTGCTCAAAGCGTTCAACAACTTGATGGCCTCCATACATGACTTCCTACTCTCCGCAGGCTTCCCCATGGACTCAAAGAAGTGACACTCTTCGACAAGACTCCGAAACTCTCCAAGCAGCTGCATCAACACTTCCCCAGATAATTGGAACCGCGAAAAATTCCAAGACAATAGAGATGAGTGTCGGTGTAGATGCCCGCACGGGGGTGTTCCA
This sequence comes from Yamadazyma laniorum, assembly GCA_002109505.1. NCBI lineage: Eukaryota > Fungi > Ascomycota > Pichiomycetes > Serinales > Debaryomycetaceae > Yamadazyma > Yamadazyma laniorum. Next base: position 191,478 of record MVNT01000007.1, on the reverse strand, counting down.
CGGGAACTGGAGAGCTCTGTACGTATGGTTGGCACTCTTTGCCGTGCGGATGGTGAACTCGTTTTCCATCCGGACGTTTTTCCAGCCGGACGAGTATTTTCAGTGCTTGGAGCCAGCACATCGGTTGGTATTTGGATATGGCTACTTGACGTGGGAATGGCAGCAGGGCCTTCGATCTTCTATCCATCCGTTAATATATGCTTTGGGATACAAAATAGTGTCTTTGGTCTCGGACAATTCTGTCTACGTGCTGATGGCACCCAAGATCATTGGTGCTGTATTGGCTGCAACTGGCGAGGTCCATCTATATGTGTTTGTTAAGAGATACAGTAACAACGAGCAGCTTGCCAAAATAGCCCTTTTGGTTTCGGTGTTCAGTCCTTTCAATTGGTATGTGATTACTCGCTCGTTCTCCAACAGTTTGGAGATGATTATCACCACAATTGCCTTGGCCCATTGGCCCTGGAGATCTAAAGACTACACGAAGATGTTTGTGCCATGTGGGTTTGCATTTGTGAGCTGTATCATCCGGCCCACCAATGCTATCATATGGCTTGTGTTGGGAGTGTACTTTCTCAGTATCCTTGACTTTCTGTCAATGGTCAAGCTCTTCACGGGACTCTTGATGGAAATTGGTATAGTATTTGGAGTCAGCACCTTAATGGACAGGGTATTCTATGGGTTCTTCACTTTCGTATTGAGGAACTTTGTGGAGTTCAACGTGATAAAGAACCTCTCGATTTTCTACGGCTCGTCGCCTTGGCACTTCCACATCTTTCAATCAGTTCCAATAATACTACTTACGTACTTGCCATTCTTCATCCACGCTATTGTCAAGCTCAAACTCTACAAGAATGTGTTGGGAATGGTGGTGATATTTACACTCGTGTTGTTTTCGTCTATTAGTCATAAAGAGTTCAGATTTATCTATCCGTTGATGCCCATATTCATATTGTTTACATCGTACTCGGTCAGACAGCTTTACTTGCGGTCCAGAATGTTCAAGTATTGGGCTGCTCTTATCGTTATCATCAATGCCACTATAGCGATTTTCTTCACCAGGGTCAACGAACGTGGAGAACTCGATATCTTGGACTATTTGAAGGAGAACTCCTCAGACTTTGGCTTCTTGACACCCTGTCATTCCACCCCCTGGCAAAGCCACCTACATGATCCAATGCTCGTCAATTCTTGGTTCATCACCTGCGAGCCTCCTTTGCATCTATCCGGGGATGACACCCAGCTGATCCTCGACTACCGAGACGAGTCTGATCAGATCTTCGACAACCCCCATCAGTTCATAAAGGACAATTTTCCCCCAGATATATACTCGTCCTCACAACACTTCAAGTACACTTGGCCATCTCAGCTTATAATATTCGAAGCCTTCACGGAAATGAGCAGCCTTCTAACAGACATGGGCTACACCCAATGCCACGAACTCTTCAACAGCTACTTCCACTGGGACGCCCGGCGTCGTGGAAACATCGTTGTGTTTTGTAAGCCAGGTTCCAACTCGCTGTCCATGTAGCTCCCTAGTACATAGCTACTGCCCATGCACACTAGTACGTAGCTCATTAGCATCGTTCAACTTCTCAGCATCCAACTTCACTCTCTCCATCCACCTCTTCACCAAAGACTCATTCTCGCCCACCAATTGCTCAGTCCGTTCACTCAAGATGTTGTTCTGGATGTTGCACGATAAGAGCTCGTCGTTGATGGTCTCGATGGCCCGGTTCTTCTCGGTGATTTCATGCATAAGACTGTCGATTCGGGTCTTCAAGCTGCCGTTCTCCTTCTCCAACATCCGCCTCAGCTTGTTGGCCTGCAAGAGCTTCTCCTGAAGGTTTTCGAGCTCGAAGTGCAAGCTATTCATCTTATCTAAAACCACATCCCGGTCCGACTTCAACACCCGAAGGTCTGCCTCATTGTCTCCTTGGGTGGGGTTTGACGTCGTGACACTCAAATGGTGAAACGCCTTGAAGTACTCGGAGTCACGCTTCTCGATGGCGTCCCGCACCTCCAATTCCTGTAGCACTTCCACCCAGCTCATTGATATGGATTTGTTATCGAAATCGCGAAGTCACTAAGCACATAAAGAACAACCTACTGGCTGGTGATATTCAGAAAGGCAAACCTCTTGTACATCATTGCAACGCACCAGGTCATGCCAGAACCACGGCCCCCTTCGTGGCCGAATTTATCCGGAAAAAACACCAACCTGACGCTTTCCCCGTCGTCTGCTTCCAATGATGGCAATCATATAGAACCACCAAATGGCACCGAAACACCAGAAACCACCGAAACTCCTGCGGGTGTCGATGGGGCAGTGGAGGAGAGCACCGTGCTATCTCGGCCCTGGTGGCTGTGGAGCAATTCCCCTCCGGCCCATCTCGAAATCCCTCAATCCACCCAAATCCACCCTGCCATCAGCTCCAACACCACTGGCGATACGTTCTCCAGCACTTCGTGGGCAGGGATGTTCAGCAACTACACCAGCACGGCCGTGAGATACATATACTATAGAGACACGCCGAGCGGGCCCGTGGGAGACACCGAAACTGCCACTTTGCTTGAGCAGCCATCGTCTTCCACCACCCACTGGTTCTCGTGGATGTGGCCCGGGAACACCCCTGGAGAAGAGGACCCGTACGAGGAGTACACTAACAATGTCGAAATGTACAAGTCAGCTAAGGCAGCCATCGAAGCATCAGAGGACTCGTGCTGTTATGCCTACAAAGGAGGAGTCAACAGCCAGTTTTTTGTGGCTGACAACGAATTGGCGGTGTGGAACACTCTTTCCCAGACACAGCCGGTGTTATATAACATAAAGAAGACTCCCGTCACCCCGGCAGAGGTTCAGGAGAATACTCTCCAGGTGGTGGTTACCAGTGGAGCCACGGTTCCGGATGCTAGACAAGAACAGAATGGTAAATCTAGCAGCACTGCTGACACAGCGACCACGCCACTCAACGACAGAGGACCTAATGACAGAACTGGACCTAACAACAGAACGGGGCACAGGCGTTCCAAGGATGGCAGTGGTGTGTTTCCACCTATAGATCTCAATTTCCGTACCATAACTTGGCTCACAAGGCTTCGATTGGTGGGGGAAAAGGTGCTCTTCCAACACAACACGTCGGAGAATCACCTATACTCTCTCAATCCAGCCCAAGTGCGACAGAGTAAGTTGACAGGAATTAAAAAGGTGGTGGTGATCGGGGTGCACAGCTTTCTACCAACGAAGTTTGTCAGGTCCATGATAGGACAAACGACCGGCAACTCCATCAGGGTTGTAGAGGCAGCCACCAGGGCTGTAGAAGCATGGATACGTAGTGATAACACCGAGCCGGGGTTCGAGAACATGTACCATATCGAAACCATTGCATTAGAGGGCCAAGGAACTATATCTGAAAGAGTTGAACGGTCTGCAGCTCTTGTTGAAAACTGGGCACACCTTCTTCGTGATTGTGACTTTCTATATGTGGCAGGCCATTCACACGGTGCCGTTATTGCTATAGAGCTATTGGCATATCTTCTCAGCTCCGAATCTCCTATATCCATATCTGGCAAGAAAATTGGTCTCTTGAGCATGGCTGGACCTCTCAACGGGCCCATCCGCAACTTGGATACCAAAATCGTTATAAGAGCATACACTCAACGGGAGAACGAGGTTCTTAAGGAACTTACACAGCTTCTGGTACCAACATCGACAGAGCTGCAACAACTCCAACATTGCCTCAATACTCTTGTCACCAATAACGTCAAAGTGACGTTGGCAGCATCGGCCACCGACCAGATTGTTCCACCTGACTCAGCTTTAGCAAACACATGGTACCATCCCAACATTTATAGATGCGTTTACGTCGACGAAGGATCCTCCACCATACCACCGTTTGTGGCATGTCTTTGGAATCTTGTTCTCGTATCTCGCAACGTGGGGCATCTCGAACACGGTATCATGAGGGATCTCGCCGATAAGTGTCTTGGACGTCCTCAAGACGGCGGCCATAGTAGAATCCTAAGCCACCCATTGGTCCACGATACAGCCCTCAGGTTCGCCCTAGAAACCACCAATTTGAGTCAGCAACGTGACCTCTTGGTATCTGTATCGCCCTACGACGAGCTGGCGTCTCCCTATAAACTTCCCTGGACCATAAGAGAGCTTGTTCACGATATTCTCCAAACAAAACATATTACGGCTTTGCAGTTGGTGGAAGAGCTTGTGTCGAGTTTTCAGTGTTGGGATGATGTGGGCAAACAGTGGAAGGATTTCAAATTTGCCTTGGAAGCAATTGGTGCAACCGATAGCGAAGAGCTTTTGATGTAACAGCATCTCATCTAACTATTAATTAATATATTTATTGACATTGTAGTTTGCACCCACGGCACTAAAGTGAGTGGAGACAGCGAATGAAAGAAGGTGATGGAGGTGAGAGAAAGTATTCGGAAAGAATCATAGACTGCAACGGAGAGGTACAGGCTGGAATAAAATAATAGAATAATTACTTCTTGTCAACTACACTCAGCTACCAAAATGGCCTTATTCCTGAAACTACACTCAGCTACCAAAATGGCCTTATTCCTGAAACTACACCAAAAGGCCCAGACTACAAGTAAAATGCCCCACACAAATGTCCGTAAATACAACCCACTGGCCAGGGCCACCATTACGCATACACCCACGCCGCTGCACATCGGCCCACCACCGTTGCCCAGCCAGGCTCCACGTGAGTCCTAACCTTCGCCAAATCTTCACAGTCGCGGAGCGTGCAGAAAACCTAAAATTTTTCCTTGAGGAAACCTCAGGCTTACTGTTTGATACACCCGAGTCTGACCACAACTGCTACGACTCTCAGTTGTTTTAACACTCACATACGTCTAGTGTGATAAAATCCACAACTGAGCCATTTTTCCGGTTTCAATTGCGTTTGTGGCCCCTTTTTTCCTGCTTTTTTTGCTGCTTTCCAACCAGCTCGCTATCCAGAGAGATTCACATCACCTTACCTCCCAGAGCTTAGATTGCAATGGGCTCCGACGAGATGCACATGACGGGGAAGAGAACCCGGGCTTCGGGCGAGGTGTTGAACTACTTGCTCCAAGAGTTTGAAATAAACCACAACCCTTCACCAGACCAGAGGAAGGAGATAAGCGACAAGACCAACATGAGTGAAAAGGCGGTTCGAATCTGGTTTCAAAACAGGCGGGCCAAACTCAGAAAATCAGAAAGAAAGGGCCGGCCTGCAAATTCAGGTAGCTTGAACCTGTCTCGGTCCAATAGCGTGGGGATAGTTGATAGGAAGCAGTATTCTCGTTTCAGTGTCAACGAAAAGTACTGTTTTGTCGATTGTACATCGCTCTCTGTGGGGTCCTGGCAAAGAGTGAGAACAGGGTTCTATAACGAGCAGCTTTTCAAAGAGGGTCTCTGCAATTTGTCTCCTTTCACCATCAACAAAGTCATGGAGAGTTTCGATTTATTGGTCATCTTGTCCAAAAAAAACTCGGAGATAAACTACTTCTTCAGCTCTATATCTGAAACTTCCCGGATTTTGTTCAGAATCTTCTATCCCATCGCAAACATTCTAAGTTGCTCCTTACTTGATAACAATATTGATAAAGAGTGCAACGAGTTGAGGGTCACGTTGTCACATAGGCCCAAGTTCTCGGTCAACTTTTACAATGGTGTCAACCTGAGCTCCAACCAGTGGTCAATCTGTGACGACTTCAGTGAAGGTCAACAAGTAAGCTCTGCTCATCGAGAAGGCGGCTCCTACATCCCCCATGTATTAGTGGGAACAAAAGACTCTATATGCTTCTTAAACGACTTCATTCTTGAGCAGAACCAACAGCACCAGGTAAACTACATGTTAACCGATACAAACTCCTCAACCAGCCAGGGATTAATGGATGAAGGCTTGGATGGTGCCTTTGATGAAGAGAACCACATACACACCACCAATTTTGTCCAGCACGATCAATCGAAGAACAACAGCGACGACGACCTAAAGAATGACATGAACGACGATTTCCAATTTTCAGGTACCCATTTGGGTCCTATTTGGAACGAGAGCAATGAGCTCAAAGCCAATGGGCTTTCTCCTTTGGGTCAGTTTGACCGTCATGGTGCTTCCGAAAGGAAAACCGAAATCCTCTCGAACTTCCACAACAACGAAATGTTCTCTGCCAACACCCCCGACTTTGTGACCGCATCAGAAACCCCCAACATCATTCTGTCGATGTCAGGAAACACCCCTTCAGCAGACCACGACATGGAAGAAGACCCCCAAGAGCCTCTGATACGAACGTCTCCCTTCCAGAACATCAACAACCAAGACGCATTCGAGGCTCTTCCTACAGAGGAGTCGTTCGACTTCCCTCTAGTCAACGAGTACTCTGTACTGGACCACTCCAATGGCCAGTCTCCAGCAGATGCCAACATCGACAGATTCATAGACTACAACAACTACAGCTGACAGCTGCGCTGAACCTTTGTATAAAACCCCTGTATAGATACAGTATAATGCATTATAACTTAGACGCTGCCGGCTCCTCTCATGTCCTACCAGGCCTCTCATGCCCTTATGTCTCTGCTTTTTGCAGCCATCCATACGTTGTTGAGGCTCGCCAGATCGATGCGAAAAATTATCAGTTGGTTGATAGCGACAGAAATGATGAAGATACCGGTACGGTTTGCCCTGAGCAGGCCCCCGTTGCGAGAGATTCTCCCTAGTAAGAAGGTCTTCAACAGGATCTTGTTTGATAAAGATAGTCGTTTGGCCTACAACCGAGCCATGAAAATTTACGAAGCTGTGTATGCCAATATCGATAGCCCCAATAGTATCTTGCTTCCCAGCTACACAAAAAGTGACGACTTGATGACATTGAAGGAGGTTCTCTCGGTGATCCGAAACACCACAAATACCATTAACCGAAACTTGGTGGCGTTGGAGAACGAACTTGTGGAGCAGGCAGGGGAGCTTGGTAATAGCGATGCCATTGCCATGTTAGCTTTTAATACCATTCAAGACCCCAGCACCTCAAAAGATGACTTCAAATACGCCAACAAGTTGATAGAAGAGCTTCTGAATCTCAATCATGCGTTGACATTCAAGTTGGCGGGAGACTTGGCCTATAAGAAACAGGCTTTGGCTCAAGCTGAGTCGTACTGGCTTCAGTTCATTGAGCTTGAACCCGATACCATTAATGCCAGCCATGTTTACGCCAATCTTGGCTTGTACTACTACACGTTGAGCCCCAGGCCTGACTTGCCCAAGGCAAGGCTCTACTTGGAGAAGAGTATAGCCTATGGCCAATTGGACTCCACCATTTTACGATCCCACTATTATTACAGCCAGCTTTTCACCTTGACAAGTCCGAAGGTTGCCAAGTACCATCTCGAGATATGTGCCTCAAAGGGGTTGAAAGAGAGTTTCTCCTCGCTTGGTTTCTTGGAAATGAACGTATTCAATAACTACGATAAGAGTCTTGAATGGTTCAAACTTGGGCATGAGGCAGATGGAGACCTATCATGCTTGATCGGGCAATTTGATTGTCAAATTTTATTGAAGGATCGTAAAAGTGCCTTGTTAGTATTACAGAAGATATTATCTATACAAGAAAAGATGCAAAAAAGTCTGCAGAAATCGTCAATACCTGCAAACATGCAAGCGACAATTGCTTCCAATAGTTCATTACTTCGAATGTTCTTCAGCACCCGAGAAGATGCCATTAATTTGGTGAAAACCCTGTCATTTTAGTCTTGTAAATAGTCTTAGTCATAATCAATGGAGTTCAACTCAGATGCAAATCTATCTCTAAGTTGTATGGGATGGCTCGAAGACCTAACAGGAGTCCTTAGCACTTTGACATTGCCAGGATCAAGTAGAGAGTTGCTACGCATTGAATCCGTTTTCAAAGAGCCTTTGAAAGAGTTGAATGCTTCCATGTTAGCGTCCTCCATGACCTTGTCTTCCAAAGTGTCATTAATCAACCAGTCATGGCCCAAAGTCTGGTGAACATCAAATCTTTCGTCTGGGTTGAGCACCAACAACGAACTGATTAAGTCCAATGCCGGGTCCGTGATATCATCCCAGTAAGGAGAATAAAAGGCGAACCTGGCCGTTAAGATTTGGTCCCTCATACTGGGAGGTCCAAGTTCATCACTGAAAGGTGGGAATCCGCAAAGACATACATACAAGAGGACACCACTGGACCATATATCTGCTTTCGTAGAATAGTTCCTCTGGTCACTCAATATCTCAGGTGCAACATACGCAGGGGTCCCACACAAAGTGTTGGTGAACTTGAGCTCTCCGATAAACTTAGCCAAGCCAAAATCAGCTATTTTGACCCGAATGTCGTATTCTTCCTCGTCCCAGGGTCCTGTTTGAACTTCTTCCATACTCCGTCGGGGTGTTATGTCAAGAAGAATATTTTCAGGCTTAATATCCCTATGAATAATGTTGTTCTCGTGCAAATATAAGAGTCCCGACAAAAGCTGTTTGAAAATGGCTTTTGTTTCGTCTTCCCGAAGCTTCAGTTTGTTGATGATCCGTTGGAATAACTCACCACTGTTGACTTTCTCGAGTACCAAGAAGGTGGACATGGTGTGCTGGCTTACGGGCTCTACATAACGGGAAATGAACTTCACAATGTTAGGATGGTCTATGGAAAGAAGCAAGTCGATTTCTTGTTGTAGCTTTGCCTCCTCGTCCCTCGAGTTCTTCGATGTTTTATTGGGGTGAAAGATCTTCACCGCCACTATGTCTCCCGTCAATCTATTTCTAGCCTCTTTGACAACCGCATAGTGCCCTGCTCCGAGTTGTTTTCCAAGCACATAATCGTCAAAAAGCGACCGTCTCTTCTTGCCAGCACTGCTGGCGTCCTTTTCATCAACACAGTATCGAAATATATAGGCACCTCCAGTCTTTGCAAAAGATACATGGTCTCCACTCTTGAGAAGTACACTCGAACCATGGCCTAGCTTCTCACCATTGACAAAGGTGCCATTGGAGCTCAAATCAGTGATAAAAAAATAGTCCCGTACCTCGTTTGTCGCCAAAGAAAGCCTCGAATGCTTGGAAGAAACGTCTACCCCCATTATTCGAATGTCACACTGGCTGCTTCTCCCTATAAGAAGCCCGCTGGGTTTCTTGGAGAGCGAAATATGTTGTTGTTCTTGATCGGTGTTGTACATATTTGCAATAATTTCGTACTTGAGCTCCTGTCTCTTAGAGGCAAGTAGCCCACCCGTTGCTTCGGCAGGTTCGTCCCCAAATGCCTTGGATGTGTTGTTAGTAAGTAATCCTCGAAGGAGCCGCATCACAGTCAACATACTCTCTTTCTATTCAAAGACATCGGTCGATGATTTGGTGTTTGGATATCGCGATTCGCATTTATCAACAATTAGCTATATGGTTCTAAATAAGATGTTTTTGATCTCTTCGTCGTGCAAGTTGGACAATTGACCATTAAATTCGCTTCGTACAAAGTTGGCATCGAAGTTGTTCACCAAGTTCTTGGTGAGAATTGGGTCGTACCGTTTGGACAATTCAATTGACTGGAGGACCTTGACGTAGTCGAAATTGGTGGAGGTTGAAAATTGGCTACCAGAGCCTAAAAGAAGCTCGTTCTTGAGTTGGTCGTTGACGAAACCAAAGTCTTTCTCGAGCTGGTGTACGCCAGTCTTTGAGAACTTGTTGTTGGTTATGATGTACTCGTACCAAAGACCACAGACGGACGAGACCACTTGGTTTACTATGATATAGTAGTCACTGGGAATGAGCTTTCGCTTGAGACTGTTAAGGTACACTGGGAGGTTTGAGATCAACAGGCTGAATTGACTGGAGTTATCTCTCAACTCGTCCAAGTCCCATTGGCTGCTATTGATGTATTCCTTCAAGTTGTTTTTTATGCCTTTCTTGAAGAACCGATCGTACCTTCCTCTGATGTCATCTACCAACTTATGGTATTGATTGAAGTTGGTACCAAATAGATTAATATCCCTGTCGTATTCTTTATTGGCAAGCGACTTGTAGATCTTCCAGAGCTGAATAAAAATCAACTCTTCACTCCATTGTCCCAAATGATACAAGATGAATCTGGCAGAGCAGAATATTTCAGTAAGCAACTCCAAACCCTTCAAGCTGTCAGACATACTAGAAGGTTTCTTTGAAGAGCTGTCCATTCCACCAGGTATGAAGTTCAACACAGTCAGCAGGCTATAATTGTCGTCAAATTTCTTGAGGGCCAGTCTCAAGTAGTCGTGATAGCTTTCGATCAATTTGAGCTGGATGTTGGAAACATATTTCAACTGGAATTTCACCATTCGCATAGCACTGTAATGGGTGGTTAGGTTGTTGAATAGCTTGACCACGTTCAATGCTGAGTACGTTGGCCTCAAGAGCTGATTGCCGAGATTCAGGCCCTCGCTATCATCCTCGTCTTCTTCAACAGATTTGTAGTCGAGGTCGATATTCAATGCGTTCGGGTCTTCTATGATCTCCGACCTGAAACGATTGTTGGCCAATATACTCTCAAAGTTCAACCAATTAGAAGTTCCTAGTCTTTCCTTGTCACCTTGTAACAAGACGTCTGCTGTCAATCCCATCCACTTCTTTGTTGGCACCTTATCCACATTGACCACAAATGGGTTGAACATGTAGCTGTTACGGATCCTTTGGTCAAATGATGTCAACTCGTAGATTAAGTGTGAAAGTAAGCGTCCGCTTTTGTCGTAATTCACAGCATCGTTCGCCGAGTTAAACTCTTCAATTTTCTCATTCAACACACTGACAGTCAGCATCACCTTCTGTCGTATTGGCACCAAAGCCGAGGCTATTATCTGGTGGAACATTATAAGCTTGAAAGGCTTATAAGCCTGATTTATCACCAACTCGAAAAGCTTCACATTCTTGGAGAGGAACTCTTCCACGAAACTGAAGGCCCACTCTGGCCGAGAAAGCTTATTCGTATCTCTTTTGGTGTTGAAGTGGAAGTTGAACCTGCCCACAAACGGCTCCAAAAGAATGTCTACGGCCCACCACGTATCCGGGTATACTGGTAGATGGCTGATGGCCTGGAGAGAAACCAAGGATGACACCAAAGCGTTCAACAGCACCAAATTCTCCGGCTTCAAAGAGTCTGCAGAAAAGTCCGACCCGAGCCAGTTGATGCTATTAAGCAATTGTTGTAGCTGCTCACTCAATTGAACTCTGAAACTCTGCACTTTGGCATCAAACTGCTGCTTCAAGGCCTTCTCCACCTCCCTCGACACCTCTACCGCCTTTTCACTGCCCAAAGTCAGGTCCACAATCCGCTCGTACGTCTCCTGGTACTTTGCAATGGTGCTGCTATTCAACTGTTGTATGGCATCCTCGATCAACTCAGCTTCTGCCAAATACAGCAGCGATTCCACCACCAGCTCACGGGCCTCGTACATCTCCTTCAAGTCCTCCAACACCTGGAGATACGGGTGCTGCTCCATCAATTCCCTGATCAAAGCAAGCGACTGCTGAGAGTCTTGCACGCTTAACGAGGACAACTTCTCGATTATGTTAGCAACCACCAACGTCGTCTGGCTATCTTCAAACGAATTGGCCTGCAATTTCGAGTGGGCGGCGGCATTTTGCTCTTCGATCCGTTTCTGCACCTCCTCGATCTTCACGTCCACCGTGTCAAGGTCTCCCACCGTAATTATACTCTGATTTACTATGTCCATTAGGTGTTCACACACTTTTGCTGGAAGCTACGAAATGCGACACCGAAAAATTGCAATGAAAAATTTGACATTCAACAGCCAAACAGCAGATACAGTAACCGTTGACAATGCAGGCACCGGTTGTATATATGAACACTGCCACCGAAAGGCAGAGTGGCCGTGAGGCCCAAATCTCGAATATCACTGCGGCCAAGGCCGTGGCCGATATAATCAGAACGTGTCTTGGGCCCAAGGCCATGTTGAAGATGCTTCTTGATCCTATGGGAGGGATCGTTTTGACTAACGATGGCCACGCCATTTTAAGGGAAATCGACGTGTCACATCCTGCTGCCAAGAGTATGATCGAATTGAGTAGAACCCAAGACGAAGAAGTTGGTGACGGTACCACCACCGTGATCATTCTTGCCGGAGAGATTTTGACCCAGACGTTCCCGTACATAGAGAAGAAGATCCACCCGGTTGTGATTATCCAGGCGTTGAAACAGGCTTTGACAGATGCCTTGAAAATCATCCACGAGGTGTCGATTCCGGTGGATATCCACAACGACGCTGCCATGATCAAATTGATCAAGGCCAGTATCGGTACCAAGTATATTAACAAGTGGTCTCAAAAGATGTGTGAGTTGTCGCTCAAGGCTGTCAAAACGGTATATATTGAGCAGGGTGACTACAAGGAGATTGACACTAAGAGGTACGTCAGAATCGAGAAGATTCCAGGTGGAGAGGTCGAGGACTCTGAGGTGATGGATGGAATATTGTTAAACAAGGACGTAACACACCCCAAGATGAGAAGACACATAGAAAACCCCCGTATTGTGTTGTTGGATTGTCCGTTGGAGTACAAGAAGGGTGAATCGCAGACTAATATCGAGATCACCAAAGAAGAAGAGTGGAACCGTATTTTGCAAATCGAAGAAGAGCAGATCAAGATGTTGTGTGAGCAGTTATTGGAGTTCAAGCCCGATTTGGTCATCACTGAAAAGGGTGTCAGTGACTTGGCCCAACACTACTTGTTGAAGGGAGGTGTCACGGCTTTGAGAAGAGTCAAAAAGACTGACAACAACAGAATCGCTAGAGCCACTGGTGCCACCATCGTCAATCGTATTGAAGACTTGAAGGAGTCGGATATTGGTACCAGATGCGGTGAGTTCCGTGTCGACTTGATCGGTGATGAGTATTTCACCTTCATCACTAAGTGTGAAAACCCCCAAGCTTGTACAATTTTATTGAGAGGAGCCTCCAAAGACATTTTAAACGAAATTGAAAGAAACTTGCACGACGCCATGGCTGTCACTCGTAATGTGATGTTTGAACCATCATTGTCCCCAGGTGGAGGTGCTACAGAGATGGCCGTGTCAGTGAAGTTGGCAGAAAAGGCCAAGTCTATCGAAGGTGTCGCTCAATGGCCATACCAAGCAGTTGCGGATGCTTTCGAAGTAATCCCAAGAACATTAATCCAAAACTGTGGTGGCCATCCTATAAGGGTCTTGTCTCAGTTGAGAGCCAAACACGCTAGTGGTAACCACACCTTCGGTATTGATGGTGAAAATGGCCGTGTGGTTGATATGAACACCTACGGAATTTGGGAACCAGAAGTCATCAAACATCAATCTATAAAAACTGCCATTGAAAGTGCCTGTCTCTTATTGAGGGTTGACGACATTGTCAGTGGAGTTCGCCAGCAAGAGTAACTTATATATATATAATACCAAACGCCTCCGGGACCACCATCTCTACCGTCCCTTACAAATTAAGTTTATTACCAAACGCCTCTGGGACCACCATCTCTACTGTACCTTAGAAATTAGATTGATTACCAACAGCCTCCGCGACTGTCTGAATAATAATTATTACTTACATTTGCCTCTAGTAACTGCCTCCAAAGGAACCCGGTGCACCTGTTAACGAGCCTCTCCGTCCTACAAGCAAAAGCTGGTCCCCGACCTGTCTCATTCCTCACTGCTTGCTCTGGATCGGCTAGTTTACCTTCGCTGCTTAGGTAGTCAACTAAAAAAACGGCTGCAACTTCCCGCACCTTATTTTGGTTTCGGACTAAATAAGTAAGAATCGGGTACCTACGTAATATAGCAAGATGAAATTTCCCTTGTGGAACACTGACTCTTTGTTGACAAATTAATCCATAATCGGTAGCTGCTGCAAACAAAGAGTTTGTGGAACTTTGAATCAATCAAATCTTCACTCTGGAATTCTGAGCCAACGATTTATTTTTTCTTCCTGGAAAAGGCTTTGGTTAATCTCCTACCATAAACATTTGGACAACCTTGCTAGTTTGCTTTATCCCAGTAATCAGCTTTTGTCCGTAGTTTCAGTTGCATCTCAGATCACCCCTGACGGACTTGTCCAAGTTTTTCCTTCATTCATTTTCTTGTCTTTTCTGCCTTGTCACTTTTCCTATTAAACCTTTCGTTGCATGTCAATTCCTCCTCTACCCTTTCGGGTCAAAACCACTGTGTCATGGCCTGGTGAACAAGAAGGAGATTTAGGGTTTCTCGAAAACGAAATCATCGAAGTCTTCTCGATCGTTGATGAAAGTTGGTGGAGTGGAAAGCTTCGTAGAAACAAATCAGAAGGTATCTTTCCCAAGGACTATGTGAAGATCATTGAAAGCTCTTCCATGGCCAATTCTCTGTCCAACACTCCCAGCAAACAGACCACTCCCATAAAAGATGACTATCGGAACAGCAGAACCAATACTCCCATCAAGTCAAAGCAGCTGCCTCCGAAGAAGTTTTATCCTCAAGACAGCTACAACGAGTTCAGTTTCGACAACAGCTACGAGAACTTAACCAGGTCGGTGGACCCTCACAGCCGTTCATCTAAGCATCTGCCAAAAAGAGATGACATGATCTCCAGACAAAGAGAGATAGAAAGATTTAGAGCTTTGCAGCAACAGCAAGAATATCACATAAAGAAAGCCACTGAATTAGACAAGCAAAAGAGATTTCTGCAACAGGATTTCGGCAGAAATTCGACTGCAAACATACCTGATTCTCCTACCCAAAGGTCGAGGCATAATGGTGGTTCTAAGTTCAGACCACAATCAACGAATTTGGAGTATGCTTACGCTAGACAAGCTTCTACTCCCAACTTTAGAGCTTTAAATCAAACCTACGAATTCAACAACCAAACAGTTGAAAGTTTTTCTCCTGAGTCATCTCCCAGACAAATGAAGTCAAAGCATCCATATTACTCTTTGGGAGACACGGGTGCAGAAGAGGAAATCGACGAGATTGCATTGAAGAAAAAACAGCTTGAATTGGAATTGTTACAATTAGAAGAGCTTCAAAGATCCACCATGCAAATGAAAAAGGCTTCAAAGTCACCATCGAGTCCAAGCAGATTCAAAGTTTATGAAAACTCCAATGACTCGTACATAAGTGAAGACTTGATCTCGTCAAAGAAGAATTATCACTCTAGAGAGGATTTGAGTAAGAAGTTGTCACGCTACGCTACCGATGAGGACGTTGATGCTCATGAGTATGATGGGTCCCCAGGATCGAGTTCCCCACCCCCTCCTCCTCCAAAACACAAGTGGCTGGGCGAGGATAAACAAGTAGACGAGACTCTCTCAAGGATTCCATATGATGCAGATGACTTCAGATTGTCTGGGAACGGCAATAAGATCATGTTGACTGAAGAAGAGTTCTTGAGCTTATCTCAGGTGCAGCAGGAAGAATTAAAGAACTCTATCAAGTCTTTACAGAGTGATGTATTGAACTTATCCGAATTTTCTGCTACCAGTGCCGGATCCTTCCTTAGACACAAATATGAGAAGGAATACCTAGTCGAACAAGAGATTAGAATGAAGAATATGTCACTCGAAGATGAACTCATGCCCTCTGAAATGAATGGTGCCAATAGAGACTTGGAAAATAAGAACTTGATGGATTCCATCTTTCAAGATAAGAAGTCTCGGCACCCTAACATCTTCAAGAAGCTCTTGAAAAAGAAGGAGAACCTCAATCCTTTGGAGCAAAAGATGCAACAAGAAGAGGGTGGAAGGGAGATTGACTGGACTACATTCAAACTGGAGCTCAACAGAATGAATACCTTGTCGAGTCAAGATAAACAAGCTAGAACAAAAAGAGTGGTCAGAGAAGAGCTCTCACTCATCGTGAAACCCTTAGAGTATGTTTCTGGCATCAACACCAATGAAACTGTGGATGAAGATGTCACTGAATTGAAGTTTGCTCCTGGGTACTTTGATAAAGTAGATTCATTTGCAAACCGGTACGAGATTAACTGTGACTTGAACGACTTAATTAGTGATCTAGGTATCAAATTTAGCACCAACAGAGTTAGTCAAGTCAGAGCTGTTTTAATTCACTTTGCCAAATTTAACATCATCGAAGAAAGCGGAAAGATTCAACAGATAAAACCAAAGTTGAATGATATCTTAATGAAAGGCGAAGGATCCATATACCAATTGAACTACTTATTCAAGAAAGTTTTGGACGCATTAAGAATATCTAGTGAACTTGTGTTGGGTTTCTGGAAAAAGCCCAACGAGTTTTATCATGATGAACAGTACATTATTAACCACTGCTGGTTATCAGTTCTTGTCGAAAACCAATTTTTATTTGTTGACTTGTTGAACTTCAAAGATATTGACATTTGCAATATCAGGCAAGATGGCTTCAACGAGTTCTACTTTTTAGCACCACCATTGACCTTAATTGCATCCCACATTCCATCCGTTATAGATTTACAACATGTGACTCCACCTATCGACCAGAATATTGCTTTTTATTTACCCAGATTGTACTCTGGATACTTTAGGAACAAATTGAGATTTGTCAACTTTAACAACGCCTTGACAAGATTGAAAGATTTGGAGATCTTTGAAACCGATCTACAAATACCTGCTGAGGTCGAGTTGTTTACATTGATCAAAACCAGCAAAGTGACCTCCAACGAATACAGTTTGTGTCAAGTTTATTGGAAAAATAACGCCAGGTACGCTAAAATCAAAGCCATTCTACCAGAAGACCAAAGTATTGGAGTGTTGCAAATCTTCTCTGGACCAAAAGGTCTACAAAAACATTTCAAGAACATCCATGAGCTCTCAGTGGTTATACCGATCTATCATGATGGAGAGTCCAAGCCTATTAAGTTTGTACCCAGATATCCAACAGTACAGAGTCAAAACAATGATTTGTACGTCAAGTCACCCCAAACCAACAAGATCATGGTGAGAAACCCCTATAACTTTGAGGTTTTGCAGCATCCTTCTGCCGGCCTTACCAACAGTTCCAAGATCTTGAACCAAGACTTCAAAATCGTCATCGAGTCTCCAAGCGGCAAGTACTTCAAATTATCTAAGGATGACCCAAACAAGCCGTACGGATCGTTCGAAAGTATGATCAAATGCCAAGAATTGGGTCTCTACAGAGGTTTGGTAATCGGTGATAGTGGAAATAGCTGGTACGTTTTTGCCCAATGGGAGTGCACTCCTGGGACTGTTACTTAATTGTCATTTTATGAATTTTAGAGACATCTACCCCTCTATCGTGAGGAATAATCCGTTTGTTTTTAACATTGCATCCATGCATCATCAACACCCCCAAAAAAAACCTAGTTGTCTTAATAGCTTAATACATGCATAGTTACCTAGTCTTCAAATTTTTGCAATCGCGAACGCTTCGGGAATTCTCCATTTATGACGGAAGTGAGTGAATTGAAATACTCCAAGGAGAAGAAAGTAGGAGAGGGAACCTATGCTGTGGTGTACTTGGGGAAGCAGGTGGAGACTCGGAGGCGGATAGCCATCAAGGAAATCAAGACGGGGTTGTTCAAAGACGGGTTGGATATGTCTGCCATAAGAGAAGTGAAATATCTTCAAGAACTCAGGCATACAAATGTGATCGAGCTCATCGATGTGTTTTCTTCGGCAAACAACTTGAACTTGGTTCTTGAGTTTTTGCCGTATGATTTGGAGATGTTGATAAAAGACCAGTCAATCACCTTCAAGCCATCAGACATCAAGTCGTGGCTACTTATGACATTAAGAGGAGTCCATCATTGTCACAGGAATTTCATATTGCATCGAGATTTAAAGCCCAATAACTTGTTGATAGCACCAGATGGGCAGTTGAAGATTGCTGATTTCGGGTTGGCTCGGTCCTTGGGTAATGCCAACGAAGATCTTTCCCCCAATGTGGTGACAAGATGGTATAGAGCTCCCGAGTTGTTATTCGGGGCCAAGCACTATACTTATGCAGTGGATATATGGGCAGTTGGGATAATATTTGCTGAACTTATGTTGCGTATCCCCTACTTGCCTGGAAGAGATGATGTTGATCAGTTAGACGTCACATTCAGGGCATTGGGGACTCCAACCGAGCAAATATGGCCCAATGTTTCATCTCTACCTCTTTACAATGCGTTGCAAGTATATCCCCCACCTTCTAAACAAGAGCTTCGAAACAGGTTTATTGCAGCTACAGAGAAAGCACTCGATCTCTTGACGAGCATGACTCAGTTGGATCCTAGCAGGAGATGTGATCTGACCCAGGCTTTGCTACACGATTATTTTGTAGAGTCTCCCAAACACACCAAACCTTCCAAGCTCCCTAAGAAGGGTGGAGAGGAGGATAAGGAGGAGCTGAATAAGAAGAGAAAGCTCTGAATGTATTATGTATATTATATAATAGACGAATCTCCTATATGCACTAGATGAGTTGTTTGACATGCCGTGCAATTGCCCAGGCTGCTGTCACTCCAGGGCTTTCAATACCCAATAAGTTGACGAACCCAGGGTATCCTTCTTCCTCTTTTATGATGAAATCACAGAAATTCTTCTTGGAATTCTCTGGTGAAGAGATTTTCGGTCTTACTCCGGAGTAAGATGGCAGCAATTCACCTGTTTGAATAGCTGGGAAATATCTCTTGACGGCCTCATATGCAGCATCAAGATTACGGCGACTCGGAGTGTAGTCTATGGCATCTGCACTATCGACGTTGAGCCACTCAATGTCTGGACCAAACTTGACCTGGCCTCCGATATCGAAAGTCAAGTGAGTCCCAAGAGAAGAAGCGTTGGGATTCGGGCATGGATATATCAATTTATCGGTAAACTTGCCCAAAGACTTTATTGGCAGGTAGCTGAAGTATGTCCCTTTAGCAAAATATGGTTTATAATGCCTCTCAGGAGGTAGAAGAAGGTTAGATATCTTTTGAGCATGCAACCCTGCTGAGTTGATTACCACGTCAGCCGTGAATTCAAAAGCTTCTTCTTCTTCTGTTTCACACAAAACGGTATAGTTTGGTCCAGAGCTATTGTAACTGACCCCAGTAACCTTGGTATTCACGGCAGTCGTCCCATCGTGATTTTCGAATTGGGTGTGATGGTATAGCAAATATTCATGCACCGATATAATACCGGTAGTTGGACTGTTCAACGCTAGAACCCCTCCTATATGCGGGTACTTTGAACTGAACTCACTTTTGGAGAGAAATTCTGTCTTCACGTTGAGCTCTTTGTTGGTTAACTTGTGTAGTTTGTGAAGATATTCGATCTCAGAGTCATCGTGAGCCACCAATAACTTCCCACACTTGTTGATAGGCACTTGAACGGAGCTAAATTCACCTTTGTCTAAAGCATTGTATATCATTTGCTTTCCCTCGATACATAGTTTGGACTTCAAACTGTTTTTAGGGTAATACAAGCCGGCATGGATCACTTCAGAGTTTCGTGAGGTTGTTTCCATTCCTAAATGCAGATTCTTTTCGACCAAAAGGACATTATGGCCCTCCTTTTGAATTTCTGAAGCAATTGCTGTCCCTACTATCCCACCACCTATCACTGCATGGGAAAAGTCCGACCTCAATACTCTTGAGGAATGTAGGTAACGCAATGGTCTCATGCAAGTCGATTCTTTTTTCCAGTGAGTCAATTTCTAAAATTGAGTCAAATGAATTTATGATGCAATGGGCGGCAATACTGAGCTCATTTTAGCATCTCAATGGAAATAAACACTGTCAATGAATGTAGACGTCCGAATTGACCTGCACTGATTTTCCAGTGATTTTTCCGCTTGTATTTTATTTTTTACTTGTAAATGTGTTGAGTTTTATCAGTTTAGTGTGAATTTCACAGATAATCTATAATACCAGGTAAATCCCAATTCGAATGAAAAATCAACCAAAACTCCTGACCCTACTCCCTTATCCTTCGAAGGCCCATTATAACACACACAGACACTTTATATCTTCTTCACCTAGCTGTGCACCTGTAGAATGCCAGCATCTTGGTCTATTACTGCAAATTCCGCGACAGGAATTATTTTCAGCTCGATGACATGGAGAAGCTTGAAAGAATTAAGAGGTTGAAAGAGGCTCGTAAAAATGCCCTTTTGGAGAACACCAAGGAAATTGCCGTTGAAAGGCGAATTAGGAGACTTCAAGAACTCAAAAATGACACAGAAGCCAAGGAGCAGGCTCTGGAGTCTCCCCAGATCGTGGATAACAACCATAAGAAATCCAAGCTATTGAGCTACACCATCGAAGAAACTGATAAATGGAATGAATTACAAGAGTCCAAGCGTCTTAAGAAGGGCGAGGGATTCGAGAACTGGAACCAGGTGGCGGCAATGACGTATAAAAAAGAGATCTCTAACTTACCGGTTGCTACAGAAGAGTATCAGAAACAGAAGGCACAACTCGAACAGAAGTATGCGGCCGAGAAGCCGGTGCTAGTGCTAGATCACAAACCTACTGCAGAAGCCACAAAGGCACTTGTGGCATCGATCCACGAAAGTGACTCCAGAAAGTCGAAGAAGAGAAGAAAGAAGGACCATGGGTCTACAGATGCATATATCAACCAGAAAAACCGGGATTTCAACCAAAAACTCGACCGTCAATTCTCCTCCAAAGACTAAGGCTCAGCCTTCCCTGTTCACGACCCAACGTCATGTATATTACCCTGTATCATAGATAACACTATCACTCTACATATAGTTACCCGGAATAAGATGCTCGCAGAAAAGTTGGAAAAACTGAAAAATATCGAACTCACTAGTAACAGTCAAACCGCTAGTTATAAATCGCTATAACTTGTATTGATTGGGTACCATTCATCTGTTTTATTGGTGTTGTAAAGTACAACCATACAGGTCATCGAGTGTGATTAGTTTTTCTGTCACGTTCGACAAAAATAGCATTTACAGCGTCCACACTAAAGCGAGCTCCAAATAATGGCCAAAGAAGAAGAAGAGAGAGAAATAAGAGACGAGGAATCCGAACAGCATTCTTCTGAAGGAGACGGAGATGATGTCATGGAGGATTCTTCTGAAGAAGATGACGATGAAGATGATGACGAAGAAGCCATCAAAAAGGTACGTGAAGGCTTTATTGTTGATGAAGAAGACGACGATGAAATAGAACACTCCAAAAAGAAGAAGAGAAAGCACAAGAGGAAGCAAAGGTCTGCAGACGACGATGCTTTAGATGAGGATGACTTGGAATTGTTAATGGAAAACTCTGGCCAGAGACCAAAAACCAGTGAAGGTCAGTTTAAGCGTCTTAAAAGAGCCCAATCTGAAAATGCTGAAAGTGAAGACCAAAAAGAAACAGGCAGAGAAAAGGGGTTGAATGACTTCTTTTCTGACGACAACGAATCCGAAGGAGAAGCTTCAGACGACGGAAATGACAGATTGCCTGATGAAAGGAATGTGTTGAACGAGTTCGAAGATTTTATTGAGGAGGAAGACTACAGTGACGAAGATGAAGCTGGCAGAGAAAGAGCCAAGAGAGAACGAGAAAAGAGTAGACAGGGCCCAAGATTGGATACTTCAAAGTTGTCTGACGTGGACAGAGAAAGTTTGCAGCAGTTGTTTGAAGTCTTTGGAAGTGGAAATGAATATGACTGGGCTTTGGAAGCTCAAGAAATTGAAGACGACGGTAATGCAGAGAGCATGGAGCCAACCACTTTGGACGAAGTGTTTGAGCATGCCGAGTTGAAGGAACGTATGTTGACTGAAGAGGATAACTTGATCAGAATCATAGACATTCCTGAGAGATTCCAAACATACAGATCCAACTTGAACTACGTGGATTTGAATGAAGAAGAGTTGGCACTCGAAAAGGCTTGGATTGGAAACATTCTTTACTTGGAAAGGCAGGGACAATTGGATCCAAATCTTGAGATACCTTTCAAAGATGCTGTCGGAAAAGTCATCGAGTTCATTTCCAAGGACTCATTCGAAGTTCCTTTCATTTGGACTCATCGTCGTGACTACCTTCTACATGCTGAAGAAGTAGTGAATGCTGACGGAACCACAAAAGAAGTCGTAAACAGTTTATTAGTGGAAGACGATCTTTGGAGAGTTGTCAAGCTCGACATAGAATATCATTCTCTTTACGAAAAAAGATTGAGCTTGGAGAAGCTAGTTGAATCTTTGAATGTGGGTGACGATCTTCTTAAAGATATCAATTCTTTGGATTCTATGGTTTCGATTCAGGATTTCCATGATTACATTTATTTCACATACTCCAAAGAGATCAAAAAACTCTCAGAGAAGAGGGAGACGGAATCTACTAAACAAGATAAAGACGACACTGAAAACAAGAATGAGGAAGTTGAATTCCCCGAAGAGGTTCCCGAGCCAGCAAAGACAACCAAAAAGCATTTCAAATACGCTATTTTCGAGAGAATTAGAGAAAACGTTTTATACGATGCTGTGGAAGCTTACGGTATAACTGCAAAACAGTTTGGTGAAAATGTGCAGGATCAAAGTTCTAAGAGGTGGGAAGTACCTTACAGAATCCATGCTACTGATGACCCTTACGAATCCCCCGAAGATATAATCGAAAGAATTTGTGAAGACGATGATGTCTTATACAAGGATCCAAAGAATGCCCAAGGTGCTGTTAGAAAGTACTACTCTGAGTCCATCTTCCACAATCCAAGAATTAGACATGAAGTCAGAAGCACATTTAAGAATTTCGCCTCTGTAAGTGTCGCTGTTACTGAGAAAGGTAAGATAGCTATCGATACTCACAGTCCATTTTACGACATAAAATATGCTATTAATCGTTCTCCTGCCGATTTGGTACGTAACCCCGATGCATTTTTACGTATGCTCGAGGCAGAAGCTCAAGGTTTAATGGTAATAAAAGTTGAAACTCAAGGATTCAAACATTGGTTCGAGTCTATTTTCAATTGCTTGAAGTCTGACGGTTTGTCTGAAATCTCAGAGAAATGGAACAAGGAAAGAGATATCGTGTTGAGGATGGCATTTGCCAAGTTGATGACAATGATTTCCCTTAATACCAAGGAAGATTTACGTAGCGAGTGTCAAAGATTGGTCGCCCACGAAGTTCGTAAGAGATTCATCGCCAAGCTTGACCAGGCTCCTTTCACTCCATTTGGGTTCGATAAAGGAACAAAACCATCGGTATTGTCGATTTCATTTGGTAAAGGTGATTTTGATAGTGCCGTTATTGGGGTATTTGTGAGAGACACAGGGAAAGTTGACGAACTATTCAAGTCTGACCATAATCCTATTAGAGATCCAGAAAGTCAAGACTTATTCAGTGGTCAATTGAAGTCATTCTTAGATACATCTTTGGACGGAAGAGCTCCGGATGTGATTTCAATTGCTGGTTACAACCCTAATTCCAAACGTTTGTACGATATTATTCGTACCTTCGTTGAGAGAAATAATATTACTGTCAATACCGAGGATTTATCAGAAGAAGTGGAATCACCACCATTGGTTAAAGTCATCTGGGGACAAGATGAAACAGCAAGGTTGTACCAGAACTCTCAACGTGCTAGGGTTGAATTATCTGACAAGGCTACTCTTGTTAAGTATTGTTACGGTGTTGCTCGTTACATCCAAAATCCTCTCTTGGAATACATTTCCTTGAAGGATGATATCTCGTCCTTGACCTTCTACGATCATCAAAAGTTGATTCCAAATGATTTGATTGCTGAGACACTTGAAACATGTTTTGTGGACATCGTGAATATGGTGGGTGTTGACATCAACGAAGCCGTCAGAGACGAGTATCTCGCTCAGTTGGTCCCCTACATTTCTGGATTAGGACCTCGTAAGAGTTCAGGATTACTCCGTAACATCCGTACCAAGTTGGGCTCGTCATTGGCAACTAGATCTGAGTTGATAGAACACGAACTTTCTACAGCAAACATTTTTATCAATTGTTCTTCTTTCTTATACATCCCTTATGAAGAAGGAATCTCTGTAAGTGATGGTTCAGTTGAAATCTTGGATGCTACAAGAATTCACCCAGAAGATTATGACTTGGCACGTAAAATGGCCGCTGATGCTTTGGATTTGGATGAAGAAGACATTGGAACTATAGAAGAACAAGGAGGTATCATTCACCAATTGATGCAAGAGGGTGTGAATAAAGTTGACGAATTGAATTTGACTGCTTATGGTAAAGAATTGGAGTCTAAGTTTGGCAAGAAAAAGTATGCCACTTTGCAAAGTATCAAAGAAGAGTTGGTGAACAACTTTGAAGAGTTGAGAAGGTCTTTCCACATTCTAGATTCCACCGAAGTTTTCACAATGTTGACGGGTGAAACCTCAAAGACTTTCGCTAGAAACTCCATTGTTCCTGTGACTGTCAGTAGGGTTGGAAGAAACTTTCGTGACATGCAAAATTCAAGTATTAAGTTTTTAAAAGTAGTCACTCCTTCCTTGATTCAAGGAAACATCGAAGAGAGATATATTCCTCAAAACATGGATGTTGCTCAAGGGCAGGTATTGCAAGCAGTTGTTCTCGAAGCTTATTATGAAACTTTCCAAGCTCAATTCAGTATTTCTGAACAAGACATAAAAAGGGCAATGCAACCAAGAGTGCACAAGGATCCTCTTAAATGGGATATCAATGCCGAGGAACTCGATAAGCAAAAAGAAGTTGCTAAAGAAAGAATCAAACAAGCTAAGACCCGACACGTCCAGCATCCTTTGTTCCATAACTTCAACCACAAGCAAGCTGAAGAGTTTTTGGCTCCTCAGTCAGTTGGAGATTGTGTTATCCGTCCTTCGTCAAGAGGCCCACAGTTTTTGACTGTTACTTGGAAGGTTGGAACTAACCTCTTTCAACATCTTGTGGTAGAGGAAAGACTTCGGGGTATAGCAAAAGAGTATGTGGTTGAGAATAAGAGATACGGAGACTTGGATCAATTGATTTTCCAACACATCCAGTCGATGGCCAAGAAGGTCCATGAAATGATCCGTCACCCTAAATTCAGGGAAGGTACCTTATCAGAGGTTAATGAATGGTTGGACTCTTACACAAAGGCCAATCCCAAGAGTAGTGCTTACGTCTTCTGCTACGATCACAGAGCCCCTGGGTGGTTCTTGCTACTTTTTAAAGTCAATGTTAACACCCCAATTACAACTTGGCATGTAAAGACCGAAGCTGATGGATTCAGATTGAAGGACTTTTCTTATCCAAATATGCTTCGTTTGTGTAATGGTTTCAAGCAAACTTATAAGAGTCAAGCCAGAACCTTGTCCGAAAGAACTCAAAGACCTGCTGGAGGCAATCCTCAAGCTGCATATGGTAGCTTCGGGTATTGATTCGACCAAATCCTGTATTGTATAAAATTATAGTAATCTAATTGTATTGTAAATTATCGGGATCTCTTGTAAGCGACTCTTAACTTTGATCTAAAACTGTCACCATCAACATAGGCCCCCATCAACCATCTGTCACCACCATTTGAGTCAGAAAACTCATTACGGGAGTGCAACACCCTTCTGTTATCAAAGATAACGCAAGTGCCCTCAGGGAGCTTGATTTCAAAGTTGTTGATGGGATCATTGATATAATCCTCAAAAAGTCTTAAACCTCGAATGAAATCATTGAACAACATATGGTTCCCATTTTCTGTAGCAGAGGCTCCTCCCATGTTAGTAGTCTTTGTTATTCCTAACTCGAAGGGTCCCTGGAAGGGAGGTGAATAGTTGACTTCTTTGATGAATGGGTATTGAGTCCGGGTATCTACAAGCTCGTCCTCCACAATCAAAGGTCTCTGGTAGTAGTAGAACTCATTGTCGTTATCATATTTATATGTCAAAGGAATCATTGTTAATGCCATGTATGCTGAAGGGTCTACTTCCCGAATATGTTTGGCAGCTAGAAAAGAGTCACAGAAGATGTTTTCGCCGCCTACCGTTGAATTCTTTATGGAGTGTAAAAGCTGCAACCCTGGTGGAGACTCATAGTATAGTAAATCCATATGCAAAGGCAAAAACACATTGGTATAGGCTATATTTTTAGCATCCTTTATGTTCTTCACATCAAACAAAGTTCCATAGAAAGTCTTTTTGATGTAGCCAAATCTTTCCGCCATTTTTGCAACAGGCCAGTCCTGAGCGTTTTCTTCAGTCATGACTTGCGACATTTCCATGTCTGGTGCTTCATTGACAAACACGAGCCCATATTTGTTGAGGCTTTCCACAACTTCGTGGAAGGTTTTATCGTTCTTTAAATAATCGTCGTAGTTGACGTTCATGTCTCCAAAAACTTTAGAGTATTTTTCGTTGTTCCAAAACTCTTTTTCATATCCAAAGAACTTCCCTTTAAGTCTTGAAGATCTTGTAGCAAAGTGCTCCAAGAACTGTCTTGAATAGTTGGAGACGTGCTCTTTCTCGTTTTGGACCCAAACTACCTCCAAGGCCTGCTCTCCTTGGTCATTGGTAACGATTTTGGGCTCACTCTTGACCTTCAAGTCCCGGCTGATTTGACCCGTGGTAAAAAGCTTCTGGCTAGAACCCTCTTCCACCGATTCCGGGGAAGTGCATGCGTCTCTCAAAAACACATTGCTGAACTGGACGGATTGGTTTTCGTCAAATGCAACGCTTATGTAGTTGTGATCGTACTGGATCACTGCCAACAGCGAATTGAAGCGACTGGAAAAGAACTGCCTGGAGTTCGTCACGGTTTTACTGAAAATTCTGGAGAACATATCTGGTGCTGCTTATCAACGAATAATTTGAAATCTGGGGACTTTATGGATGCGAAATTTATTTGAATCTATAGATTTATAAAGAGAAAAGACCGGTTCTTTTTTTCCCGAATGGGTAGATGAACAAGGCAGCTGCAAACAAACCCACACTGATACCGATAGACACTTCGACCATAGTGACACCAAAAGATAAGGAACCACTGTCTGTGGAAGAGGAGCCCGTTGTAGAGTTATTAATGATTGCGTTGGCTGCTTTGACACCAGCTAACAAAGAGCTTTGGGATGCGATACCAGATGGCACTTGCACAAAGATTCCCGGAAGCATAGCACTCACGGCTAAACCTTTACCGACTCTCGAGTACAAATTTCCCAACACTCCAATTATGAACGCACCAATAGCAGCAGTGAATTCTGAGACATTTGCAAAATGTTTACCAGCAAAGTAGGTACCAACGTATCCTGAGCAGGCTATAACTATCATAATTGGTAGTTGTTTGAAATCTGCTTGGTTAATTAATGCCAAGCAACATGTGAAAGCGGGAATGAGGAGAATTCTCCATTTGTCGTCAAGAGTGTGGTTGGTTCTGCAAGTGGTTTCAGAAGTGCTGTTCTTATCTACCCACCCATACAAGGCGGCACCCAAAGTGATTCCAAACCCCAAAAATAACGAATAAATAATAGCATAAAACATTCTAACTGAACCAGCTACCAAGTTTCTTGATTGCAATTCTAGGGACCCACACAAAATGATATACCCTGGTAAAATCAAAGCGAGTGATCCCTGAGTGATGGCTGAAAAGCAGAATGTACTTCCTCCGTTGATGGAACCTATTCCTCTAGAAATAAATGCAACCACAATAGATGCGGTGACCTCAAACACAGAGGAATATAAGTTGGATTTCGATGAAACAAAAAATTGAAGATATCCAACACACAAACCGACGCCAAAAGCAATTGGAATGTCTGTCCAACCACCACCAAAAGCGAAAGGGCAAACGCAGGCAGACCCTAGTCCATAAAGTAGAACGCACACCCATGGGTTGAAGTTATTCTTCAGCTTGAAGATCCTGGCCAATTTGGCCGAGGCTTCTTCTACTCCCATCATATCATGAATCACACTCTTGTAGATTTTGTGAGTTTCGGAAAGCTTAGATAAGTTAACACCCTGAGAACACTTGATCAAATGAACTTCTGAGGTTCTTGTAGCAGCATCACCAAATGCCATAATCATACATCCTGGAAAGTAGATGAATTGTCCGTCAATCTCTAACACTCTACTGGTCATGACCATATACTCTTCGAGTCTATGGGTTGGAGCTCCAAAGAGCATCAATGCCTTACACATAAGCATGATGAACCTTTGTCTTTGTAAGATGTCAGAGATGTGTACTGTAATTCTGAGTTGACGATCCTGATTCCTCTTCGCTCTACGAAGTTTCTTGGACATCTTAGATGGCATATCGGCTGGGTTGACGTTGGTCTTCTTATGTATTTTTGGTCTTGCATTGGCGAAGGATGGAAGTCCTTCAATGGGTTCCTCAGTATCTGGATCACCAGTGTCGATTTGTGGGGCACTTGAAGTCTTTTTACCAAAGGGAATATTGTAGACCTTCTTTCCCCCATGTTTAATGCCCTCTTTGAGACCACTGAATGTGATGCCAGTAGATGCTCTCGAATCGACCTCATGAATGGTAGAAGTGTCGCCAAAGGTCAAGCTAGAAGTTGACTTGGACTCATCTGGGTTTTGGTACAACTTTAATAAAGAGGATAGAACCCCAGCTTGAACTTTGGTTGGGGGAGCAATATTGACCTCTGAATCATCGTCAAGCATGATAAACTCATCCCTGTCGTTATACTGGACATCACCACGGAGAAAAAGGTCCGGGTTTGGAGCATACAACCCATCTGCTCTATGTTGCTCGTCCTCGTCGACATCTGCCCCATCCTTATGAATGGTGTCACTTGAAGAGCCTCCAGGAGCATTGAGCATGGTATCGTTAGAAGTGCCATGGGCTCCTTCGAAAGTGACCGAGTGGTTCACAGTCGGTTGTTGCATCGAAGCAGGCACATGGACGTTGATTAAGTTTCGGGCTTCATTGTTCAACTGTGCAAAGTCTAGTCTCTGAAGTTCGATATTCTCGTTCTCCATGCCAATCTCGTCCTCCTCATCAATAGTCTTTTCTCTGGAGTTTCGAGTGGCACCAGGAGCGAGGCCTCCACCACTTAGACCATAGGATCCAGGGTCGTTCAGAAGTAATCTTCCAACAAAAGTATCTGATTGAGAAGGAGCCTCCGGGTACTGCTGATCAGATAAAGATACCTTCTTGAGAATATCCTTGAATATAGCAGCACTTCTACCCTGGGATGTTGCATTAGAGCTGTCGTGTGACGCAGTGTTGTCTATTTGGTCTGTTATATCGGTTTCACCTCTATGAAACCGAGATGCAAGGGAGGGTCTTCTGAAGAAGTGGTTCCTGATCGAAGATGCACGGGATATCTTGGAGGCCTTAGAGCCCTTGGAAGTTTGAGATTCCAAGCTCTTTCTTGACTTCAAGGATTGCACCTTACTTCCAGATATACGGGAACCATGGCCACTCCCCACGTCGTTGTGATTGGATGTGGACTTGTTAAGTTCATCTTCGTCGGAAGAGGTCTCTTCCAAATGGTCAGGGACCTCAAGATCACACAGTCCCACATCGCTTCCTTCATCTGAGTCACTCTCTGGATCGCCAGCATCGTTGGGCTGAAACTGAAAGTGTGGTAGATTGGCAGCCAGGCCTTGATCCACTGCCTCGATTTCAGAGTCAGAACTATCGCTGTTTCCCAAGGAAGATGTGTTTAAAGAAGAGCCTCCGCTCATGTACGATTGCCTTGGAGAAACCCCCAGCCTTCGGTTGGATAATCGGGCAGCTTTGCTGGTATTGCTAACGATTTTCTTTCCAGCCTTTACAAGGTTGATGCTGGAGCCCGAGCCTTTGCGCATGTGCTTCTTGTAGTTCTGGAGATCGGGGAAGTTAAGCTTGGTGCTGAAGTCATCAGCTTCATCGTCTGAGCTGGGGAAATACCCTGTGCCTTTGTCACGAGAGTCTGACATGGTCGAACACTGGATGTGATGGTTGCTAGAATCGAGGGTTATCGAGTTAAATGTCGGATACCGAGTCGTTTTCAGCAGGGTCAACAAGGAGACGAATGGTTAAGCGGACCGCCAAGGAATCTTGTGGTTGATCGACACAAATATAAAAATCTACGCCGAGTTTGAAAAGATTTAAAAGAAACGGTGCTAGCTGATGTAAGATTCAAACTTGTTACAAGGTGCGGTGGTTTGCTATAAATATATCAGTGCCTCCTTCCGATCCATAACTTGCTAAATTACATAACCAACGGTCTGAGAGTTGTCCGGTTCCTACTATGATGTCTACATATTGTCAGTTTGGCATCAATTATGATTATTGTTCAATTGAGTGCAAATCAAATGTGGCTGCTCGAGATGAGATCAAGATCGGCCGCATATTGACGTTATTATGTATTTCCGTAAATTGCTAGGTTGTGCCCTAAAGTGGCCAAAGGTCTAGTTAAGCATGAGTGGGTCGATTGGCAAGGTCCAGGTAGTATGGATCTAAGCCCCAGGTGGCATGATCTGGTGGTATGTCATACGGACTCTTCCCACTGTACTGCGCAGTACTCTTCAATGTATGCGACGTTGTTGTCGTCAAAGTACTCCTCAGGCACGTAGTCTTCTACATCTGTGCAAACGATGATAGTGCCCCACGCCATTCCGTTCAACAAGTCGTTTAAATCGGCATCTTCGGCGTTTTCAAGGTCTAAAATGGCCTTGGGCATAACCTGGATTTCAAACTGTCTTGAGGAAGAAGGGTTGTACCCGGGGTTGGGGATGTTGTAGGGAGTCTGGTTAAACTTCTTGA
Organism: Yamadazyma laniorum; assembly: GCA_002109505.1. Taxonomy (NCBI): domain Eukaryota; kingdom Fungi; phylum Ascomycota; class Pichiomycetes; order Serinales; family Debaryomycetaceae; genus Yamadazyma; species Yamadazyma laniorum. Next base: position 160,868 of record MVNT01000007.1, on the reverse strand, counting down.
ACACGTCGTCTTTGCCGTTGTACAACAAAGGTTTACCTCCTAATTCATAACGTAGTATCTGTCCTGGATTATGTTGAACGGTGTTGGTGAAGTTTTCAAATACGTTGTCTTGTAACATGTTGGAGATCTTAGCAGCCTGGGCGTTTAGTGCTCCAAGTCCATTGCTTGGGCTCGATGAAGCTTCCTCTTCCTCGATTGAATTGGTGTCAATTAAGTGCTTGTACTTTTCCAATTCGGGCTCCAATGTGACTTTCTTCAACTGTTCCTTTTCTACAAAAACGAAGTACCCGGGGTACTCTGGAAGCGTGTACAGTGGAGCTACTTTCTTGGTCTTTGGTACACTGTTTTTACTTGCAGCTGAGGAATATGAAGGTTTCAGTTGAGAGCTAGGGTCTTCTTTTTTGGGGCTCTTTTCTTCTTCCTTTTTCTCGAAAGGATTGGCAGAACTGAATAGGCTTGTGCTACTGAAGGGGTTAGAAGTGTCCTTAGCGAATGGGTTTGCTGCTTTGGAACCACCAAACAAGTCTTTGGTCAATTCATCTCTTAACTTCGTTTTTGCTTCGAGTTGAAGTTTCTCGTCTAGATCTTTCTGGAGAGCATCTTCTTGTTCCTTCTTTAACTGCCCCATCTTTACAGGGTCTTTAAGTATGCCTCTGAAAGCTTTGACGGTACCCTTCTTCTTAGAGCACTGTTGAGTTTGGGTGCATCCAAATACATAGATCACTCTATCATACAAACGGTTTTCGAAAGGGGCGAATGCTTGTAAGTACAATGCCATTTTCCTACCGCAAGAGTCACATGTGACCAACTTGGGATTAGGCAAAGATTCAGGATGTAGCCAAACTGGCTGTCCACCTAAGATAGTGTCTTCGATGGTAGGCAAGTCATCTTCGCCGTTGACATCGTTCTCCGAGGGAATTTCGATATCCACAAATCCTAATTGAACGTCAGTGACTTTGGAGTCAGCAACGGACTCATCATCAGAGGAGTACTCGTCATTGAAGCTCATAGTAGCTTGTGAAAAATATGATTATGATGTTTTATTGCGATGAGTTGATCGCGGATTTTATTATCAAGTGCATTGTAGCGAAAGAGCTTCCTGGATTTTCATGAGCAATTGAAGAAGAAGGTCGAGATCATCCATGAAGTCGGAGTGATTCATGGCGATATTCGTTAAGCTAATGTTTTTTTTTTTGACGACAAAGTCTATCTATTTGATTTCAGCCTCTCTCTGTTGACGGGGAGGTTGAAGACAAAGAGAGTAAAACAACGGATTGAGAGGGTAACAAGCATTTACAAGATGAGTTAGATGACTTAAGTTATTCAATAGCCAGACGGAATCCAGCTAAAGATTATGTTTTAAACCCGTTGAAAATTCATGCAAGGTTATGCAAAAAAATGTAGACAATAAACTATCATCTTGCCAGGTTGAAATCAGTAACTCTTTAATGAATCCCCGATGAACTGATACCCATACGGAAAGCTCACGATGAAAGTAAAATGCACTGGTGTATTTACAAGACTATTTACATATTTATAAGTACTGTTTGTGGCTGATTTCCTCGTATACTTGGACATTGTCCCCCTCTTCGAAGGAATCCCAGTTGTCAAACGTTAAACCACACTCCTGGCCCTTTTTAACTTCGGAAACATCATCTTTTACTTGTTTTAAAGAGGATAGCGTGCCGTCATATACAACTATTCCCTTTCTGAGAACCTTAACTTTCGATGATCTCTTTATGGTTCCATTGCCAACTTTACACCCAGCAACCTTGGTGTTTTTTCTGTTTTTGTTCGAGATGCTGAAAACTCCCAAAACTGACAATTCTGACAAAATCTTGGTCTCGATTATAGGAGGCAACTTAGAGCTTAATTCGTCAGTGACATCCTCAATCAACCTGTAGATAATGTTGTGCTCCCTGATAGAAACACCATCTCTGCTAGCTTTTGAAAGTGTTGACTTGGGGATCTTGATGTTGAACCCTAAAATACTTGCGTCCAAAGCAGCGGCCATATCTACATCAGAATCACTGGGAGGGCCAGCTTCATACGAAATCACTTTGGCTTTGACAATATCGTTCCCTAAGCCTTCAATGCTTTCTTTAATAGCTTCAGCTGATCCAGCAACATCCGATTTGATGATGTACTTGACAGTTTCTATTTTCTTTTCGTCCCCGAAGAACTCTTCTTTAAGATCCTCATCAGTGAATCCTTGCATCTTCAACTCGTTTATCTTCTCTTGTTTCTGGAGCTCTTCAATCTCCTTTTGCCTCTTCAAATTGATGGATTCAATGTCCTTAAAAGCCTCTAGTTCCTTGTTTCTACTAATTCTATTGTCACACACCTTCTTGGCTATTTGTTCATTCTTGGCTTGAATAATCTGATCACCACTCTCTGGCAATTCTTTCCAGCCCCAGATTTGGACTGGAGTAGAAGGCCCTGCCACCTTTATTGGTCTACCGTTTTCATCTTTCATACCTCTGACTTTACAGTATGTGGTACCACCCACCAATATATCCCCAGTCTTGACAGACCCTCTTGTCACAAGCACTGTGGATATGGGTCCCATTCCTTTGACAATCTCGCTTTCAATGATAGATCCTTCACACGGAACACCAGCTGGCTCAGCCTTGAACTCGTTTATCTCACTCAAGGTAATAATGGCTTCTTCCAACTTATCCATATTAAGCCCGGTTTTTCCACTTACCTGAACAGTTTGGGTATCTCCTCCATAATCTTCAATATCAATGCCATGCCTAGCAAGATCAGATAACACCTTGTCTATTTTAATTCCAGGCTTATCACACTTATTTATGGCAACAATTACAGGGACGTCTGCATTTTTAGCATGCTTGATGGCTTCAAGAGTCTGGGGCATTACGGAATCATCAGCAGCAACTACCAAAATCACTATATCTGTAACATTCGCTCCTCTTTCTCTCATCTTCAAGAAAGCAGCATGACCAGGAGTGTCCAAGAAGGTGATTTGCTTCTTTGAAACTGGAGTGACCACCGAAAAGGCTCCAATATGCTGAGTGATCCCTCCAAACTCTTTGTTTACGATGGAAGACTTTCTCAAGTAGTCTAAAATGGTGGTTTTCCCATGGTCAACGTGCCCCATAATTGTCACAATCGGAGCACGAGTTTTCAATTTTGACGGATCTTCGGGTTGAGGAGCTGGGAACAAGTCAAGGCCACTGTCATCATTCATATTGATCTCGAACCCGTACTCATCTGCAATCAAGGAGACATTTTCTTTGTCAAGAATATAATTATGTCTCATATTGTCGTAGCCCATCGTTTCTAGGGTCTTGAGAAGAGAGTTCAAAGGAATCCCTAAAATGGTCGACAAATTGGATACCAGGACAAATGTGGGAACGGAGATTTTGATTTTTGTTTTGGGAGGTGAATATTTCTTCGTAGGAGTATTCTTCTGTGTCTTTTGAACCGGTTTGGGCGATGGTTTAGTGCTCTGCTTTAGTTTTAAGGCTTCCTTGGCCTTGTTATACTGGGCATTTCGGGTGGCAACACGTTGGGGGACCAGTAGGCCCACCCCAGACTTCTCTACTGAGATTCGGGCCTTAGGGGAGTTGCTGTTGTTTCTATTGGCAGGTCTGGCCGTAGGCTTATTCTTCTGCTGTGGTGCTCCAGGCAGAGTCTTTTCGAACTTCTGAGCAAATCTATTAGGCTTCTTGGGGGACGTGGACGTCTCCACACAGTTGACACTCAGGTACCTAAGATATCGAAGTTGTATTCCACCACACAACCACACATGTCGAGAATATGTAAGCTGCCTTATCGTCGGACTTGCAACAGTATAACGCATCTATGTTAAGAGTGAAAAATTTCAATCGCGAGACAATTAGATCTAATTTGATTAATGAAAATGCTATAGCTAGAGAGCAAGGAATATGTAGTGGCTAATAGTGGAAGAATACGATTACTCTGTGTAGCTGAAGTCTCCGTCGGACGTGATAAAACCAAACACCTTGTTTTCATTCAAAGTGTTGATCAAGTTATCGATGTCTTTGAAGTTACTGTCATCCAATGCGAAACGACGATGTCTGCTTGAATTGATATGGTCGTCAAAGTGATCGTATTTGATCCGGCAGTTTTCACAGTACCCAGGCTTGAGGTCTCGGTCCCGGCTCTTCTCTTCCAACGACTGTTTTTGTTTCTTCATGAAGATTCTTCTCTTTAAATTATTGATGTTCTTGGAAGGCACCTGAGAGATGGTTGGTCCCAAGCCGTTTCCACCACCAGGGAAGGTACCTGAATCCACAGACATTTGGACAGCGTTGGATGTACCGTTGAACCCCGAGGCGGCCACGTCGTAGACCCGAGAATTGGAGTTGTTCATGGGCAAACATGACGAGTTGCGGGCCAAACTTGGTTTTGGATGCTTGAACCTATAGCTGGAATCTACAGGCACATTTTCAACAAGGGGGTCTTCATCTGGATTAGACCCTTGAGAAATGGTGCTGTCATTATTTGAGTTTGGGGGATTCTGGTGCTGAGGTTGCAGGGGCAGATGCAGATGTTGATGAAGATTCAGGTTGAGATGCAGATGCAGACTGCCATCATAATTAGCAGTGCTCGTCAACAAAGAGCTTGTGGAGATCCGTCTGTCTTTTGGTTTTTGGATATTTTCGTAGGCCATGAGTTTCAAGAGTTGTCTATAGTGGGCAGTTTCCTCGAGTTTCTTGGCTCTCCGAAGTTTCTTACGGTCCAGATTTTCCGTGTCTTGAATGAAGGGGCACTTGCCATCTAATGTGAGGTAGAACCTGGGATAATTATCATCAAGCCATTCTCTAACAGCAATTGGCCGTACGCTTTGAGACAAGTCGTACACGTAAATGTAGTTGTTGTCCAAATAATGCAAGTCTTCACGCTTGGCACTGGGGTCTTTATCGGTGGAGCCAAAGATCTTTTCCTCTTTCAACAAATTGACCAAATCACCGTTTTCATAGTTGGCACTATTCATGTATTCCTGGTCATTGACACCCAAGTTCTTTAAGAAACGGAACACCTTATCAAAGTTCCAGACCTTGATTTTCAACGCCGATGCGTCGTGAAATATATCATTGGAAGGATAGCTGGCAGCGGGATTGTATGATCTTCTACTGATGATTATGGTGACATCCTTGTCGTAAAACGGCACCACCAAACTGCCGACAAACTTCAAGCCCTTGTGGGCCCGTCTCTGCTCTATGACGTGGTGCAGGTTGTGGGTGTCGAAGCCTTGGGTGTCGAAGTATACCACGCTGCTCTTCATGATTTTTCGCCAGTTACTACGCCATTCCAGCAACTCATCGCCCACCAACCGGTTTTGTTTGGCCTTGTAGCTGTCCACCTTCAAGCTGGGCTTTACCGCGAGCGCCAGCCTCGAGCTACTTGCGTGGGACACGTTCAGTAGCGCCAAGGGGGCCAAAATATCATGAGTTTCGTCCTGTTGATGGGGTTGCGGCCGAGGCTGGAGCTGGGGAGGGTGCAGATCGAGAGTCACGGGGTCTTTTCCAGACAACTTGAGCTTCTTCTTGTTGGGCAGAGGAACATTGCCACTGGTCTCTCGCAATGGCGGACGTGCCACTCTTTTTCTGTTGATGTCCATGGCACAAGTACAACACGAAGATTTGTTTATTTGGAGGAGCGCGGTTTTGAAGATACAATAGCGTGCGGCCACCGGAAGGAGGTTGGAAGTGTAGAGAGGAAGTGAGTAGAGAGGAAGTGAGTAGAGAGGAAGTGAGTAGAGAGGAAGTGAGTAGAGAGGAAGTGAGTAGAGAGGAAGTGAGTAGAGAGGAAGTGAGTAGAGAGGAAGTGAGTAGAGAGGAAGTGAGTAGAGAGGAAGTGAGTAGAGAGGAAGTGAGTAGAGAGGAAGTGAGTAGAGAGGAAGTGAGTAGAGAGGAAGTGAGTAGAGAGGAAGTGAGTAGAGAGGAAGTGAGTAGAGAGGAAGTAGAAGGGAGTAGAAGGTGTCAGGTAGGTGCAAGCACCGCTTGAGAAGAGGCAGTTGCACTGTCTCTCGCACCGTTCTGGAACCGTTCTAGCACCGCACTGTCTCCCGCCGTCTCTCGCACGTCTCCCAAATCTCTCCCGCACCGTCTTCGCCGCGTTCTTCTACCACTGTTCTACCACCGTTCTTATACCGCAATCTTCTTCCTTCAGCCGCCTCCACTCCTCCTCCATGCTCAGGCTGAAACAAATCTCAGAAGTGTTGTCCCAAGGACTCAAGCCCATTGACACCCCTGGGCCTGGCAGAGAGCCCAGATCGGCCCCAATATCCATTTCGTTGCTCTCTAACAAAGGTGTTCCCTTGAGCACCGTCGTCAGTCCACACTCGAAACTCACCATCGACAACATCAAAATATACCTGCTACTCGCCTTCAACAACTTCAACTCCCGTGACTACCACGAGGAATGGTGCTTGGTTCACGTGGATAGCGAGCTTCGAATTGTGATGCAGAAACTCTCGCTCGAAGTCGACACCGACGATAACAGAATGTATGTGATGGTGTTGTACGACACCACCATGAGCGACGCTATTGCCAAGGCCAAATTGGACGGGCTAGTGCAGGTTTTAAACAAGGGACTACAAGGGTTGAAATAGGTTTTCTTTAGTTGTATAATATTAATATTAGATAATGCTATGATTACTTTAGGTATCCGTTATTACTACTTGTCATTCGCCAAAAAAAACATACTTCACATTGCAAAAGAGAACCGGCCACAACGCAAGCTCACTTACTCATAAGATCAACGTCGTCGTTCTCTTCCTCTTCTTCGTCTTCATTATCTTCCTCCATTTCCATATCATCCATCAAACTCTCCTCGTCAAAACTTTCCTCTTCTGTATCGTACCAGAAATCTTCGTCAACCTGATCGTGTTCGTTATCTTTGGTGGTGGAAGACCCGTTTCCAAACGCATACATTTCCAGCTCCGGCATTATGAAGTCTTCGGGAATGTCGTTCTTGGACTTCTCCACCTCTTGTAACACTTTCTTCTTATAGGCTTCAGGGTTTTTTCTCAATTCCACCGATGCATCGATATTGGCAGGGGATGACACATTGGGGTCCTCCAATAACGAGATGATCGAAATCAACACACTTTCCACCGTCTGGGCCGGGGTCCAGGTTTCGTTTTCAGGCTCGTCCGACGTAGGGTCTCCGCCCTGGTGCAAAATAGAAATACATAATCTTCCATCCTTGTAGACATTAGGATGGTAAATGGCAGGAGTAAACCGGAAAGTGGGAGGCGAAAACGGGAAGTCACTGGGGAATCTCATCTGGCCCTTGAAGTATCCGCCGTGGTACACCGATTCTTTGTTCAACACGATGATGCCGATGTTCCACAAGAAGATGTTATCGTTATCTAACTCGATATGGAACGATGGAATCCCATTTTTGGGGTCGGTCAAGTCTCGAAACTGCCGTTGGAGAATAGCGGCGGCCGACTTGGAGCTCATGATGTATCGACGTTTGTGTTATACGTGTAGATGACTTTGGTGATTTCGAAGCTAGGGGGTTCTTGCGATCTGACAAGTCACAGGAAACCTAGGCAAAAACAACAAGAAAAGGGGGAAAAGCTGGCAAAAAAAACTGCAAACTGTGATGCTAAGGTATCAAATATACTTTTCTTGAGATATGCTGGGAGATGCTATAGAAATACGGCCCAACAGATGACGCTATAATAACTTTAACCACACAATTAGGTTCACAATTAGTAATTCAAAAGGAGAAGAAAACAAAAAAATCTAAGCGGTGAGAACAAGAAAAGAAAAAAATGAAATTGTGACACAAAAAATAGGTCGGAGTTACGGCGAATGTCCCGCGACCGGCGCCTGGTGTGGCGGCAGCGGCGCGGTGCGGCGGCACCAACGAGGAGGCTAGACACGAGTGGGTATATTTGTATGGGTAGAGGCAAGACAGCTATGTAAGCAGATGGGCGAGATTATGAGGTCTGGAGGAAGGTATAGGGCTGGTTTAGGGGTGAAGCAGCTACAAGGGTTGTGGAGTTCACGATGTCTAAACTGCCGACGTAAACACGACATTGTCGTAACCTCTTGTGAGGGACCGCAACGACATTATTTGCACCCAAGTTTCCATTGCAGTAGCAACGGCCCGTTGGCAGTAGAGGGCACCGAGGCACCGAGGAAAGCTACGGGGCGGAAATACGGCTGTACGGACCAGCAGAGTGGTTCCATTAACTTGGGGAGTTTTACACCGTGAAGTAAGATCATCTCACTGGGTGGTTACGTAGGAGTCTAACACTTCTTCGCCGAAGAGACCAGAACCGGTGTGTTGCAGGAGTCCATGAACACCCACCTGTCGTTGGACGATAACAAGGGAACTCTGTTCACTGTGAAACATTGTAGTTTTTGCGGTGGTTGCTTCATGCCCACCGAGCCAAGGTAGCCCATCAAGTACTCCGAGAGGGCCAGTTGGTTTTGCTTAAAGAAGGTACCGTATATGCTTTGTATCCCCCTTAGCCACTGTTGATCATCTACATTCGTCGGATAAGTCTTACTGAAAAGATGGAGGTAAAATGTCGTCTTCTCAAATTGACCGAACAGGGTCTTCAAGTACCTAACCATTTCTTTTTCATTGAAGAACTCGTTGGATTTGTCATAGAGCGTCAACAGTTGTAAGTTCCATTGGTACTTCAGAATTGCCTTGTAGAGACGTTTGGTGTGTTCGAAGTTCAGCACTTCGAATTGTAAATTAAGATAGTCTAGTTTGCCCTGTAGACATGCGAGTGCTTCAACAAGCATATCGAATTGGCACGCGAGACAGTTGAAGGTGGGATACACCGTTAGGCAACGGAGTGAAGCACACCGAGTGACAAGAGGCACCAACAAGTTCAGCCCGTTGTTGAAGTGGGTGCCATTCAAGTGACTGAACTCTTTGATCAGGAGACGTACGTCTACAAGGGCAGCTAGGTCGAACACCCTGTCGAGGATATCCACTAGATCGGGTCCGTTATTATGCACAAAGCCATCAAGAGAAAGTTCTCTCAAAGGATACTTTCGGGCTATAATTGAAGGATCAACTGTCTCCGATAGCTCCTGAAAGAACCCCAACCAGATGGCAAGTTTGAGATTATTGTTGGTTTCATTAAGCAACTTCAAGTCCTTCACCATCAACTCCTCAAACTCCAACCCCGATAGGTGGTCAAGGATCTGATTCTTAACGAGACTCCGAGCCAAACGACCGAATTTGGCCTTGTTGAAGTCGTCATTCTCGTAGTATACTTTAAGGTGCCGAAGAGCTGGCAAGTCAAAGTCTATTTCTGTCTGGTTATCATGCTTGATTTTGAGGCTCAAGTTCACGAGCTGCGTCAACAGAAGGCTGCTGATTCGGGCAGGTGAAGCACCTGGATGCACAAACAGTCGAAACGTCACCAGTGATCGAGTTATTGTCGCCAATCGACTCCAGCAATCATCATGCCAGTCCTTGTCGCTCACAACAACAAGAGACGTCACATGCTTGCCCAACTTGCGGTTCTGCAACACCTCCGTCAAACTGTCCAAGCTCCGACCACTAATAACCGTGCACGACTGGGGGTCCAAGTGGTTCATCATGTTTCGTATGAACTGCAAGAGAGCAGGGTCCTCCACCACCACTATATGGCGGTAAAGCCGGGCCATGGCAGGGACATAGAAGAGCCTTCCAGCCAAACACACATTAAGCAAGTCTCTAGTATCAAGTAGCAGAAATATCTTCTCAAGCATGGCGATTGGGAGCATCTCCATACCGATGGGGCCCTGGCTGAGGCCTGCACTGTCGTAGTAGTAAGTGGGCCGAAAATGGCTCAGGCGCCGCCGTGGATGCCGTGGTACTTGTGAGTGGCCTTTCCTCTTTGAACCCCCACCGTTTGCTGTGCTTTGCGTCCCGTGCCTGTCGTTGGGGCTGCTAAACATATCGTCTGACTTGATGATATTTGCTGCGATAACGATAACAAATGGTGCAGTTGCCCGGGGCTAGGCAGGCGGTTTCACCGCGATGCCCGCTAGGTCTACCGCGACTTCGAGCTGGGTGGAGCCGCGCACGCCACACCAGCCATCGGTCGAGAGCCACCGCCGCACCACCAGTCGTGTGCTCCCCACCAAGGCCGCGATTCTCAGGCCAATACACCTACAACCCACAACCAACAACGGTACCACAAGGCAATGCTGAATCTTGGTACAAGAAGGGGGTCATCAGTTTCGTTGAGCAGCGTCAATAGCCACGCGGCAAACTCGTCCACCTCGAATCTTTCGCAGGTGTCCAACGTGGATCCATTCTACGGGTTGTCGTTTACGGTGGGAGTGGCTGAAAACAAGAACATCACCTACCAATCCAAAATGGAGGACGTCCACACATACGTGGCCAACTTTGCCGAACGGTTGGACTGGGGATACTTCGCAGTGTTTGATGGCCATGCCGGGAAGCAGACGGCCCGGTGGTGTGGGAACAATTTGCACACCTTGCTAGAACAAGAGATCATTTCCAACGAGGAGCTGGGGTCACCACGGGTCGACATGAAGGACAACTTGTACAAGTCGTTTATGAAGGCGGACGAGTTGATCACCAAGGAAAACACCGGCAATTCAGGCAGCACTGCTGCTGTGGTGGTGCTTTTATGGGAGAACCGTAACGATGGGCAACAGGCCGAAGATGGGTGCCCCAATGCCCTGGTAGATTTTTCGAACCAGCGGAGGATGCTTTATACTGCCAACGTAGGAGATCTGAGGATCGTGTTGTATCGTGACGGCGAAGCGTATCGGTTGAGTTACGATCATAAAGCAAGCGACATAAACGAAATCAATCGAGTTCGAGAGTCGGGGGGTCTCATCATGAAGAATAGAGTCAATGGGATCTTGGCGGTCACTAGGTCTTTGGGGGATTTATATATGAAGGATTTGGTGGTGGGTAAGCCTTTCACCACTTCCACCGAGATTGGTGCAACTGACGAGTTTATGATATTGGCATGTGATGGTCTATGGGATGTGGTGTCGGATTTGAAAGCCTGTCAAACTGTCAAGGAGTCTTTTCTCACGCTGGATGATCCAGAAGTAGCTGCTAAACGCTTATGCCAGCTTGCACTCGACAATTCTACTACTGATAATATCACCGTGATGGTAGTAAAGTTCGATAGCTCCATTTTCAAGCCTAATGATTAACGACTGTATTTAATACGTACAACTCATACATATACTTCCACTGTAGCGAGGTTCTGTTGTAGATTTGATCAAGCCTAATGGCTAACAACTGTATTCAATACTTACAACGTATACATATAGTACTCCACTGTAGCAAAGCTGTAGTTTCGGCCAAGTATGCCCAATCATTAACGACTGTATTCAATACACAAAACTCATATACACAAGAGAGAAAACTGTAGCCGAGTTTCTCTTGCAGTTTATCACTCTGGTTTATTACTTTCCATCGGCCTTGATGTCGACTTTAATTGGCCGATACCAGCCAAGTGCCAAACTGCTTAACACTACACTAACCAGGGATGCTGCCATTGCTGCACTAGCCCATACGGGGCTCAACCGTGAATTCTTGTAGGGGTAAATCACACCTGCAGCTATGGGGACTCCTATCATATTGTATATCAAAGCCCATGCAAAGTTGAACTTCACTCTTCTCAACACTTTGCTGGACAAGTCAAACAAAGTAACAAGAGTTGTCAATGGTTGCAGTTTTTTGAGTAGAATGAAATCACTTGAAGTCACAGCAATATCTGAACCACTGGCAAGAGCAATGCCGATATCAGCAGCGGCCAACGCTGGGGCGTCATTGATTCCATCTCCTACCATAGCAACAACGGCATTCCTACTACTTTTGATTCTCTTGACGTGGTTTTGCTTTTCGTCTGGCAATACTCCAGCAATGATGTGTTCAGCACTAATACCAAGTTCAGCCCCGATAGCCTTGGCGGTCACAGCGTTATCCCCAGTAATCATCCAGCATTCGATACCTAGATGTGCTTGGAGATGTTCGATGATGGCTTGCGACTCGTCTCGTATACGGTCTCGACAAGCAAGCATTAGAAGTAATTGGCACTCATTCCCCTGGATTAAGCCTATAAGAATTACAGACTTTCTCTCTTTCTTCCAGGCTTCGAGGCTTTCTCTCTGCAGATCTGTTAGTGGAATCTTATAATCAACGAGCAAAGACTCGTTTCCCAAGATGGCAACGCTACCATCCAATTTGGGCCACATTTTCTCTGACTGTCCACTAACAATTACACCTTTCAAACCTTTTCCGGGAACAGTTTCAACTGATGGAATCTTGTTACTGGTTAGTCTCCATTGGCTAGCGAACTCTTTGACCGCTTGTGCTAACGGGTGCTTGGAGCTTAGCTCCAAGTCTCTTGCGATTTGGACTGCAACACTCTGCAAGTCTTTGTCTTCGATAGCAAATTCATGATCCGTAACCTTGATCTCTCCATATGTCAATGTTCCTGTCTTATCGAAGCAAACAACCTTGGTGTTGGCAGCATCTTGAAAGGCTGCACCTCCACCTTTGACTAAAATCCCGTTTCTTGCAGCAAGACCAGCTCCTACAAAAAGTGCAGTTGGAGCTGCCAATCCAATTCCACAAGGACAGGCTATAACAAAAACGGCAATAGAGAACTGCAACGACCACATGAACCAGCCTCCAATGTCAACATCTAGATACGAATCAGGTAATGCACCGGAGTAGCTTAGTATCAACCAGATGATAAATACTAATATTCCAATAAACACGACCACTGGCACAAAGTACCCTGTAAGCGTATCAGCTGTTCTTTCTATAGGTGCCTTTCTAATCTGACCTTCTCTGACAGTGTTGAGGATCTGATCGATCAAAGAGTCACTTTGAAGGCTAAGGATTTTAGCTATGACCGCATGGTTACTAACATTGACAGTTCCGCTGAACACTTGTTGACCTGGAGAATGCTTTACAGGTTTTGACTCACCGGTCAAGGCAGACTCATCAAACTCGGCAGAGTTTTCAACAATAACACAGTCAACGGGAGGTGATTCTCCGGTAGCTATACGAATATAATCGTCAACTTCCAAGAATTTGACATCGATGATTTGATCGTTTTCATATTCGTACTTGTTCTCACCAGTTTGGACACGGTCAACTACTGTAGCACTGGATGCCTTGAACTTGCTCAAACCTGAGATGGCATCTGCAGTTTTACTCTTCGATATGCCTTCCAATAACCTGCCAATCAATAAAAAAAATGTCAAAAATACCACGGAATCAAAGTACGTAGTGTGAAATGCATTCATAGAACCGGGACTCAGCTGTGAACTAAGGATCAAAAGCACTATACTGCTGACATACGCAATGGTTGTACCTAAGCACATCAACAAGTTCATGGATCCAAACTTAAAAAGTCTCTTTTTGAACGAATTTTTGTGTACCCAGAGTGACTTCACTTCCACAATGGCCTTTCGATGGAATAAATCAGCAGCAAAGAAATACACGGGAGTGCTCAAGAAGAAGAGAATCCAGGATGATCTTGATACATTTCCAACCCATAAAGGTTCCTCTATCCAAACTCTGAAAGAATGGTGCATTGGAAGTAACAGCATGGCAACCACTCCGAATACAAAAGTGGGGATTGCAACAATCGTAGCAAGTAGGAGTCGTAATAGAATCTTTTTCACGTCTCTTTTTGCCAACTTCCGAAGGTGTTCATCCATCGAAACTGGCTCGATGAAGTTACAGTTGAATGGTCCTTTCTTAGAATAGTCAATAATGTATGGCTCATCAGCATCTGACTGTCTCAAATGGTTCAAGTCCTTGATGATTTTCCGAACTCCAAGGCCTTTATCCTGGTTTGGTATGTACGTGAACTTGAGAAATGGATGCGTTAACGTGAGCTCGTCTTCAACTGTTATCACCTCACCATAACTGCTCAAATACTCGTACACCAATTCAGGACAATGTGAGCAAAACATTCCTTCCACTTCAAGATTCACAGTTCTTGACTGTTTCCTGCCCAGTACGTAGTTGATTTTCTTCACATTGATGACCTCAAAGTCGAATCCACAGTCTTCAATGGTGGATTTTAACTTTTCAAGCTTCAGGTCAGAATCATCCATCACAAAGACGCCAGTTTTGGTGACTATGTTAACATTGGAGTCCAAAACAAACAGAAGTTCATGAACAGCAGACTCTATTGAAACTGCACATGCTGAGCAGGTGATTCCTCCGATAGCAGCAGTTACTTTGACATTAATAGATCTTTCAACAGGCAACACCTCTAAAATCTTACAATCGAAACCAACGTCCAAAACGGCGTTCACCAACGTGTTTATGACATGTTTGTTAGGAACAATAACAACAGCCGAGTGTTGTAGCAAGTTCACCGAATAGTTAGGGTCCTCGGACTTGGATTCAATGCTGAGGTCTTTGAGGGTGTCTGCCAAAGCACCATTCACAGAGCTTACACACGAAGCACATGTCATTCCTCCAACATACAACACAACCCTATACTCCTTTGTCAGTTTTTCGACAATGGCCTTGAAAGACCCGTCCGTACTTGAATCTGACTCCCGTCTTTGCTTCTCAGCCTTTAGTTCATCTCTACACTTCTGGCAGTTTTCAAGATGCCGTTTTTTTGTAGTTTGACGTTTGAACTTCGAGTAAAGCTCACGTACAGACGGAAGCCCGGCCTGGCTCTCATGCCCACCGTCCTGGCCTTGTACATTGGGGTCTACCGAGCTCTGTACGATCTTCTCATCCAGGTAAAGTTCCCATGAAATCACTTCAAAACCTGCCTTTTTGAGTTGCTTGACTATCCTCTTGATATTGTGCTCGAGTGGAGCCACTGAAGATTCGGAACGGCGATACAAGTCAACACAATTATTTTTTTGACGGTAAAGAACTGCAGAGAAATCCAGTTCAAGTGATGGCTCGGAGTCCTGCAACTCAGTGAGCTGATAAAGCGACGTAAGTACTCTGTGGACTGCCTGCTCACAGTCCTGACAATGTATATTTTGTAGATATATCTGTAGATGCTCCATGATCGAATAACACTGTTTTTGAGCCCCTCCAGTCGTATATATGTATTTGCGATAATTGTGCTAATTGGCGGTATTAGTGCTAATCAGGAAGCGATGGGCCGATAGCGGTGTTTCGCGGAGCATGAGGTGATTTCGCGGTAGCTTGGCGGTAGATGCGACGATGTTCATTAATAGTATACAGATATATGAAGATAAGCTACTCGAAGCCGGGCTTCAGCTTATAGGGGATTTTGTAGTGCACAAAGAAAGGTAACACGAGGGCAACAATCATCCCAGCAAATCTCTCGGTGACGGTGTGGAAGAAAAGAGACGTAATGCAGAACTCAAAGTACCAGAACCCAAGAAGGAAGATGGAGAGGCCCTGCGTCACGGCTTGAAGTAAATCTGTAGCGGGAGATTGTTGGCGTATTTCACCACCGTCTTCTGATTGACGGCCGGTTGGCTGGGATTCGAGGTCCATAAACCGAGTTCGAGTAAAATTGAACACCCTAACACCGATGAGCTGGTCCACCACCAATAAGCTCATACAGATAAGCACAAAGTAGTGGGCTGAGGTGTCGAAACCTGTCACCCAAACGGCCCCGTCGACCCTGTCACATGCTGACTGGCTCATGTGGTTGTTAGCACCATTCGAAGTCTGCTTACAGTAGCCTCCAGCCATAACCTCTATTCTCTCAAATAAGCAGGGCCCAAGAAACCATTCAACTAATGCCGTGCTCACGACTAGGTAAAGCCCATAAACCTTAACTAGCCGTTGAAGGTCGTAATTCCATTTGTTCATGTATGCTCGAACACCGTACAAGGCAAAGAGGATCCCCACCCATACGGGGCCGTAGCTGATGAAGATAGTATTGGCAAACGAGTTGAGAGCATTATTGCTGATCCAAGCCTTATATTTGTGGAAAAAAAGCGACGGGAGAAGAGTCACGACGAACGTCCCAACGTACGTGAGTACGGCAGCTTGCCAAATGATTGTGCCCATTTGTTGATGGTGAAGACAGATTGTTGATAGTTCAAAAACTGCTTGAAAAGTGGTTCCAGCGCACGCCCAAAATTACGTAATACAACTTGTCTGATAGCAGACACTGGCCTGCTACATTGACGGGCCTGGAAGTGTCTCGGATGTGAGGTAAGTGCCGGTCTTTGTAGCTGCTTGGGGTTATTAGAGCAGACTCAATGATACAAACTTCCATTTTTGGAGTCCGCTGCATGTAGCCTGGTGCCAGAGTATGGCCGCATATACAGCTGGAAGGGCGTTCTCAGAGTCGTTGATAGCTTTTACAATAGGAGCAAATGGGATCAGAAATATGCATTTCTTCATCACTCAGTTCAGGTGCTTGACCTGGTTATTGGTTTTCTTCTGAGCCTTGACTTTACTCTTTTTCTGTTCAGAAATGTCAGATTTGTGACGATTCGAAGTATGTCCTCTGTATCCTTTTATCCTTTGCACTGGATCCCATTCATTTTGAGCTAGACTCCGTTGTTGAATGGAGTGGCATGCCTTCCACTCCTAACTTTCAGTCGCAAGTCAAAAGCCAAAAGTTCGTTTTGAAGTCGCTTAAGAAAGCTCGGTCCACTTCGTAAGTTGGGAGAATATGCCGTCAGCAAATCTAAAATAGTGTTTTCAACTTGGATCGATTCAGCAAACAATTTCAATGAAAGTGTCACTTATCACCCAGCCGAATAGCTTCTGACCTTTATCTTCACTATCGAACAATATACTATGGAGACGTACAAGAATAAATCTAAGAACTTGACACCAACTATCACATAGCAAAACCCTACCAAATTTCCTATTTTTTTAGGTAAGCCATTATGGCTCTGTGAAAGATTTGAATCAATATTTTATACTGCCAGCTAAATCCACATTTGTAATCCATAGGAGACGAAAACCATCGAGACCCTCGATACGTTGACTCGCGGATGCTGTTGTGGTGACTAGAGGTACACCCATTGAGCTGAGAACAAAACCAACAACCTTTTATAATGGCTTACTTTCTGGGTAATCAAGAGGCACCATTTGAAGCAATTTTGCTTGAAGTCAACTCTTGAGGTGCCCTTGTAGAAGTATGCAAGCTTCTCTCTTGAAAGATCACACTAAACATCAGCTAACATATCCAAATTTGATGGGCTGATAAAGCCTTTGAAGTGTACCAAAAGTTCTAAAAGCAGCCTTGCCCTAACCTCGTCTGGGTGTACCTCTGAGTTGACACTGTGAAGGCCATAGAATGGTGAATCGCTGGAATGTTTCAAGTTCGGGTTGCAGAAAATAAATGGGCATGCATACTCATCGGAGAGTTAGGTGAATTCAACCTTGCTTTGAAGCTCAAGAGTACATGAATGTTCAGTGAACAGTTGAACACGTTGTTTAAAAAGAGAGGCTGAACATGACTGACCATTAAAATCTTATCACTAACTGAAGCAAGTAGCTCCATAATGAGGCTCATTAGAGACACCAAAAACAGTTAACAA
Organism: Yamadazyma laniorum; assembly: GCA_002109505.1. Taxonomy (NCBI): domain Eukaryota; kingdom Fungi; phylum Ascomycota; class Pichiomycetes; order Serinales; family Debaryomycetaceae; genus Yamadazyma; species Yamadazyma laniorum. The sequence goes on along the minus strand of MVNT01000007.1, from coordinate 143,388 downwards.
AATATAGATACATGATTTGAGCCGAGCATCATAGAGAAACGTTATGAGTTATTACTAAGGGCCCAAGAAGAACTAAGGCTTGGAATTTACATCTGAAGATTATCCGATATTAAACTTCCATACACTTTTTGCAGCCATGTTGTGCGAGCAGCTCTCAAATAGGCAATCATCACGTGAAATAAGTCAATCTTTTCAGTTGAAGTCTTGAGCAATACCTTTTACTAATTAGAATCATTCGATAGGAACGATGTTTCACCGGTATATGCCCCAGCTGAGGGTGGCTTTGAGTCAGTTCTTGAAAGTATCGATCCGATATGTCTCCCAAAATTCCAAACTCAATAGTCCTGCCAATATTACTGCTGCTGTTAAAGGTTCCAACCCTCAGATGGCATTTCCTTGCTTGGATAAGCTCGAAAAGAAAACAGAACAGCTTTGTTCTAATTCGTTGGAGGATGGGCCTGAACCGTCATACTCCAAAGTCCAAACAGGGTTCCATATTTATCGGTCTGGAAAACCAATATTTCTCGATCATGGAGGCTTCTTACCTGAATACGAAATTGCATACGAAACTTGGGGATCATTGAGTTCCAGTAAAGATAACTTGGTTTTGATACATACTGGTCTATCTGCTTCTTCACATGCCAAATCCCAGCCTACAAATACAAAACCGGGCTGGTGGGAGAATTTTATTGGTCCTGGAAAATATCTCGATACAGACAAATATTTCATCATTTGCACTAATGTGCTTGGTGGATGCTATGGGTCCACGGGGCCTTCGTCCATCGACCCAGCCAATGGCACTAATTATGCAACTAGGTTCCCTATTTTGACAGTCAATGACATGGTTCGTGCTCAAAGGGAGTTAATTCGTGATGTTTTTAAAGTGGAAAAGATTCATGCCTCTCTCGGGGCATCAATGGGTGGCATGCAATCATTGGCCTATGCCATGGAGTTTCCTGATGAAGTGGAGAAGGTGATATCCATATCTGGATGTGCACGATCTCACCCTTACTCTATTGCCTTGAGGCACACCCAAAGACAGGTTTTGATGAGTGATCCGAACTGGAATCGGGGTTTTTACTACGACAAAATTCCTCCTCACGTAGGAATGAAGTTGGCAAGAGAAATTGCTACTATCACCTACAGGTCTGGACCGGAGTGGGAATATAGATTCGGTAGAAACAGAGCTGATGACTCAAAGTCTCCGGCATTCTGTCCTGATTTTTTGGTGGAAACGTACTTGGATCATGCTGGAGAGAAGTTTTGCCTTGAGTATGATGCAAACTCATTGTTGTATGTACTGAAAGCCATGGATCTATTTGATTTGAGTGCCAGCAATAGAGAAAGAGCATTCAAGAAGCGGAAAGCAGCTGAGGTAGCTTTTAATAGTCATGAAGGAGCTGGAGCTGCTACAGAGATGTCTGCTGTTCCAGAGAAACCGTACAAAGAGAAGGCCACTTCTGCAACCGTAACACCAGAAGAATCTTTTGAGGACTTGAAACAGGGCCTTGCAAAGATTGCCCATAAAGATATTCTCGTGGTAGGAGTGGAGTCAGATATATTGTTCCCTGTGTGGCAGCAACGTGAAATTTTTGATGTGCTTCAAGCAAACAAGCCTACAGGCAATATGATGTATTATGAGTTAGGTACTGATATTAGCAACTATGGACACGATACGTTTTTGTTAAGTTTAGACCATTTTGGCCCTCACGTGAAGGAGTTCATGTCCCAGTAATGAAAATAATTTATAGGTTAAATACCACGTATTCATCAGACAATTTGCCCATGATGGGGGTCCAACTCGTAGCCCAACGTCCGACTGATGGAATAAACATATTCACGGATATTTGCCACCACTACCTTGGCCAATCCATTGTTCTTCTTCTTTCCCTGAGGATCCACCTCAACGTGATGGGGGAGAAGGTTGTCATTTGCACTTAAACTAACAAACAAAGCAAATGGAACTAGCCACACACACAAGCCAAAGAAAGAGCAAATCTCCGTGAATGAAGGAATGTGAGGAGGCACGTAATCATGTTTCAACCTGATTTCCAAAGGAGGTATGTATGGGTTATGGAAGTGATTGAACCACAAGAAGTGGTTGGCCACAACAAGCCCACAAGAGGCCAAAAAAATCGGAGACGTCAACTGCACGTACGGGAATCTGTGAAGGTTCTGGAGATAGACAAAATAGGAGAATATGGAGAAAGCAGACAACAAAAATGGGAACCCGTCAATTAAATATAGAAGACTTTGGACTGCAATGATAGTATAGATGAGCCTCCTGAGGATTCTCTTTGTAGGCTCCGAGTGCTCTTCCACAAGCTCAGAGAGATAGTACAATGCTGAGGCAATTGCAAGGACGAGGAAGAAGAACCCCAATACGATCCCCAAGTACGAAAGAAGCTGGAGGATCATGACTTTATTGGTGAAAACGGTGAAAAAACACCTCGCGATTTTGGATTGTAATTTATTGATGAAATACTTGAAGAAATTAATCGTAGATATCTATAGGAGGAAGACGGTCGGTGTTGTAGAACCAGTTACCGCCGTCTAATTCCCGCATAAGCCAGTCGGTTGGGAATATCACCAAGTTTCCTTGGACTTCACTTAGTATACGTTCAGCAGTTTCCCTGTCGAAGATACGATCACCAGCTGCGACTCTCTTTCTGGAGCTGAGAGCCCGGCGTCTTCTGTTTGTTCCATTGCTTATACCGAGCCCCACACCTTCGGAATTCTCGGCCAGAACGTCGGGGTCTTCAGGGATTGTGCTGTGGTAAACGAATTTATGCTTCTTTTTAGATGCGGTCTGATCGGGAGAATTGGCTGGAGGAGGTTGGCCCAAGATTCCTATATTGGTCTTCAGGTCATTGTTTACGCTTATGTGTTTATCATTTCCTCCTCTGACGGTGTCTTGGAACTCACTTACGTCAATATAGTCGCTTTCTTCCTCTGAATCTTCGGAGATGTTCTCTCCAAATAATTGTCGGTCCTTTCTCAGCTTGCTATCCTGGGACTGGGCCACCACGAATGCTCGTTGAAGCTTAGAGAAGTTCTTATAATCGGACCATGTTAACACAGTATCGTCTGGTTGAGTATGGAAGATCATTCTGAAGATTTCAGTATTCCGTTTAGCATGTTCGAACCACAAATCTTCGTAGAATTCAAAGCTCAAAGGATCTTCAAACTGGTATGGATCCACGAACTTGGTGAAGTTTTCTGCATCCTTTGGAGTAAGCGAATTGATGAGTGACTGGACTCCAGCTTCATTCAAAGACACAATAGGAACGTCGTCAGAATATTCAGTTGACTCGGCTTTTTTGTCGTTAGCAGCAGCAAGGTTAGGCGTGATGTACAGAGTAGTGGACAAGGGAGTAGATCCATTGCCAGCAGGAGAAACACCGTTCAGACCCTTTTCACTAGGAGAACCCGATGAACCTGGCACTTTACTAGGAATTCCTCCAACCTCGGAAATCTCCTTGGGATTAGCACTTGGAGACTCCACCGTCGACACGATCTTCTCCTCGTTGGTGTCAGATGAGCCTTTACTGGAGGGTTGATTAGGTCCTGGTGGTCCACCGAATAGATTGGAAGGTGGCATACCAGCTTTGCCTCTTTTTTTGTTTTCTTCTTCTTGAGTCTCTCTTTGTGAAGCAGAAACTCGTTGTAAGTAAGATACTTTTTTAAGAAGAACCCATCTTTCTTTATTTCTTTCATGGATGATTTTCTCTGAATCTTCATCCATCTCATCTACCATTTCGAAATCATCGGATTCAAGGAACTCGGCTATATTTTCGATGTCAGGTAACACGGTTGCCTGTGGGTTATCCTTCATGATCTTGTGTGCTAAGTCCTTCAAGAACCTTGTGCTGTTGAGCCTAGCCCTCTTAGCAAGTTTAGTTTTGTACTTATCCATACCAAGCCCGTATACATCCTTTTTGTGGCCTTCATTGTGTTGGACTCTAGCGTCATAAGATTGTTTCTTCTTATCACGGATTCCTCTATTGGCTTCGTGGGTTCCAGTTCTATTATTGAACGAAACTGGCAACGGAACAGGTCCGGGCGTGCTGTCTTGCGCTTCTAATTCATCGATATCCTTCATTGGGACTGACTCAGCAACGAGATCGGACTTGCTGACCTTCTGGAAGTTCTTCCATCTAAAAGTACCTTCAGCTTCACCCAATATGTCTCTTGATGCTAGCTCCACCATTGCAGAAAGGGTTCTATATTCCTTAGTCTTGAAATGGTTGGTTGCAGCTTTGCTACCTTCACTAGTACGAGCATATTCTTCGAACCTTCTAAACCTTCTCTCGACCACATCCACGACATCAACATGAACACCCAAGTGCTCTCTCATAAGTCTAATTCTTAATGTGTGAGCAAACTTGCCGGCAGCAAAATCCTTTCCACCCATTTTGGATTGAACAGTTTCTCTATCTCTCACCAAAGCAGCCATTTCAGAATCTCTTATTCCTCTCATGGACCTCTCGTTGATATTAGCACTTCCTATAATGGCTGCTCGATCATCAACAATCATTATTTTGGCGTGTATGTATAACTGCTCCGTGATAAGGTTTCTGTTGGGGCCTATTCTACCCCACTTTCTTAAAGAGAAGAATTGGATGTAGTCTTCAGGGTCAATGCCGTATTTCCGGAGCTTGGCAAAAATAGAACTCTGGCCTCTGGAGATAGACATATACTGACATTGCATAATGACTCTCACCGAAGAACCATCGGGTTCGTCCACCTGCGACTCGAAACCGGGCATCAACGGAATGATTATCACTGCTCTCCAATGTGTTCCCTCGTTGTGTGCACGAATGATTCTGTCCACCAAAGCATCCCCGATTCTGTTTTCAATTTCAGTCCCATCGATTTCACATGATGTGACGAAGAACTGGTTTTCAATATACACAAAGTGTTCCGAAGTTTCGATCAATTTTAAGTAAGCATTTTGGATACTCTGCTCGTGCTCCTTTAATCCTAAGGACCAGTTACCAGAGGACCTTAAAAGCTGCACTTCACAAGATCCTCCCAAGTTTAACAACTTCTCTTCTTCTTGAGTGAAATCTGAGGGAGGGGTCAACAACGGTGTGAATCTACTTGGTCTCTTCTGTCTCAAGAGATAATTCCACCGTTGGACAAAATGACGAGCCAAATCTCTAGCAACTTTTCCGGAAGTAAGCATATGAACATCATGCCAAGGCATTCTCGGAGTCGTAGTTCTATCATACATTGACTCATACGGTTTCTCAAGAGCAGAGAAGTCTTTGACTCTTGGATTTGAGTAATCTTTCCCAGGGAATATTTGAAAATTGGTGAAGTCTTCTTTAGTTGGGACATGCTTCCCATCGAGGGCTGCAAAATTGACGTCCGAGTCATCGATAAGAACGTGGTCTGGAGTGTCATATCTACCATAGCATAAATCAATACCTCCAATAAAAGCCACTGTCAGATCGATAATACAGAGCTTTTCGTGATGTGCCCAGAAGAATGTATTTTGCAAAAGTTGGTTTGGTGATCGAATGACATGAATATTTTCATCGTGAAGTGACAAAAGAGAGTGCTTCGTGTATAGGGAGTCAGTCGACACAGTTGTTCCGACGTTTCTGTAAAGAATAACAAAAATCTTCACACCTTGTCTAGCCTTACGTTGAAGAAGTCTGTCGATTCTCCATTGCTGATTTCCATTTGCTGGCCTACGCAAGTAGAGCTCAGGGGAAAGCCACCAATCGTGGATATAAATGACATCCTTTGCCATTTCTATGGCTGATGAAACTGCCCAGAAGTAGTCACGTCCATCAACAAACCATTGTGCAAAGCAGTTATCACGCACAGGAGCAAAGGAGTCGAAACGATTTTTCTTTGACCAGACAGTGGAGTTTTTCATATCAAACAATGATTTGATCCAAAGCTTCTGTTCTTTTTCAGATTTTGGAAGTAAGGATAGCTTCCTTTCGGAGTTTTCGATGACAATTTTCAAATGTTTAAACACAGGACGGGTCCGAGACTGATCACCATTTTCGCTAGCTACATTCTTTTCGATAGAGGCATCATCATAATCAGAGTCTTCGTCTTCTTTGAAAAACTGATCACCCTTGTAGGTGATCCGAAACTTGTGATCGACAAGGAAGACTTCCAACGGCAAGGTCGAGTTAATATCGGAGACGTACATGATATAACTGTTTCGAACCAAGAGCCATTTTTCCAGACGTCTATCGATCATGCCTTTCAAATCATTTGCCTTGAAATGGCCAACTCTCCAACCCAGCGATTTGGCTGTACCACCAATATGAACCACACCTTGTTTTCCGATATAACCAGTTTCGTAAGTCAACAAAGAAGATAAAGGCGAGATCTCGAAGAAGTGAAAAAGCCTATTCGACTGAGGTTTTAGAGCTACAAGCTTAATAAGCTCATTTAGATAATTGACCACTTGTTGGATATACTCTTGGTTCTTCGCAATTCTTGCCTTCAACGCTTCAGGATTGTGAATCATGCTTTCACCAGAGGATATGGATGAATGAGACAAGTGGGCACGCAAGCTTGCCAATTGGCCAAAGCTAATCGCTGAGTGGGTATCTTCGTGATCTGGAGCGAGTCTGGCAGAATCAAGAAATGTCTCGTTTGAAGCTGGCTTGATGGAATCTTTCTTCGTATATCTGGACAAAAGATGACCATCATTATTGTTTCTTCTCAATGGTGGAATAGGATACTTTGGAAGCTCTGAATTCTTACTACGAACCACCTCTTTTCTCCAATTATCAAGCTTGAATCTGGAATGTAAGTAAAGTAGGTCTTTGGCAGTTCTTTCAACAGACCATTTCATTCTCTGAGGACCAACTCCATACTCCAAGTCAATTTTAAACTTTCTATTCTTAGTGATAATGGTGTTGGAGATGTCGGCCACTCGGAACCCCAACAAACTCAAAAGCAACGGGGCCCTCGAGATTCCTGTTTCGTCCTCCAACAAACATGAGGCCATAAGACTGATGGCAGGGGCACCAAAGACCAACGCTCCAACCAACTGATGTGCTCTCTGGCCGGTGATAACGTCCTCTTCTCCTTCGTCGAGCTCTTCTTCTCCAGGCATGGCAATTATAGATTTCTTCTTCTCTCTATCTCTGTCTCTCTTGCGGAAGAGATAGAACTTCCTTTTGGACTTGTTCTTCATGTCGTCGTCGTTTAGGTTGGTGGTGTCCGTGATACGGAACATGCTAGGGAGAAATGAAGATAGGGTCTGGTTCCTTTCCAGTTGCTCTTGCTGGTTTTCGTTTGGCTCGTTGGCAATTTCATCAAGGCCATTCTGCTCGTTATCGGCGAGTTCACGCTCCTCTTCGACAGAGGGAACGTACTCGTTCTCGTACTGCTGTCTCTCCTCATCATTGGAGTACCGAGACTCCAAAGGATCACCTCTGTGGAACGAGAATGAGAGAGGATTGCCAATAATATTGGATCCATCGTCGTTCTCGTTTATGCTCTTTCTGCTCTTGGGATGGCTTTCTATGGTGGAAGACTTGGAGACGTTGGAAACGCTCTTGTAGATTTCGGCAAAGTCATTAGACTCTCGAAGTGGATGTCTATGTTTTGGCTGGCTCTTGTGGTGCAGGCCATTGGTTGGCAGGTCCAATTGGGAGTGAGACGGAGCGTTGGAAGCACTAGACGTCAGAGACTCGGGGATATTCAAATAAGACTTCTCGATCGGCATCTATGTTCACGAATGGAGTCCTACCGGTGGTGGTGGCTTGTGGAGAATAGCTACTAATAACCTTAACGAGCGACGAAATTCTGGTGCGAATCGGCCGAGTTGATTGCTGGCGAGATAATTGCGACAGATATCCAAAGTGGGTGCCAGGGGTGGAGCAGCAGTAAGCAGACTACCAGAGAGAATGATAGACAGACTACCAAAGAGAACAGTAGGCAAGGAGTGTGTGAGAACGTAAATTTACAGTAGGGGGGAGGATCTGAGCATGTTATGTAGTGAATACGGACTAGAGTAGAGGACCTGCAAGAGCTCGAAATCTTAATATTAGGCAATGAAAAGTTTTTGTGGTTTGAATTTGTGATTTGGCTTTGTGGGTTGTCTTTGTGGGTTGTCTTTGTGGCCAGTGTCTGAACAGCTGGGCTAGTGCAGCTTCAAGAATTCTGTGTCAAGGCGAACCTTGTGTCCCAACCAGAGAGCATGCACTGTGTGGTCTAACAACTCGTTGCCTGTTCTGGGGTGGATCAACACTGAAAGCGGGCCGTGATTCAACTGGTAGAATGGAACCAACCTCGCAAACAACTCGGGTTTGGCAAAGTCGATTTCGAACATGCTGATGGGGTGGGGGCCAAGGGCTTTATCCCACAATTTATAGACCCTTACGTCTCCGGCCTCGATCTGAGGTGCAAATTCTTGTAGCACTTTGTCTCTCAATTGGGCAGCTAGGGCTCGTTCACTGGGGCTGTTATTGTTCCAGTAAGTGTGGATGTCGTACGACCTGATGTTACTGTAGAAGCTCATTGTTGCTGTGAGAAACCGTTGCTGTGTCCGAGTTGGCTTTATAGTATTTCGCAGCTGATTAAGCATTACTAATTTGAACAATAAATTTATAAGCGTATCATACCAGCTACATTTACATTCAAGGATCAAGCGTACTAGGGATGGTTTAACTCTTCGAGATGATAGTTTTTATTGTTTGAGAGTTTCTGTTTATTATTTCCAAATAGAATGTTTTGGAGACTATTGTAATTGTTATCTCCTTCCTATGCAGCAAAGAAACTTTTACTCAGGCCAGTTGGGGCCAGGATTTCTCTGTAGTTGTTAGCTTTCTGTCCCAAGCAAAAATTTTATGTCCACATCAAAAAGTAGTAGAGGTAATCCTATTACTATTTAAGATAATATTTCATTCAAGATTTCAGTTAATTAATTTTAAGATCGTGAGAGAACTGTAGTCGATAGGGTTGTCTCTTAAGGAGTAGAATTTTTCCCTGATGTAGGTAAAGCATCAAAGAGACGGAATGCTGAAGGACGCACGCAGGTAGAGCTGTGATGGTTTCCTGAACCATTTGGTTCGATCTAGAGGCCTGCAATGGTTGACTTGCGTTTTCCATCGATCAAAATTCAAAAGGTTCCTGTTAAATCCCTTTTAAAAAAAGACAATACCTTAGGCGAGTAGGTCCTGCCCAGCTCGCTCAAGTTTAGGGAGCTGGACCCGCAACTGGACCCGCAGCTGGTTCAGGACCTGCCTCGAGATCTTGCATCTTGATATGAACAAACTCCCCATTAGTGTTAGGATCCAGCCCTTCCTGGGCCCGGGGCAACCGTCTGTACCGCGAGGCACGGGTCTTCCTTATGATGTAAATGTGCGAGACTATAGAGACCGCAAGCCCCAAGAGACCTCCGCACATATTAGCAGCTATATCGTAGACATCGAAGGTCCTCAGGGGATTCACCACTGATTGGACAATCTCCAGGCACACGCTCGAGCCAACACACCACAAGAACGACACCAACCGAAGGGTCTTTAACGACTTGTTGTTGGTATCAAGAAGGAAGTAGAATTCCACCGTTAGAATGAGAAACACTGTGAAATGCAAGAGCTTATCGTACTGGAGATGGATCAGTGCGAAGCCTAGGTAAGCTGCCACAACGAGAGAGAGACCAAAGACTATTGGTTAGTAAACGGATACAAGGATACCAAGCACGGCCACAAAGTCCTCGATTCTACATACCAATTGCAACTGGTTTACGTATGGATACCATATTTGGGTGAAAAGTTTCCAATCCTTCGCAATCTTTTTTTGGTCGGTCCGAGAGATGGCTGCAATGGTTCTGGCTGAATGTGCCACAAGGGGAATAAAGATGACACGTCCGTTTCGGTACGTACACCGGCCACGAATGTACTCGATAAGCTACTTGACAAACTCTTTACCGTCAAAACTGGACGTTACGGCACCAGCTCCCAAGCCCTCTTCTCAAACTAGAAACGATCCCAAGACAGTTTCTCATCTTATAATAACACCCAGAACCCTCACAGACAAGTTTCGACAGGAAGAGTACAAAAGGCCTAGTGGAATGCTCCTTAGCACCACCCAGAAGTTATTTTTTGGTGCCAAACCGACGCTTGAATGGACCCTTGCCCTGTACACTGAGATACCCGATGTGAAGGCAGTAGCCAAAAAGGACGAAAACTCCAATTATCAGTTCAAGGGGACGGTGCTTCCCGAGGTGGTCTTCTTGGGGCATACGAACTCGGGCAAGTCCTCGCTTATCAACAATCTTCTTCTAAGTAGCCGGGACAGTAAGACGGTGGGAGCATCCACCGAGTATGCGTTTGTGAGTAATAGGGCTGGGTACACCAAGACTATGAACTGCTATAATGTGGGAAACAAATTCAGACTTGTAGACAGCCCAGGGTACGGCCATTTTGGAAAGGAAGAGCAAGGGCAGATGGTAGTGGAGTACATTGAGAGACGCAAAGTGCTCCGAAGAGCATTCATTTTGATTGACAGCTCTTTGGGGTTTCAGGACGAAGACTTGCACATCATAGATCTACTTACAAGGGAAGGAATCTCGTTTGAAGTAGTGTTTACGAAAGTTGACACCGTGATTATGAAGGCCATGAGAGCCTTTGGTGTGAACACCAAGAAGACCCTTGACTTGGCCAAAAGAGCAGAAAACGTTCGGGCCGTTGAGGAGGCCAATCAAAGTGTTGTGCAGTATTTCCAGGACATGATCGAAGAAGCCAATCTCACCAATATGACTACGTTGCCCCGGATATTCTTCAATAATGCTGTTTCCAACAAAATGGTCCAGGGAAGGTGGGGATACAAAGAAATCAGGTGTGCTATTGTGGAGAGCTGTGGCATAGAGACAGACTTAAAATGATTACAGGAGGCATTTTTTTACTTTTTTACGTATATTTATAAAGTTTAGCTCATGACATAATTGTACAAATTAGAACCAAGCTTCTTAGGAAAGCTGGGTGTCGACTGCTTACATGCAAGGGGATTGTTATCTTATCTTCCACCAAAGCCTCCTCTTCCTCTTGGAGCACCTCCTCTTCCACCGAAGCCACCTCTGCCTCTTGGAGCACCTCCAAAACCTCCTCTAGAGCCTCCAAAACCACCTCTTCCTCTTGGGGCTCCACCAAAACCACCTCTGGAACCACCTCTTCCACCGAAGCCACCTCTGCCTCTTGGAGCACCTCCGAAACCACCTCTAGATCCTCCGGCACTCTTAGGCTTCTTAGGCTTTGGACCGTAATCCTTAGGCTTAGGTAAAAACCTCTCTAACGGTAATAACTTATCTGGCCCTATGAAGAACTTGTCTCCCTCTTTGAAAGAATCAGCCTGCACACCCTCGGATGTCTTGATAGTGAAGAACACTTCATTGAGTGGACCAAGGATCTCATCGACCTTTCCCACTTGGGTTTTGTTCTCCAAGTAAATTGGTGCGTTAAAGTATGGCACCTTTGGATTTATCGAACGGCACACAATATCACCTTCACAGGACTTCAAAAATGCACCCATCTCTAAAACAGTGTCTGGTGGGCCTTGCTGATATGGGGCCCCGCCGGCTCTGCCGCCGCGACCTCCTCTCATACCTCCTCTTCCTCTGAACATATTGTGAGTCTAAAATTTTTCAGTATTTTTTTGCGATGCGTTTTTCATGCGATCGCGAGTCGTGTCCGCCAAAACCGCACTACGAAATCGGAGCCAGTTTCACACAACTGGAACAATACAAACATGAGTTCTTCTTCACAAGGTATGTATCGAATGGTAATTGAAGCGATTGACAATCAGGCGTGTAACTAACGGTCTTACATAGTGCCCACTCTTAAAGTTGGCCTTACTCCCGAGGAGAAGCGACTTTATTCGCTGCTATTCAAGTCGCTCGATCCTGAGTCCACTGGTGTGATCACGGGCGAAAAGGCCCGTGCTACGTTTGAGAAGTCCGGCTTGCCCCCGGCGATTCTTGGGGAGATCTGGCAGTTGGCCGACCGCAACAACATGGGTTTTTTGACTCAATTTGGTTTCTGCTACGCCATGAGGTTGATTGGTTATACGCAAGCGGGCCATTCTCCTAATTCCACTTTGGCCGATACTCCGGGCCCTTTGCCTAAATTTGCAGGTTTGGCGTTGCCTGGAGCCGGGCCTGATGCCGGGGCTGTGTTGCAACCACAGGCAACCAACAGCTCATTCATGCAATCGCAGCCAAGTGCCCAGGTTCCACAGAACACGGCTACTTACCAGTCACAGCCCCAGGATCCGATTCCTCCGCTTTCTGCTGCTGATTACCAGAAGTTCAGCGATCTCTTTATCCGTACCACCGGGTCGCCTGCCAATGACTTGAACGGGGCTCTGGCTAGAGACATATTTTTGAAGGCCAAGTTGCCAACTGAGGTGTTGGGGCAAGTGTGGAACTTGGTAGATACCGAAAACTTGGGAAAATTGAGCATGGCCAGCTTTGTAGTGGCCATGCACTTAATCCAAGGATTGTTGGGAGGCTCTATTAAGCAGTTGCCTCCTTTTTTGTCTGATTCAATTTGGCAAAGTGCTAGTCCCCAACCCTCGGGCTCTCGCCAGTCTTCTTACGCTTCGGTGAGTTCTCAACAGACCGTCAAACATATCCCTCAACATCCACCTCTGTATGCGCCCCAGGAAGCATCCAATGATGAGTGGGCAGTCACCCCTACCATGAAGCAGCAGTACGAGTCGATATTCTCCAATTTAGACAAGTCCAAGACTGGCCAATTGAACCCAGAGCAGGTGGCTTCTTTCTTGATGACTTCCAAGTTGAGTCAACAGGATTTGGCCACAGTGTGGGACTTGGCTGACATACAAAACACTGGAGTGTTTGGAAGGTTGGAGTTTTCGATTGCTCTTTTCTTGGTGAATAGGAAATTGTCTGGCAGTCCGCTCCCCAACATCGTTCCAGATGCTCTTATCAAAGCTTTCAGTAGTGCGTCCGGTCAGCCAACGGAGAGATCTCAGGCGGTTCCCCAATCTCAAAGTTCTGTGCCTTCTGCTGAGGTTTCGTCGCCAGTGCAGCCTCCAAAGCCGCTTACTTCCCAGAAGACCTCGATTGATGAGTTGGCTGATGTTTTTGCGTCCCCAAGTACAACACCTTCTCAAGTACCTCCTGCAAATACACACGCGGGATCCAGGTCTCTTCAACAAAGAACCTCGAGCAGTGATCTTACTCCTAGTGGTGACTTGCCCAAGGTTAGAAAGAATTTGTCAGGTTTCAAGCCAACTTCCACATTCGGCCAAAGCTTGATGAACAAAGGCTTGTCTACTCCTCAGGAAGAATCAGCAGATCTATTGGGTGATGATGTGCACCACGCTTCTACCAATGCCACGGCCCAAGCACCCTCCCCTCCACCTGCCCCTGTCGCCCAACTGGCACAACCAAAAGCTAAGACTGTGAACTATGATGCTTTGAGGGCAGTTCCTCCTCCACCAAAGAAATCATCTACCATTCAGAGTACTGCTGGCCACACACCCCCAGTGCAATCGCCTCCAGAACTCGATAGAAACTTGAGCTCTTCGTCTTTTGCGTCTTCGGTTCCAACTGGTGGTTCACCAGTTCCTGTATCTACAGGAGGAACCACTACAAGAAATAACGACTTGTTGGCTGACCCAAATTCTTCTGCCCAGTTGTCCCAGGCTACTTCCGATATTGCTAATATCTCTAACCAAGTCAAATCCTTGAGCGGTCAAACCACCCAATTACACGATAACAAATCGAGGGCCGAACAAGAACTCAACAGGATTTTGGCAACAAAGAAAGAGATTGAAGCTAAGTTAAGAATCTTAAGAACTTCTTACGATAATGAGGTGAAGCAGTTCAAAGAGGTTGAAAGTAATTTGGCTAATGCCAAAGAAGAGACAGAAGCTTTGAGATCAGAATCTTCCATTGCTGAAGCGAAGTCAAACCATTTGTCTACCGAATTGAATCAGAAGCAGGTTGAGATGGAGAACTTGCAAAAGGAAAATGGATCAGTGAAGGAAAGACTCGGAATTGTCAATGCTGAAATCACCGAGTTAGAAAAGCAGCTAAATGGCGTAGTAGCAGAGAATCAGAAGTTGTCTAATCAGTTGTCTGTTAAATCGTCTCAGGTGCAGGTAGCATTGGTAAAGAAACAGGACCTTGAAGCCGAGTTGGCTCAAACTGTAGCTGCTAATAAAAAGTTGCAAGACGAAATCAACTTAAAAGCAGAGGAAGAAGCTAAAGTTTTAGAAGAACAGGAAAGATTACAAAGAGAATTGAACAACGCTAAACAATTTGAACCTGTCCAGCCAGAAGTTAAGAAGAGTTCGTCAGGTTTGGTCGCAGGCACCGTTGCTGGTGCCGCTGCCGCTGTTGGTTTAGGTGCGGTTGCTAAGAGCGTTTTACCCGATAGAAATACTGGTGATAGGGCGTCCGATGCTCTTTCAGAAAGGACTGTACCTGAAGCAGAACCACTCGAGTCTCCAAAACAAGACTTCGAGGAAGAAGCAAAAGAAGTAAAGACCACACCTGCTCCATCAGCTCTCAAAGAACAAGAAGCAGTATCAGAACATGCCCCAGCTGTGGTAGTTCCTGAATCTCTTCCGGTTGAAGCACTTGTTGACGAGGTAAAAACCAAGGCGGCTCCTGATCTCACTGGAATTGAAGAAGCTGAAAACGAAGAACCAAAATCAGAGAGTGAAACTTCGTACCGTAAGTTTGACGAACGTACGAACACAACTTTGGGCTCTACCAATTCTGCCAATGGCGAGGGAGAAACTCCAGTTACATCCCCTTCTAACTCTGAATACCAATTTCCTCAAGGAGGTTTAGTTGGTATGCCAGGTGTGTTGGTAGGTGTACAAAGGACCGACTCTTTGACCTCTAGTGTTCAAAACAATGCTGCCATGTCTGTTCGTGATGACAATATTGAAGACGTAAGTGACCGAGACACCATTGCTGCAGAAGAGGTGGCCAACAGAGTCCCTACTGAAGAAGAAACTAAAGAGGTTGCTCCAAGTACCAACCAGGAAAGTGATGGGGATAAACTCTCTTCTGGAGTTGAGTCGTTCGAGATAGTAAATGCCGATGACGCCAATGAAGCTAACGAAGCTGAACTCGACGACAAGCCCAAAGATTCGACAACTTTTGTTATGAAGAATCCTTTGAATAGTGACAATGTTGAAGAGGAATTTCCTCCCATCAAAGAGCTCGATTATGACGAAAGTGACTCTTCAGAGGAGGAAGACTTCCATGAAGCAAAGGACTTGTCGAAGGGAGATCTTGCTGCCAGAAGTGCTTCAGCCACTGCTTCAACCGAAAAGGATCAATTTGATAGTGCTTTCGATGATCTTGAACCAGCAGCGACCGAAGCACAAACTCGAATCCCAGGCTCTTTCTTGAAAGAAGACGTCACCCCAGGGAAAGATGACGATGTCTTTGCCGATGAGTTTGATAACTTAGAGGTTGCCAGGGATGATGAAGCTGAAGAAGAGTTTGGTGAAAATACGGAGGATTTCTTCAATAATGATTTCACCAACAGCAACATGCCTGATTTCAGTCAGGTTCAGCAGCCATTGGATGAAACCAAGACTGGAAATGATGAGTGGGAACAGCTTTTCGCTGGATTCGGTAACTCTCAGAGTGCTCAAAATACTCCACAACAACCCGAAGTTAGTGCTTTCACCTCTTCTGGTTCATTTCCTGCTGCGGCTGGAGTTGATCACAACAGTGAACTAGTCCAAGAACTTGTAGGAATGGGATTCGATGAGAAAACTGCTCTTGAAGCTTTGCAGCAAGAAGGTTGGGATCTTGAGGCTGCTACCAACCACTTATTAGATAACGCCTAAAAGATGAATTTCAGGTATGCGTTCAGGTTGATTATGATAAAATACAGGATTGTTTAGAAACTTACAAATGTACATTTTTTGATTTACTTGTTATTTAAAACTCTTTTCAAGGCATCAGCAACGTCACCCACGTCGTACTCCTCCTTATTTAACTCATTCAAGTCAGCAATTGGTCTTTCAGCTTGAGGAGTGATCCTGAAAGCATGTCTAGATACTGGGGTATCCCAATCGATGATGGCGGAGTGTTGGACAACTCTGTTGTCCCAGACAACCACAGTGTTTGGTTCCCACTTAGCTCTCATCTGCAAGTCGTGAGACAGCTCGATGTGTTTATATAAGAATTCCATCAAGAAGTCAGATTCCTGCTGTTTCAACTCGACGATTCTTCTGGAGAATGCCCTATTCAAATAGATAGATTTTTCCTTGGTAGCTGGATGAACTCTAATCAATGGATGAATACTAGAAATTGGTTTTCTTCTCTCAATTCCACCATTTCCTCTGGAGTTCGAAGCTTGATCTTCTGAGGTGTGTAAAACGTGGAGTCCTTCCAACCTCTTTTGGAATTCTGGAGACAATCTTCTGTAGGCCTCCTTTACATCAGCAAAAATGGTATCACCACCAGATTCTGGACCTTCCAAAACGGCGAAAAATGTTGTTCCAGGAGGTTGCAACTCATAAGAGACATCTGTGTGCCAGCCAACAGCATTTGTGTTTTGTGAAAAGACTCTTTCGAATTCACCTGGGTCAGCTCTACGGTAAGTGATGTGCAATTCAGGGTGGTCCTTTGGAGCACCGGAAGTTGGGTGAATGTGGAGTCTACCAAAGTGCTCACCGTACTTAACGGCAAAACCAGGGCCATGTTTTGCAAAATCCTGGTCTCTGAACACAACAACACCTCTCTGAGCCACAAGCAAAGCCACTTCGTCCTTCCCTTCAGAGTTCAATTGCGACAATTGTACCCCTTTGATTTCAGAACCAAGTTTTGGAGTCACTTTCTTGTTGACAATTTGGGTTTCGCTGTCCTTTGGAAACAAATTGGGGAACGAAGGGTCAGCCCTGGCACCTGGCTCTTGGTGCTTGAAAAACTTCAAAGGGGGAAGTTTTTGATTTGGGTTCCAAGTAGGAAGAAAGTCGGGGTAATGTGAAGCGTCTCTGTTATTTTTGTTAACAACAAGGGTTCCGTCTGGGAGGACTTCATCGACTCCCTCATGGAAATGAATATCGTAGTTACCACTTGGTGCACGAGTTGCCATATTTTTTTTTTGTTTCGTTGATTATGGTCAAAAGAACAACGAATATCAGAGAGCTTATATAGTTGCTTGCCTAGGCCGTATCGGGTTTCTTAGAATCATGTTTCTGCACATGAGGATTACAAATTAGAGTAGCCACCACAATTTAGATAGGAGTTGCAGCAGCAGTAAGCCCGATTGCGAAAACGTTTGCCTAATTAGGAAGGCGCCATAGTTGAGCCATAGTATTGCAGCCACACCAGACTCATTTGGCCGAATGTCGTACTGTAGAGGCTGGATACATGGCAAAGAATATAATGTATATGGAGGCTTAGTTCTGGTAATACAAACAATAAAATTGGTAGCAGTGGTGTGCTTGTAGAGTGTTACAGTCAATGTCTCGTTTGAATTTATTGCCAGGTATATGGCGTAGGCGAAGTCTAGTATTGAATCATCTGCCTGTTTGTTTGTAGATCATGCCCCTGACTTCTTATTAGTAGGCAATACCCGTTACTAAGCAGGAGGGTGTACTGATGCTGAAGGTATCAGCCCATTGAAGGTTTAATGTCGCACGACATAAGGTTTCAAGCTAAATCGTTCGATGAGTTGATTGATGGGGATTGTGGATAATAGCCGATAGTGCTTTGGCTGGGGTATACGTGCAGGGGTGCAGAGACTGGAGCCCAGGTTTTTTTTGTGTGTTGCTCCGAACACTGAGTGGGGGGATTACAAACGAACAGTTAGTGTGATGGAGCACCATTGCTAATTGAGACACTACTGGACAGACACTGCCGAACTGGGACACTGTTGGTCGCTTGCTTTCTACGTCTTCTCTTGATGCTTTGGTCTTGATGCTCTAGTCTTGATGCTCTAGTCTTGATGCTCTAGTCTTGATGCTCTAGTCTTGATGCTCTAGTCTTGATTCTCTAGTCTACGTGCTCATATACTATTCTCTCTACTATTCTTTCTATGCTATTCTTTCTCCACTCTCCATGCTCATACACTCTTCTTTAGTTTTCTTTCTCTAGTCTTCGTGTTCACATACTCTTTATACTCATACACTCTTTAGTCTCATATACTCTTCTCATATACTTTTTATTCTCATATACACTTTCTTCTCATATACACTTTCTTCTCATATACACTTTCTTCTCATATACTCTCCATCCACATACCAATACAATACCTACAACCTACGCTTCTCCACCTTCTTCACCTTCACCTCCATAGGCTTCTCAACAAGCTCCGGCTTTTTCTTCCGAAACACAGACTGAATAGGCTCATTGACGTACCGAGTGAACGCCGGAGTCATGGCAAAACTAAAGG
This sequence comes from Yamadazyma laniorum, assembly GCA_002109505.1. Classification (NCBI taxonomy): domain Eukaryota; kingdom Fungi; phylum Ascomycota; class Pichiomycetes; order Serinales; family Debaryomycetaceae; genus Yamadazyma; species Yamadazyma laniorum. Next base: position 125,008 of record MVNT01000007.1, on the reverse strand, counting down.
CCAACCGCAACGGCAAAAGCATCTTCACCACCACAAACGCATAGGCCCCCTCCAGAATCAACTGGAACTTCTCGTTGAGCGAAAACCCCTCGAAGTTGAACGACTTCATCGAATCGTCGATGATTCTGGTTCCCTTGCTAATAGCCCACTGGGGGAGGTCAAGAGGAATCAGAAACTGGTACTTGTGGAATAGATACCACAAACCAATCAACGGCACCACGGCCGTGATCTCGTGAAGGATCAAAAACGACGTCAAATTCGTAATTGGCTTGTTGATGAAATTGGTCGTATAGGGCTTAAGAAACCTGGGGACTTTGTTGAGGATTTTCTGCCCAAGAACAGCTCTTCTGTCGCCACAAAAAGCGGTGCTATGAAACCCACACCCGTGGACACCGAGCCCTATGAAACCCACCCTCGGCCTGGCCATGAGACCCATACCGGCCCTCCACTGATCACCTTTAATTTTGCTCATTGCTGTGCCATACGTCGTTCCGTCGCACCAAAATATTTCACGTTCGTGCGATACGACCGAACTTAAGTAGAAAAAAACTCCAACCAACATCAGAGAAGTATCTAAAACATGTCAGTTTACATTGTAGCCACCGCCAGAACCCCCATTGGAGCCTTCCAGGGGGACTTATCGTCTTTGTCGTACTCCGATTTGGGGTCCCATGCCGTGAAATCGGCCTTGGCTAAGGTGGACATCAAGCCTGAACAGGTGGATGAAATTCTTTTTGGAGGAGTGCTCCAGGCCAATGTGGGACAAGCCCCGGCCAGACAAGTTGCTCTCAAGGCCGGGTTGCCCGAGTCGGTTGTGGCCACCACCATCAACAAGGTGTGTGCCTCCGGGATGAAATCGATCATTTTGGGAGCTCAAACGATTCTCTGTGGAACCAACGATATCGTGGTTGCGGGGGGTGCCGAGTCGATGTCGAACACTCCGTACTATCTTCCAAGTGCCAGAGGAGGTGCCCGTTTTGGGGATGCCTCGATGATCGACGGGATCCAGAAGGATGGGTTGTTGGATGTCTACGACGACGTGTTGATGGGCAAGTGTGCTGAAAAGTGTGCCTCGGAACATGGGTTTTCGAGAGAAGATCAGGATAACTTCGCCATCAATTCGTACAAGAAGGCCCAGGCAGCTGCTAACGCTGGGAAGTTCAAGAACGAGATTGCTGCTGTCACTGTGAAGGGATCGAGAGGCAAGCCAGATGTGGTGGTTGAAGCCGATCAAGAACCTAAGAACTTCAACGAGGCCAAGTTAAAGAGTGCTAGAACGGTTTTCCAGAAGGAGAACGGTACGGTCACTGCTCCTAACGCCTCCAAGTTGAACGACGGAGGTGCTGCTGTGATTTTGGTCAGCGAGTCGAAGTTGAAAGAGTTGGGCTTGAAGCCTTTGGCCAAGATTTCCGGATGGGGTGAGGCTGCAACCAAGCCGGTGGACTTTACCATTGCTCCATCGTTGGCTGTGCCAAAGGCATTGAAGCACGCCAAGATCTCCTACGACGACGTTGACTTTTACGAGTTCAACGAAGCGTTTTCGGTTGTGGGATTGGCCAACGCTAAGTTGTGTGATATCAACATGGATAAAATTAATGTTTACGGAGGAGCCGTTGCTTTGGGACACCCATTGGGATGCTCTGGTGCTAGAATCGTCGTCACTTTGTTGAATGTTTTGTCCCAAGAAGGTGGTAAGTTGGGAGTGGCCGGTATTTGTAACGGTGGTGGAGGTGCCTCTGCTATAGTTATCGAAAGACTTGAGCACGACTCCAAGTTGTAAGTAAGTAGTACTGTTAGGGTATTATGTATGCACACATATATAAGTTATGTTAGTATTCGTCTCGTCAGTTGGGGATGTGAATCCCTCGTTCGTTCAACTTATTCACCGTCCAGATCCACGTCCGAGCAGCAAAGTCCATGTTACCAGCTACACGGGACGGGTGACTATCGAACCCACTACTATCCAAGTATTTCCCGTTGTCGTCTTCTAAGTCCAACGTGGGATCCAAACATGCTTTAATGATTGCAAAACTGCCTTCTTCGACGGAGGCACCGAAAAAGTACCCAAACACTTCAAAGAAGCACCAAAACAACACTCCTATTATCGGAAGCCGGGTGAGAAAACTGAAGCTGTTGGGATTCATGACGAACCCCGTATCGACTGCTACGCTAAGAATCTTAGGGTTTCTCAATCCAAGCATTTTGATCATATGAATGCCCGACACTTTGGCGTTACAATAGCGAAGCCAGCTAAACACTATGGGGGCCGAAGTAGGCCAGGGACGGTCGAGAGAGCGGTAGGCGAGCTGGAGCCGGTGGATGGGACTACTTGTGTAGATGATTTTTGGGGGGTCGATGTGGGGGTACAATGTGGTAGTGCTTTCGAGTAGAGGAAGAAGCTGGGTGATCAAGAGGAACGGAGCGATGTAGTTGAGCTGGAACTGGATCTCGAATTTGTCCTCTGTAAGCGTGGGGGGTAAATGACTGGTACTTAGGTTATTGATGAAGATGTTCAAATGATCCTCCAATTTAGTAAAGGTGGAGGATGTGTGGAGCACAGACGGAAGACTGGAAGGATCGAGCTCAAGATAGCAGAGCTGGCCAACGTACCTTTCACTTGCAAGCTCCTGCGAAGTGTAGGTGCGACGAATGTGGACTGCTTCTTTTTCAAGCTCATCGATGCATTTGAGAACTCGGGACCGGCTTCTTCCCGTGATGTACACCACATAGCCGTGGAGGAAAAGGTGGAGGCACGTGTACCAGCCGATGCCACTACATCCTCCAAGAATAAGTACCGTCCGACGGTCGGCTTGCGGATTCACATACGGAAGTGACTCGATATAGTCAAGGTCAAGCATACCTTGTAGTGGTGAAAATGCGAAAGTTCATGAGTTGTTTCAGATTTGGTGATGAAGAGAGGCTCGCCTCCACGTTCCGAAGAGTGGGTGTATAGATCCTACTGGGCTCTTTAGTTGTAGTCGTAGTGTTCATTATGTATCGACTGCAGATGCTCTATAACCATGAACGTCGAATGATTATTTGGGTGTACAATATGGAAGTTCTGGACCCCCACAGTCCCCGCCTCTAGTTCACTCTAATAGTACTGGAAATCTCCTTGAAGATCTCGTTGAGGTTCTTGCCAGTGGTGTCGACAGTCACACAATCCCCTCCATTCTCGATCAATTCGTCCCCCTCAGGGACCTCCATGATCTCGTACTGACTTCTGACCATGTCGCTTTTCATGTAGTGATTTTTTCTGTTTTCCACACGGTTGACCAACTCGTCAAACGAAGCGTACAAGAAGCAGAAGACAAAGTTGAACGATTTTCCATGTTCCTTGATCAATTGACGGTACGACCTCTTTAACATGGAGCATGTGACGATAGCAATGTGGTGGGGGTCCTCCTTACATTTGGCAGCAGTTTGTTCGGTCAAGGTGATGAGCCAGTCCCATCTGTCGTCGTCCGTTAATGGAATACCTTTGGACATCTTGAAAATGTTAGATTCGGGGTGCAAAGAATCTCCTTCCACGTAAGGGCAGTCAAAGTATTTAGATAGCTTAGAAGCAGCAGTAGTTTTCCCAGTACCTGCTGGGCCTCCCACCACTATGATGGTTCCAGTCATCGTAGAATATGTTTGTTGGCAAATGTTGGAAACGAAGTAGAATAAAACGGAAGTATATAAAAGGAACAATGCGGAGGATCCGCAAACTTGGGGGCCTTACAGCGGGGGTGGGGGACTAAATTACTTCAGCCAAATTTTTCGAAACAGGCGTGGGGGTGACAAAACGCATTGATTGGCATGATAGTTACAATTGTACTATCATGCGTGAAGGCTCATAAGGGTGGCACCATATTACGGGATAACATGCTGCTATCGCTTTGCCGGCCAAGTCCTGATAGAGACTGCGGAAAGTAGCCCTATGCTCAAGGTTGAGATGAGTGTGGGGGAGAACGCGTAGTTGGAATTCTGTATTTACAAATTTAATATTTACAAGTGTGGGGGACCGGGGAACCATGATTAGGCGTGGCCGAAGAGGTGGGGGAGAAACCTCCATCTCTTTTGTAGAAGTTCTATGACTTCCATTTTCGTATCTCTCTCAAGTTACTCAACTCTTCTCCAATACGCTTCTCTATCAACACCTTCCAGTCGTATGCACTTTCAATGTCTACAAATAAGTAAGGCCAACGTTGACTTAACCACATGAAGAGTAATACCAACTTGTGGGTATCTTCCAACAAGGTCAACATGTTCAAACTTTCCCCAAGTGGTAAGAATCTCCGTGGTTTTGATGCTAAAACATCAAGAGGCAAGAAGTCGAAGTCAAGAATTGATTTACTCTCAGTTTCGACTATATTCCTGATAAAGGTAAGAACGGTTTTCCGAACCAAAGGAGAATTAACATTGAAGTTAACTGGTGCAATACTCAACTTCAATTGGTCTTCAATGGATAGTTGCAGATCAATACCATCACTCAGTAAAAGGCCCACAACGCCCATTCTGCTGTCGATGTTGGTAAGGAAAAAGTCCTTGGAGTTGATAGGGCCATTGTCAATGTCTTTTAAGATAGACTCCATCAGACTGTCCTTGTGGAACTTGGTAATGTAAGTAGTCCATACCTCATCAGTAGGCCAAACACAAGCCTGAGTAATGTCTTGGACAGGTTTGGACATATTTGTCTTGATATAATTGAGATCGTTTCTAGTCAAGGCAGTTATCACTCCTCCCAGCTTAGTTTTGTCATGGCTAAACCGGCCAGCACGCCCGCCTATTTGACGGAGGGCTGACTGGCTGAGCTTCTCCGTAGTGTTCCCATTATACTTTTGTGTTGTGGAAAACACTATTCTTTTTATTGCCAAGTTGAGCCCCATCCCAACAGCATCACTGGCCACAAGAACGTCATACTTACCACTATTGAAACCCTGAGCTTGCTCGCTTCTGATTTCAGGTGGGAGTGCTCCGTAGATTACTGCTACCTTTAGTTTGGTAGTCTTTTCGATTGAAACTTTGAGCTGTAAAATCTTCCTCTTAGAAAATGAAACAACACAGTCACCTGGCTTGAGCTGTTCCAACCCTCTCACATGGCGACTAGCCACTTCAAGCTTCCCTAGCCTTCTGTACCGGTGCACTTCGAGCTCATCTCCTGTAAGTTTGACTATTTTCTCTATAAGCTTCACAGTTCTCTCTTCACCGCATAAGTGAACTTCTTTGGCCTGGACACCAAGCAAGGCATTGGTCCATGCCTCACCTCTCATATCATCGGCTATCATCTGGATCTCATCAATGATACAAAGGTCCATTTTCTTGAAAAGAGGAACCATTTCTATGGTACCACTGGTGATTTGACTGATTTTATTCATCGAATCCACCCGTGCAATCACTTCTTCACCGGTGACAAGATTACAGCCGATACCTCTACTATTAAAGTTCTCGTATATCTCCCTGGCAAGAAGCCGGAGGGGTCCTGCGTAGTATCCAGACTGACACTTCTCTAGCATTTTCAACAGCTGGTAGGTTTTCCCAGAATTGGTTGGACCCACATGCATTATTATACGACGTTTCATTTTCCTTGTTTCAGGGTACCATTGGGCCGGATTAGAAAAGTCTATCGTTCTGCTGAGACCGGGGGCCGTGGTAAGGGATTGTTGGGACAGCAATTTATGGGCCAACTTAGAGAGGAGAGCACCGAGAAGATCCGAATTGGGGTATATTTTCTTCAACTCAGACGGCACAAGGTCTTCTTGGATCGCATGGACAAGTGGCCCTATATTTTCCCATCGGGGATTCACAAAGTCAGCTGGCTTAAGTGCGTTGGGCAGGCTATATTTGTCAGGCAGCAGGCAATAGTCCTTCAAATGTGCCGAAATGGTGTTCTTGAATATCCTTGCAAGCGTGGGCATTCTAGCAGCCGAATATGGGGGAAGTTTGCTGCTGTTGACCAAGTTGGATGCAGGCTTTTGGAATATCGAAGCCACCGACGGAGCTAAAAATGCATTGAAAGTGTCGGGATCGAGAGTTGAGTGGGACGAGACCGTGGATGAGGACACATAATACCTCCATGAACTATAAATGGGCCTTAATCCCACATTAAATGGCTGTGTAGACCGAATAACTGTGAGCATACAACGAGATGGTTAACAAAAGGGCATCACCTTGAAAAAAGTTCGCAGCGTTAATATGCTTTCCGTAAGCCTGCAAGCTGCACTCTATGAGCTGGTTCAGTTACGAGAGAGATTTGGGACTATTGCGAAGGCCGATACCTTGTGATTGTCCTGCTATACTATCAGCGTTCACTATACCTGGCCAATAGCCCGAGAAGAAACACCCATGAGAGTACTGGATGCAATAAGCACAGGAAGAAGCAGATCATGCACAATGCACAATTAATGCACCACTAAAACAGCTACTTTCTACCGATTGTAGTAAGACGACGAACATACTGTAGTCCCTTTACAGGAGCACACAGACTATGGAACTGCCCTAATTCTGGCGAACTCCACCTGCTGTTGACGACACAAAACCTGCGGCATGGCCAGGGCAGCCATACTGTGTCTGCACAGTTGTGTCCGTTAGCTACTTTATGTATTTCGCTTTCATTTTGGCAGCCTTTACTACTCCTAAGGAATGCCAAATTGCAGCAAACAAGTCTAGTGGTGCCCTAGCAAACCTCCTGTGGCTTGTTCTCCTGTAGGTGGAAGCATTCACTACTAACTAGGCTATTACTACTCAACAAAACCTATATTACTGCAGCCGGACCATAAACCTCGCTCTAAATCAATCTCCTGTGCTGTCCTCTCTGCCCACGACCTCCCAAAACACCCCCACATGATCTCTGACCTCATCTCTTAACTCATCGTCCCCAGCCCGCTTAAATTCGCGATTCGCTTCGATAATCCATCACCAATGCTTACATGAATAAGACCGTCCACAACAATACCTACACGACGCAGCTAGCGGACGACTTCAATCGGTTTTATCTCCAGATAACGGACCGCACACTCAACCAGGTTGGCAACTACCGAATTGCCCACGAAATTGGCGAGGGTTCTTTTGGGAAAGTGTACCTTGCTCACCATGTTCTTCTCAACACTCCGGTGGTGTTGAAGTCCGGGCTCATTGACGACCCCAACATCGTCCGAGAAATCTACTACCACAAGCAGCTCAAGCACCGGAACATTGTACGGCTTTATGAGGTAATCAAGACCGAATCCCATCTCTGGCTTGTCATGGAGTACTGCCAGGGTAACGAGCTTTACTACCTCATCTACGAGAACCGTCGTCTCGACTACAAGCAGGCCCAGCTTCTATTCTTCCAGATCATACAGGCCACCAAGTACGTGCATCTGTTGAACCTTGCACACCGAGATTTGAAGCTTGAAAACATTCTTCTTGCTGATAAAAAAAAGACCATCATCAAACTCACGGACTTTGGATTTGTACGAGAGTACAATCCCGTTTCGAGGAAGTTGTTGCTGACGATGTGTGGCACCACCGTGTACATGGCACCGGAGATTCTTTGTGGCCAGAAATACAATGGGTTCGCTGCTGATATTTGGCTGCTTGGTATTATTCTTTACACGATGCTATATGGACAGATGCCCTTTGAGGAGGACGACGAACTCAGAACAAAGTACAAGATCATCCATGACCCTCCCCACTTTGACGACTCGGTTCTGGCAACAGCTACAAGCTTAATTCTGAGGATGCTTGCTAAGAATCCAATGCAGCGACCAAATCTTAATGACATATTAAACTCGGACTTCCTCATAGATATCACGAACAAGTTTCCCACAACTTCAATCCCCAAGGATACCGATCTGGCCATATCAATATCACAGTACTACACGTCGAAAAAACCCCAGTTTCTGTCGAAGATGGAGAAAATGCTCTTGAAACGACTTGCAAAAGTGGGAATTCGTGTGGACCATCTTAAAAGCGACATAGAAGGCGGCCGTACGAACTCATTGACAGCGTTTTTTGATCTTAGTCTTACAAGAGAGTTTCATTACAAACGTCGGCGTAGCCGGAGGGCTAGAAGCTCTTTGAGCAAGTCCACCCAAAAGGTCAAAAGTGTGCTTCTGTTGACAGACGAGGGAGGCCCCCAGCTCGAGCGAATTATGCTGAGCTTGAGTCTCAGTAGTAGACAGGGTAAGATCGACCGTCGGTCAACTGATCGTCGGTCCACAGATGTTCGCCCCAGCTTGGACGTTCCTTCTTCTGCACCTACTCCACACGTCAACCGAACAGTGCTGTTCTACACAGATAACCGTCGGCTATCTCTTTCTAGTACGATAAACTCGGTCCGTCCCACGCCATCAAGCCCGTCAAGTATCAGAAGCCGAAACAACCCTTCTGGCCGTAAGTTAATGAACAGACTTCAGTTTTGGAAGAGGAAAGATGACGACGTCAACTCAGTGGTAGAAGAGGTTAGTGATCTTACAGTGACTAGCCCAAGTCCCAAGACAGTACCTGACAACGTATTAATGCCCATACAGAACGTAAACCCACACGAGGACTCTTCTTATAATTCACTTATTGGTTACTCCACTCAAGAGCCAGCTTTCATTAATGAGGATACCTCGACACTTAAAGCATCCACTCAAGACATTCTGTCCAAGCAAAACACGAGACCGACCAAAAGTGGCAAAACAACGTCTTCTGTTCTGGGACTGGCCAGTGCTAAGCAACGAAGACCAGCATCCATGGTCTCCCAAGCCAGCCAGCTCTCGACCATGGCATCCGAACTGGAATCAGAAATGCCAGCATCTGATTCTATGGATGAGTTTGACGAAGACATGTACGAGTCTTCCTCTATGAATACCTCAACGCAAGAGGTGGGCCGGCCATCTCGAAACGGCACCACCAAAAGACCATCATATCGCCGACAAGTCTCGAGTGACGTTCTGATAGCTTCCGTGTCTACATCTGCAGTATCTCGGCACCCCTCCACCACCAAGAGGGCATCTTCACTTCGCCAAGTGCTGAGCAATTCGTCTACAGAGAGTAGTGAATTGCTTCTGCCTTCTGCTTCCACTGCCAATGGAGCCGGAGGACTCTTGTCGCCTCTTTCTGCACAGGCCCAGTTTGTTTTTGGACGCTCTGGGTCTCCTATAAATGCTACATTTCCTTCATCTGGGCCTATTCCTCGCCCCAGCTCACCACCTATGTCTCCTGTGGTCAATGGACCCAAGTTCAAAGGTGATAAATTAAAGTACGGAACCCATCCCATACAAGAGGAGAACGAGGACGACAACTCCAGCTGATTCTCACGCCTGCATTATGCCATGTCTTCTACCGATAGAACTTCTTTTCCTGTTCAAGCTAAGAAGCGTTTTTCTTCATAGAGAGTGTATTAGTACTAGCAAATTCATGCATAAGTATTTTTCTACGGCTTGTGATCTAGCTACGAAGCGCAAGAAGTATGACACAGAGACATGGTCAAAAACTCACACCAGTATCCACTCTATATCATTTTTCCTCTTACTATGATCCAAGCTTCAAGTATTTCTTCTGTGCGAAAAAATTTTCAAATATTTCAACATCATCATGTCAGTATTTGTCGTTGATAACGAGATTACCAGCTCCATAAAAGAACTCGGTGAGATCATTGATACCATCAAGGGATCTGCAGTCTTCTCAGAATCTTTGGATGCTCATATTTCAGCCACAAGCCCCGAAATCATCGATAAATCAGCCCTTATACAAAAGGTGTACGATGCTTCATCTCCAGAATACTTGAAAACCTTGAGTGATAAGGAGTTCGAGCCAACTTTTAACTTGATCTTGTATATCTTGGGTGAACTACAAGGCGGAGTTGAGGCTGTTTTCATTAATGACAAGGAAGATAAGTTGTTAAACAACTTGGTGAACTCTAGTCCTGCTACTCAATTGTCTTTGAGAGATAGAAAATCCATTAAAGCCACTAGCATATTGTCCGAGTTGACTTTGGTTTTCAATTTGTTACCAGAGACGTCTGCTGTACGTGTGAAGGTCATCATGTTAATTTTATCTTTCGTCAAAAAGTTGAAACTCGATTTTTCCATTCTTCAAAGCTCATTTGGTGCTAACTTGGTTCAATGGTTACAGAAGTCTAACACTTCTGAAGACAACACCAAGGAAGTGTTCTGGTCTTTCATCGAGTTGGACAACAGTTACTCTTTGAAATCCTTACAATTAATCAGCAAGTTCACAAGTCAATACCCATTGAGTGCTACGGAGTTACAAAAGTTGATCAAATTCGCCTTGAATGGTTCTACAATCGACCTTTCTTTCATGGTTAACAACAATGTTAACAAGGCCCTTCAATCAAATAGCTCCGACTCTTTGGTTTCTTTGTTCTCCAAGTACTTACAAGGAGAATTACTTGAAGACGTTCCAGAATTCAAGCAGTTGAAGTTCAAGTCCCAGATCTTGGCTTTATGCAAATTTTTTGAAGCGTCTGGCAAATACGAATTCAAGTTTGAAGAAATTTCTATTGCTTCCTCTACTGAATTGGAAGTCTTGTTAATTAACTCTATAAAGAACGGATTGGTCGAAGGTAAATTGGACCAAACTACTTCCACCTTCTACTTGACCAGAATCAATAGGTTTATCTTGCCAGGTGATCAACAAGCCGTCAATAGAAACTTGGAAGAAGTGAAGAGTCATTTGGCAGCATGGAGAGCATCTTTGGTGTCCGTCGGAGACGTGGTGAATAACTTCAGAGAAAACATCAAGTAATAGTAGAGTCAGTAGAATATACGAACACATTTTGGATTTCATTTTCTCTGTTTGTCTCTATAAATTTGTATATGCTCTAGTCTTTGTCTCCATCCAACACACTCAAAACACCTCCTACTAAGTGTAGGGAACCAACCACAAACACCTCGGCGGATCCCAACTCTTTGACGAAGTTTAATCCAGTTTCTATTTCTTTGAAGACCTTTACTTCAGTAGTCCTTTCATGCTTAGCATCCTTTTCCTTCCATACTCGGGCGAAGCCTTGCTGGACAGATAAAGCATCAATAGCTGCCTGTGAATTGTTCATCGATACCAATTCAGCGTTGTAGCCAGTGGACCAAGTTATGTTTGTGGTAAAAACAACGGTATCAAACTGAACTTTACCGTTCAAGTTGTCATACAACCGAGCCAAAAGAGCTTCGGCATTGTCCCGACCTTGTTGGTTGAAGAAGAGCACCTTCTTGTGGCCAGCACTACCGAAATCAGTCAGGGTTGCAAGCCAGTTGGTACAAACATTGATTGACTCAAGGGTATGAGCTCCATCTATGTAAAACAAGAAGCTTTCAAACCCTGGTTTGTTCCTGATCACCTGGCATCTTCCGTCCCACTGGGTAAGCCTCAACCCATCTTTGAACTTTTCGGGCAAATACAGCAAGTCTTCAGAAGGAAGATCTGTCACTCCAAAGTGGGTGAGATGAGCAGCTGCCAACTTGACAGCCAAGGCAGCGTTGTCCTTTTGGAAATCACCTTGAAGTCCAAGAGGAAGCCCTAATAAGCTCTTGCCATCCACAAACTCAATGGAGCTGGAACCGGCCTCCTTGGCCCGTTCAGAGATTTGCTTGTGGGTCTCTGGGTGCTCGTGCTGAACACTGGCAAAAGCCGGACACCCCTGCTTGAAGATCCCGGTTTTATTCCAGGTAATGGAATCAATGGTGGTGCCCAACATAGCTACGTGGTCAATACCCAAAGCAGAAATACCAGTGGCCGTAGGAGCCTGTACAATGTTCGTGGAATCGTACTTACCTCCCACGCCAACCTCATATATGGCAGTATTGACTCCCTCACTCATGAAAATGTGGAACGATAACACAGTCAAGTACTTGAAATACATCGGCTTGATGATATCACACGGCTCAAGATCAGGGAACTCGGCAGGATCCGAGGTGGTGGCCGATAGCTTGTCCCACACCTCGAAAAAGTACCTGGTGAAAAGCAGCTCGTTGATGGGGTTTCCATCGATTCTGATCCGTTCTCTAACAGACTTCAAGTGAGGTGAGGTGAAAAGTCCGACCTTTCTGACCCCGGTGCCGGTGGTGGTCTTATACTGAAGAAGGATCGACTCTGTAAACGCACAGGTGCTTCCTTTGCCCTTCGTGCCAGTGACATGAACCACGTTGAGGCGGTTGAAGTCCTTGGGGCTGTAGCCTAAACGACGAATATATTCATACACCACTTTTATGGAGTACTCGTTTTTGTTGACGGAAGGGCCGATCTGACGTTTGGCCTCGAGCGACGCGAAGTTGGACTGGAGGGTGTTCAAGGCGGATATGGCATCCTTGTAAGTTCTACCTCTCATGTCCATTGGGCTTTTGGAAAGGAAGAGAACCAATGTCGCGGTTTGTCCTCCGACCGCGACATTGTTCTCAGACGGCTTTTTGTGGATTGCCACAAAAACGACCATGACTCATCTCGTGAAAAACTATAAAGGAAAAACATTGCCCTTAATTAGCTTCGAGATAATTCTGATTGATTGAAATATCCCATTTCAAACAGTTTTTATTAACAACTATTAATACGAACCCGGTCCATTGCGAGCTCCAATCGAATCGTGTGGCTAATTGTTTTTCATTCCCCATTTTTTTGTGTTGCAGTATAATTTTTAATCCCAAGCGATGATTTTTTAAGCCTGTCTTGAAGACATTGTTTTAAGTTATATTCCTTGTTCGTAGCAAAAAGACCTAGAAGGAGGAATAGGAGTCAAATTGTATTTAATCAGTCAAATTGATCAATTGTAAATTTTTTCAAGCGTTTTTATTAGTGGAAGCAGTGAAGTTCTGAATAAATCGCCTGAAAGAATCTATATCATGGTAGTCTCAGGTGAAATGATGCCGTTAAAATACTACAAGAATTTCAATGTGAAAATGGAGTCCAACCGTAAAGAAGAAGTCCCTAATGACTTTAATCTTAGTGATTATGTGAATATTAATGATATTCCTTTACTTGTGGACGATGTCACGGATGATGAGGATGAGTTGGAAAGCAAGAAGAGTTCGAAGGCGGACCCGATGGACCATTTCGATATCAAGAGTTTTGCGAGCAATCCAGCTACTCCATCTTCTACTGCTTCCCCCTCTATCCAGCAGTCTTCTGATTCTAGGGCCAGAAAAATCAGACCAAAAAGAACCACTTCCAAGGCTAAAAGTCCGGCCCTGACATTGGCTCCAAAAGATTTCAAACAAGAGAGAAACCAATTGATGATGGTTATTGTAAAGTACATTTCGATTAAGATCACCAACTTATTTCCTCCTTCTTCTTCTGAGTCCAAGATCTCCCTTGAAAAGTTTTTGGTCATCATGATAAATCGTCTCAAGTTATCGTTGCCCAACTTCTTGAAGTCGATAATTTACTTGTTCAGGTACATGGACATCATTTATCTCTTGAGATACTTGAACCAATCCAATAATTTTGCTAACTTCAACGAGATGGATTTTCCTTTGAAGATGTTGCTTATCGGGTGTTTCAAACTCACATTATTGAGGGAGAGACTCCATAAGAACTGGCATAAGTTGACTGGATTAACAGATAATGAGGTAAATTGTGTTATTCAAACAATTTTGAAGAGATTGAATAACAAGGTAATGATCAAAAATGGAGAAATTGGCAAGTTGAAACTGGAAATTTTCAGCTATGTCAAAATGGTTTCTCGGGAAGTATAGGAATTGCTGACCCGAGAGGTATTGGTGCGTTTGTATAGTTAAACAGTGTAAAATAATAGGAAGTATATGAATTGTTTCTACGATGCATAAACGAAGACGGTGTAGTTTAGTAAAAGGGCTACCTTTTCGATGTGTGTTTGGTATCTCGCATCAAGAGCTGGCTGTCTGCCTCACGCTACACCCTTTGGGATCGCTGTTGCAAATCGTTAGATCTTCGACATTGAATGTTCCACCTTGCCAACAGAACAGACCGGTTCCTGTCAAGTAGGTGGGAAATTGACTGATGCTGAACGGGAAGTAACAGATAAAGGATGCACCCACCGCGAACAGTCCCTATGGAGATATCTACACAGCCATTGGTGCTATTCAGGTGAATCCTACCTTGACTAATAACTTTGTAATCTTCATGGATCGTACTGGTGCAAGGGCCTACAAAAGTAAGAAAACTCCGAAGTGTAATGTCGCATAATGTCGCTTTAAAGTCGTCACTTGGTTTTCGAATTTGCAGCAGATTCCCAATGAGTCATACGTTTCTATAGCTCCATCGAAGAGATCATATTTGTGCAGTTTAGACCTCCTAACTATGGGCACTCATTTAAATCACTCATATCTACCTATTGGTCAACTTTCAGCCCGAAAACCCCTTTTCTACTGCTCTTTTTCTTCTTCCTTTCTCACCACTATAAATCATCCTCAAGTTATCTCTGACTCATTATCAGCAAAAGCTTTTTCTGTATACAGGAAGCCATCTATTTTGGCAATTAACAATTCTGGAGAAATCGAATAACTATATAAAACTGAAAAATTTTTAGTTTTCTTATTAGTCACCTGGACATATATAAATAGCCACTACCATCTGGTTTATTATTTAAAACTAACACAACATGTCTGTAAACCCATATGGACCAAATCCATCTGACTTTTTGTCCAATGTCAGTAGCTTTGAACTTATCGAGTCTACTTTAAGAGAAGGTGAACAATTCGCCAATGCCTTTTTCACCACCGAAAAGAAAATCGAAATCGCCAAAGCTTTGGATGATTTTGGTGTTGACTATATCGAGTTAACTTCCCCTGTTGCTTCCGAACAAAGCAGAAAAGATTGTGAGGCCATTTGCAAATTAGGCTTGAAGGCTAAAATCTTAACGCATATCCGATGCCATATGGATGATGCTAGAGTGGCAGTTGAAACCGGTGTGGATGGTGTGGATGTCGTCATTGGTACTTCATCCTTTTTAAGACAATACTCCCACGGTAAAGATATGAACTATATTGCTCAAAGTGCCGTCGAAGTCATTGAATTCGTCAAATCCAAAGGTATTGAAATCAGATTTTCATCTGAAGATTCTTTCAGAAGTGATTTGGTTGATTTGTTGAACATTTATAAAACTGTTGATAAGATTGGTGTGAATAGAGTGGGTATTGCTGATACCGTTGGTGGTGCTAACCCAAGGCAAGTGTATGAATTGGTCAAGACCTTAAAATCTGTTGTCAGTTGTGATATCGAATGCCATTTCCACAATGATACCGGTTGTGCCATTGCCAATGCCTACACAGCCTTGGAAGGTGGTGCCAAATTAATCGATGTCTCTGTTTTGGGTATTGGTGAAAGAAATG
The DNA here is from genome assembly GCA_002109505.1 of Yamadazyma laniorum. Classification (NCBI taxonomy): domain Eukaryota; kingdom Fungi; phylum Ascomycota; class Pichiomycetes; order Serinales; family Debaryomycetaceae; genus Yamadazyma; species Yamadazyma laniorum. Next base: position 109,739 of record MVNT01000007.1, on the reverse strand, counting down.
GAATCACTTCATTGGGTGGATTGATGGCTAGAATGATCACTGCCAACAGAGACTACGTGTTGTCTAAATATAAATTGCACAAATTGAGAGATTTAGAAAACTTGGTGGCCGATGCTGTGCAAGTGAATATTCCTTTCAATAACCCAATCACTGGTTTCTGTGCTTTCACCCACAAAGCAGGTATTCACGCCAAAGCTATCTTGGCCAACCCATCCACTTACGAAATCTTGAATCCTTCAGACTTTGGTTTAACCAGATACATCCATTTCGCTAACAGGTTGACCGGATGGAATGCTATCAAATCAAGAGTGGATCAATTGAAATTGAACTTGACTGATGAGCAATGTAAAGAGGTCACTGCCAAAATCAAATTGTTGGGTGATGTCAGACAATTGAACATTGACGATGTGGACTCCATAATCAAGGAATTCCACTCGTCTGTTGACGAGAACAAGGAGGCTGAACCTGAAGCCAAAAAACAAAAGACTGAGTAAGTCATGAGATACACAACCACAGGAATTTTGCACCCGTGATAACAAAAGGATATCCGTGAAAACAAAAGGATTTGGGACGAGACTCTTAGTTATATCCACGGACCAATCCATGTCACAATATGTGTTTGTAATTCATAGATGAATCTACTTAAATTATTCGAACACTACGTAGCACTTTTGCCTGTTATAGAGGAAGTTTCAGTAACAATAATGGACTTGTAAACGCATGCAGATAAAGACTGGTTTGTAAATGATTCGCCCAACCTTATCGTTTGATCTCCCCTTTTACATGATTCATACGCTAACAAAAGGAGCTACAGTCAAATGGTAAAAATGTAGCCTTTTGTAACTGTTCCAAGTACAAAGAGCCACTTTGATCTGTTTGCGACATTACAGCCCCACTCTTTGCTTTGTGTGGGATTGACTGTATAAATAAATTGTAAACTAAATCAAGACTAAAAACATTCTAGCCGTTTCTATCTTAACACACACTTCACCAAGCAGTTGCACCTTCGACCCCAATGGGTCAAAGTCGTTCTGCCCCAGCTTAGCGATGTTTCAGAACAACCTCCATCGAAACTCGCGCACAGCAAAAAATTTTCAACTCTTCAACACATCTACACCCAGTAAAAATGTCCCAGTCTTCAGTGTACGTAACGTTAGCACCAACCTATGCAATGATCTTGACCACTAACCCCATCTTTAGCATCGACATCCAGCAAAATCCATCGAATTCGGCCGCCTCAAATGGCACTTCCCATATTTCGTCCACAAATCCCACATTTTCATCTACCATTCCCATCAATAAAGGAAGCAGATCTTACACATTGCCGGAGGCGTTTCAAGCATGGGAGAATTCCAAGAATCAAATTTTGTCGTCAAAACACGCGGTCCATGCTGTTCCTGTTGACGAATCATTGGATCCTGATTCGTTTAGCCTCTCCAAGCCCCAACCCATATACCACTTGCGACTTAACGAGGTAGATCACGTAAGTTCGAAGATGAAGTCACTCTCGGTTCAATCCCCCGCTACAAGTAATGGCATTTCCCATCCAACCACAGCAAGTTCATCGTCCATTGCGGTGTCTCAACAGGCTGAATCCACTGCAGCTGTGCCAAACCCCACTGATCTCGTGAACAACTCGTCCCTTTCTGCACAACATTCACATTTGGTTGCTTCTCAGGTCCCGTCTGTAGTCCCACAGATTTCTCCCGATCAGATCCAATGGTTTTACTTAGATTCTTCTGGCAATGAGCAGGGCCCGTTCAATGGTGACTTGATGCACTCGTGGTTCACAGATGGGTATCTCAGTTTGGACTTACAGATCAAAAGACAGAATGGCGAGTACCACAGCTTGCAGTCCTTCTGTGACCTAGTGTCCAACTACGTTGCTCCTTTCAAGGTTCCATTACCCTCCCAACCTCAGCAGCTGCAACAACCGATTCCGCAACCGCAGCTACTCAATAATGGCCTCAATGGTTCTCTTCTTGGTCTGTTGAGTCATCTGTTTACCCAGCCGATGAACTCGTATCAGTTCTCGCCAATGCCAGCTCTCCTTCAGCACCAGATTGGCACCAATCCGGTGTTGGCTCGTAACAATCTGAATTGGGGAATAAAGGATTACTCATCTCCTTCAACTCCCATTGCGGTCAATACTGGCCTTAATGGGCAAGTTTCCTCCTCGGAAGGAACCAATGGTGTTCAGCCAGTGGTGCCAACTCCACTTTCTCCATGGACCTCAGCCGTTAACTCTCAGTCTCGTGTCAGCTCTCCTTTTGTACCAGCTGTCGAGCCCACTGATCCTGTTTTGCACGATCTTCATTCCAAGGTGGTCACTGGTATTTTAGAAGACTTCGAGCACCCTTCTGAAAGCAGAGTCTCTGAGCCAGCTGCACCAGTCGCTAAATTTGAGCCAATAGTTCAACCGAAGGTCATCCTCGCTTCACAAGAGGCTGAGCTTCCTTCTCTCACATCATCAGAGCTGGTAGAAGAACTGTACGAAATTGAGCAACCAAGGGTCGTCATTCCTGAGCCAGATGCCATGAAAGAGGTTGTCAAAGATGACTCTCCCAAACCGTTATCCCCAACAATCGAATCCGTGAAGCCTTCTTCTTCTTCTGCTGAAAGCAAGGCTCCATGGGCTGCTACTCCGAAGCCTGAAGTAGCTTCAAAGTTGAGTTTGAAGGAAATTCAACGGTTAGAAAGTGAAAGACTCAAAGAGCAAAAGAAACTCGAAACTTCTTTAAAACTTGAAAACCAAGCAAAACGTTTGAAAGAAGAAAAAATGAAAGAAGAAAGAGAAAAAAGTGACAAAGCTGGCTTGCCTACCACTTCCAGTTGGGGCAATGCCGTTTCTGCTGGAGCAAAGGTCACCAAAACTTTAGCTGAAATTCAAGAAGAAGAACGTAGAGCTGCTGCTAGTGTATCTAAACTGACCAAGTCAAAAGTTCCGCTAAACTCAATTGCCGCAACCATTGCTTCATCGCCGTCACCCGAGGACGCTGGAGCTTGGTCTACTGTTACCAGTAAAAAGGTAACCAAAAAGGCATCCACAAGTGTTTTGAACAAATATTCAACCACTTCCTCTGCTTCTAATACTAACCCGCAAGTATTAAGAAGTGTTTCCAGTCCGATGGTAGCTGTGGTTCATGACAACTCAAGTGCTTTGAGACAAGACTTTGTTGTTTGGGCAAGGTCTCAAATGAACAATTTGTATCCTAGTGTGTCCTCTAATGACTTGTTAGAAATGTTCATTTCGTTGCCAAACAATTCTGATTCATCTCAATTGATTTCTGAGACTATCTACAGTTCCTCCGCCACTATGAACGGCCGTGTTTTTGCCCAAGAATTCTTGAAGAAGAGACAACAAATTGAAAGGCAAATATCTAACGCTACTGATTTGAGTGCCTGGACCCAAGCAATCATCGATAGTGCTGGCAAGGTTCCGACAACAGACGAAGAAGGTTGGTCGACTACTAACAAGAAGAAGAAAGGTAGAAAGATTTAGCATTACTATTCGCATACCAATACCATATGGTATTGTATCATAAAATTACCAACATATTTCATAATACACAGCATCGTAACAAGAGTAATATTCTATTAAATGTCCTATGTATAAACTATACTCCTGTTCGTTCGAACCCCCTGGGTTGAGTGTATCATAAATTATCGTAATTAATACTGCTTAAAATTTCGTTGACAAGTTCAACGTTTTCCTTTGGAATCATTAATATAGCTGAACGAGCCATAGACAAGAAATTCAACTCAAAAGGATAGTCAGACCCTGGAAGGCTATTAACACCGCTAAATATTTTACTAGCAACACCTGCAACAATACCGGTGGAATCTAGCGGTAATTTTTGCAAATCAATGGTGACAGGATTGATGACATCTTGTGTCGATCCAATCAAGAACCTGGAGTTGAAGCCCATCTTAGACCTTAACTTGGAGGATTTTGGCAATATCAAGGACACTTCGTTCATTGATGTCCTAGTCAATGCAAAATAATTGGGTATATTATTTGCAGCGATGTTATTTGCAGCCTTAAGAATCGTTGTTGAAACATCGTTAGACCTGGAACCCGTTAACAACAACAGGATGTTTTTGTCAATGAAGGGGCATATATTTGAATCCTTGAAAAGTTTGAAAATTCGATCTTCTAACATCTTGGAGCTCACGTCATCTGAAGGATTTATTGTAGAATTTGATTTGTTGTCACTGATGTAACTGCCACTCATGTCATTGAACACGAAATTATTTTGAGTCAAAATGCTTACCACTTTGTCCTCTAAATTACTTGGAATCAAGACAATATCACTGAAATGGCTGGATAAGAAAAATAGTGAGATATTGTATTCTGATAAGGGTTTTGTCAACTCTAAAATTCTGTAATTATTGTCAGACCCTCCCCCACTATCTATTTGCAAGTTAACGAACTGCTGTTCTATCAAGGTAACATCACTGTCATTCAACTTTTGACACACGTGTAACGGCTCCTTGAAGAGCTTCTCCATTATGGCTGTTGCACAGATTATTGTGCACTCATTGGGGGTAAATGCTATGTGAAAAAAGTAGTTGGTATCTTCTATTGACTCACTATCTGAGTCATTGGAGTCTGACTTATTAGCTGTGTTGGAAGCCAAGTTGGAGTAGGCTCCGGAGTTGGAATTTGTAAAAGATAATCTCTTGCTTGAACTATCAATTTCCTTGCTCTCTTGGTTGAAACTCGAAATCGATGAGACTGATCCACGCTTGTTCCCCTTTTTTGGGGTGGAAAAAGAAGCCGAAGACGAAGAAAGATCGTATGTGCTGTTTCTCTTTCCTTGCTTCGTATTGAGATCTAGGAAAGTAAGTCTGTCTTCAATCTCATCTGCTTCGTCTTCACTCTCATCGCCCGATTGGCCAAATTCTTCTACACCAGCCTTGTCCACTTCTGAGTGTAGGAATTCAAGAATAGCACTTTTAAACATCCAGTACTTAGATCGTTTTATCGAGAGGATCGATAACCTCGTTGGGTTCATTTGAACTTGATTCATTGTCCTTTATTTTTCAGTCTGATTTACAGCTCACCAGCATAAAAGGTTTACTCTTAGTCAAACGGAAATGATGGAAATCAGAAATGTATACCTTCAGTATAAAAGGTTTAAAGTTTATAATACGGAGTGAAAACTATGAAAAACACGGGAGATGGGCCCTTATAACTATGCTACGGGGATTAAATCAAATAGCTTATGTTGAGTCATTTAGAAAAGGCCGGCCCACCCCTCGGTTATTGAAGGGTTTCGCGCCAATTAGGCGGAATTTTCTACAGAGCGTACCACAATCATTACCTCGGTGAAGTCCTCGAAATCCCCCAGTGTTTTTAGTCCTGCATTTTCCAGAATCGTAGTGCCTTTGAGAAGTTGAGATTACAATAGGCCTGTGGCAATGTTACCAACGAGAGCTCTAAATTCTTTAGGAGTAGCTATGGGCTAGCCCCTCACTCTGTTTGTGTTTTATCGTAGTATTTGCATTAAGATAACGCTTAGCTAGCCTTTAACGCATCTTAAATACAGGGCTTGGTATTGTCTCAATAGTAATTTACCGTCAAAAAAGCGAAACTACGGCGATATTGTCATACCGTTTTGATGTAAAGAAGAGACTACTACTAGTGGAAGGCTCCTCGATTTAAACTACGTAAGTAAGTTTTGGCAAGTTATAAACATTGGTCAATAATAGACTCTATTATGTCGTTCAGAAAGTAGACAACTTTTGCCTTTCGTAGAATGTCTCCCATAGTTCAATACTTTCCTTTTGGGATTCTATGGAACTTTCAATGAAGATTTCCACACTGTTCCGGAAATCGTCGATTTTCTCGAGCTCAAAGTTTTCAAGTTCTTGTTTTATAGTTTCACTGATGGTCTTGAATCTCTTTTCAAAAGTATCGGTCTTGGTTTGTAATTTTTCTATCTCGAAATTGAGCTGACTAATCTTGTCTACTTGGTTCCTCAGTTGGTACTTGGTCAACAGGGCTTTCTTCTTGTTCAAGTCACTCAAGTTGTTTTGATAGGATTGATAGATTTTCAATCTCTGATCAAACACATACTTTATGGAACCAATTACTCTTAAGTATTCTTCAATGGTAAAGCCCAATGTAAGGTGATCTTGCAAGTTGACTCTGTCAAGATTATCCTTTAATTTGATTTGAACTTCGTTAAAAGCTGCCAACAAATTAGATGTTCGTTTGGATATCTCCAAATCTGTCAACTCTTGGATAGCTTCAGTTATTTGTTCAATCACATTCACTATATCGATTCTTTGGTTGATTATCAACTCAATAGCCGAGTAGAAATTCTTCAAGTTTGATTCCAAGGCTTCGATATAATGTTTTTTACCCTCAAAATACTCATCTGGTTCTTGGATCTTATTAGAAATGGAGAATATCGAAGACATGAAGCCACTGTTTGCAGAACTTGTATCTGCCGGATTGTCCAACATCTCGCTATTTTGCAACGAAGCACCAGAGCCACTGATTCTTTCTCGTTCCTTAGACTCGTTAGCAAAATCTTCACTGGACAAAAACATGACGAAGTCGGCATCCGTAGATAACGTCAGGATATTACTGATTTTGCACAACATTTTCTCTAGAGAGAGTCTTCTGTTCTCAATGAAGCTTTCGTTGAATCGACCAATATACGTTTGCTTAGATGGTGGAGGTGGTATGATGCTACCCATATGATTGTTTTGGAGCTGATGATAAATCCACCTGAAATCCTTATATCTCCTTGTTACCACAAAGCCTTCGGGCTGGTCGGGGAAGTTTCCTGACTGAGGGTTCTTGTTCTTTGTGGTGATACGGTACACTATATGGGCATTGGTGATGTCCCCCACCTTCATTGGGTCACTTACGGTAATATCAAGCTCGTTCTTGGACCCGTCATTCCCAGAGTGAGACAGACTCATGGTTGGTTGAGCAGCCATTAGCTGTTGCTGCTCTTGTTTCGTATCGTTGACAAGATTGTATAAGGGAGCTTCCGACTCTTTGACCAATTCTTCCTTGGCATTCGCTGACTTTACCGATAAATTGTCTGTAGACTTGTTGTCAACTGAACCAAGCGGCCCCAAGCTCTCTTTCTCCGTGGTTGACCTCAAGTTCTTGGCGTTCTTCTGCAGAGAGAACTTCCGTGGCCTTTTAAACTGCTTCCTGTTCCCGTTGGAGGAATCCTTTTCCCCTCCAGCTTTAAGATCAATCTTAATGGGGCTATCGGTATCGTTGAATAAGGAATCGGTATTGTCACCTGCAGAAGGTGACATTACTGACTGCTCCAATTGCACGTCAAAATCATCCGCCTTTGCCAACTCTTCCATTAGCTTCCACTTTTGTTTCGCCCGTTCCTCTTTCTTCAACTCGTGCATTTGCTCGAGCTCAGATCTAGCTGCATCGTAGGCAGACGAATGGTTGAAACTGTGGGACTCAGGCCCTTCAAATCTATTGACATTGTTTGATCCTTGATCTCCACTGCTCTGGTCATTCTGGCCGTTATCGTCCAGTTCTGACTGGTCTTCTTCGTCATTCTGCGCACCAGGACCTGCGGCGTCCCTAAGCGATAAGTCCTGAAACCCATTGAACTCCGGGTCCAAATACGTGTGAGACTTGCCGGTGTACGACGTCTGCGTTGAGGGAGAAAGGACGTCGTCCCAATGTGATGCCGTGAGGTCTTCGTCGTGATTCATTGGTGTCTCTGCTTAATGGTTTATTGAGGGAGTCCTGAACGAACGTGAGTGCGAGTAACAACAATTCGACAGCGAGCGAAAGCTGGGGCGAAGAGTGGGAGGATGCAAGGGATTAGGTTTAGAGATGTGATAGTGAGTTCGAGTCAATTAGGTTATATGGAATAGCCAGATGCGGTGGCAAGCAACATTTGTCTGAGAGTTCTACAGGTCAGTTGTCTATCAAGCGTACATTTTACGAGTGGCTGCGAACGAATATGACCAAACCGTGCGCTTATGGAGCACAGTAACCACCGTCGACAATAAGATCAGAACCGGTGGTGAAAGTACTGGCATCACTGGCAAAGTATAAGTAAGCACCCACCAACTCTTGTGTGGTACCTTCTCTTCCCATTGGGGTCATCTTGTGCCAAGTTTCCTTTTCGTTGGCATCGACAAACTCCAGGATTTCGGTAATGATGTAACCTGGGGAAATGGTGTTGACTCTGGCGAAATGAGACCACTCGACGGCCAACGATTTGCCCAAGTGTACGACGGCAGCCTTGGCAGCATTGTAGGGAGCCTGTCTCTGGGGGAAGTTGACAATGTGTCCAGACATCGATGCAGTCAAGATCAACGATCCCTTACCATTCTTCTCAAAGATCTTACCAACGTACTTGGCACAATAGTAAACCCCCGTGAAATCCAAGTCAATCACCTTGTCCCATTCGTCGTGAGATTCTGCATGGATCATTTCACCAACTGTCCATGGAACACCAGCATTGGCCACAAATATGTCGATGGTGCCGAAATCTTTTTCTATCAGATCAATGGTTTTCTCAACCGACTTGGACTCGGAAACATTACACTTGTAAGCCTTACACTTGACCCCGTAAGTTTTAGCAATGTTCTCGGCCTTGTCATCAGCAGGCTTGGAGTTGTACCAGATCGCTACGTCGGCCCCCGCCTGGGCATAAGCTTCGGCCACGGCTAAACCAATCCCCCCACTTGATCCAGTCACAGAAGCCACCTTTCCCTTCAAGGAAAATAAGTCCAAAACATTCTTTTTAGGTTCGGGTCCTTTGACTGGTAAAGGTCCTAATTTTGGGTTGATGTAACTTTCGTAAACCATGGTTTTGCTCTGTTCAGATGTGTTAAAAAACTGTGTTGAATTTTGAGACACAGTGGGGATTTAAATAGTTCAAATACGAGCGAGCGATTTTAAGATTGCTAGAAATTTCGTATAAGACTAGAGGGAAAAATTTAGAGGGTACGTACGGGGTAGCAGGAGGTACTTATACGGAATTACCCATAAAATGCCGGTATACGGGCCAACGTTCGTCCAACAGCCTCGAAATTCGAAGTGGGGCAATGTTCCACTCCTCGTGTAAAGTTACAGTGGAGGAGTTTTGCGGTTTTCCGAGAGCTGATGTGTGAGATATCGGTTCATTTTGTATTAATAAATAGATGCATTAGTAAACACGAACAGCTGGTGGAACCGGCTTACAGTCGTTTTCGTCCAAGGTAGTTCTGATGACATCTCTGTAGTCCAACTTGACTTCGTCACCCCATTTGGTTTGGTATGACAAGGTGTGCTTTCTCCAGTTTTCATCATCTCTGCTGGGGTAGTCGTCTCTGGCGTGGGCACCTCTTGACTCTTTTCTGGCGGCAGCAGAAACAGCAGTTTGAGTGGCACAAGTTAACAAGTTTTGCAATTCCAAGGTTTCAACCAAGTCCGAGTTCCAGATCATAGATCTGTCGGAGGTCTTGACGTCGGAGAAAGATTTGTCGACGGCACTGATTTCTTCGACACAAGTGTCCAAGGTTTCTTGCAATCTGAAAACGGCACATCCCTTTTGCATAGTTCTTTGCATAGCCAATCTGATGTCAGCAGTGTTCTTGGTACCGTTGGCATTTCTCAAGTTGTCCAAGTTTTCGATCGAGAACATACCAATGTCCTTTGGAGCAGGCTTCAATGGAGTACCTGGAGTCAACTGCTCAGTGATGGTGTGGGCCACAGCTCTACCAAAAACGACCAAATCCAATAAGGAGTTAGCACCCAATCTGTTGGCACCGTGAACAGAGGCACAAGCAACTTCACCACAAGCGAACAAACCTGGAACCACTTCATCTTCACCCTTCTCATTCTTTCTCAAGGCTTCACCGGTCCATTTGGTTGGAATACCTCCCATATTGTAATGCACGGTTGGCAAAATTGGAATTGGTTCTTTGGTGACATCAACACCAGCGAAAATATGGGCAGTTTCAGAAATACCTGGTAATCTTTCCTTTAACACAGAAGCTGGAATATGAGACAATTGCAAGAACATGTGATCTTTGTGAGGACCAACACCTCTACCTTCGTTAATTTCCATGGTAATAGCTCTAGAAACCACATCTCTAGAGGCCAAATCCTTAGCAGATGGGGCGTAACGTTCCATAAATCTTTCACCTTCAGAGTTAACCAAGAATCCACCTTCTCCTCTAGCACCTTCAGTAATCAAACATCCGGAACCGTAAATACCAGAAGGATGGAATTGAACGAATTCCAAATCTTCCAATGGCAAACCGGCCCTTGAAACCATAGCGTAACCATCACCAGTACAGGTGTGAGCAGAAGTGCAAGAGAAGTAAGCTCTTCCGTAACCACCGGTGGCCATGATGGTCTTATGGGCACGGAATCTGTGCAAAGTACCATCTTCTTGGTTGTAGGCCATAACACCCACACACTCACCGTCTTGCATCAACAAATCCATGGCGAAGAATTCAATGAAAAAGTGGGTATCGTGTCTCAAGGATTGACCGTACAAAGAGTGCAATAAAGCATGACCGGTTCTGTCGGCAACAGCACAAGTTCTGTAAGCTTGTCCTCCCTTTCCATATTCTTTCGATTGACCTCCAAAAGCTCTTTGGTAAATTCTTCCTTCTTCGTTTCTGGAAAATGGAACACCATAGTTCTCCAATTCATAAATGGATTGGGGGGCTTCTTTGGTCATATAGTGGATAGCATCTTGGTCACCCAACCAATCGGAACCTTTGACAGTATCATACATGTGCCAATGCCAGTCATCCTTGTGCATGTTACCCAAAGCAGCATTGATACCTCCCTGGGCTGCCACTGTGTGGGATCTGGTTGGGAATAACTTGGAAATACAAGCTGTCTTGAAACCAGCTTCAGCCAAACCGAAAGCAGCTCTCAAACCGGCGCCTCCAGCTCCAACAACCACACAGTCATACTCGTGATCTATGACATGGTACTTTTGTCCCATGTATTTGGCAGCGTTGAAATCAGCTCCCTTGATATTGGAACCGATGGTTTGTTTAGCCACGGCCGTTTGAGAAAACATTCTAGCAGGCTGTCTGCCGAGAACGTTACGTAAACTTAACATTGTGATGAATATGTTACCTTTACTATTTTCGAAAGAAACTAGTTGAGTAAAAACTTTCGCTTTTCAACTGGAAAAAAATACACCAATAAATTCAAGATTCTCTTGTAATGAGAATTTAGTGTTCTTTGATTGGCCGAGGTCCGTGCGACAACAAGCTGGAAACAATTACCCAAGGAGCCGAGGCCGGGTCCGGGTGCGGGTTGGAATCTGGGGTACGAAGCTGACGGGTCCGGACGTGTTAACCGTTGTGTGGTGCTTGGCTACACTGGATTCGAACACAAATGTGTTTGCACGACACTGATTTCCCACTAACTATATTGGGGGCGCAGAGCGAGTATTGAAGAGGAAACAAGAATAGCCAATCGTTATTAGGGAGACAAGAGTGTTGTCTGAGCGACAAGGGTGCTATTCATCTGTAGGTATCATGGGATGTATTCTTTTTGTCTATAGGTCTACAAATTACTATCATGATTGGACTATTATACATTGAAATATCTATTGTTGTGGATTAATGATTTATGACATTTGACTGATCTATGGGGCACAGTAACCACCATCGACACGGATGTCAGCACCGGTAGTGTAGCTGGCAGCATCACTGGCCAAGTACAAGTAAGCACCGGCTAACTCTCTAGGGACACCTTCTCTACCCTTTGGAATCAATTGACACCAGTGGGTCCTGATGTCCTTTGGGACAAACTCGGACATTTCGGTGGCCATGTAACCGGGGGAAACGGTGTTGACTCTAGCGAAGTCAATCCATTCCACGGATAATGATTTGGACAAATGTAAAACAGCAGCCTTGGCAGCATTATAAGGAGCTTGGTAATTTGGAACATTGACAATGTGTCCAGACATCGAAGCAGTGAAAATTAAAGATCCTTTACCTTGTTGCTTGAAGATTTTTCCGATGTTCTTGGCACAGTAGTACACACCGTTCAAATCAACGTTCATGACATTGTGCCATTCAACATCGTTATCAGCGTCAACAATGTTACCAGAAGTCCATGGGATACCAGCATTGGCAACGAAAATGTCCAAGACACCAAACAGCTCATGGATTTTGTCGATAACATCTTTAACTTGTTCTGCGTTTCTGACGTCACATTGGTGAAACTCAACTTGAGTGTTTGGGTATGTCTTTCTCAATTTGGCGATATTTTCCTCGTTTGAGGCGTAATCCACGATGGCCAATTTGGCGAGGTTGGCTTGACAGTATCCTTCGGCTATAACGTATCCAATACCTCTTGAACCCCCAGTGATGATGGCGGACTTGCCAGTCAACATAAATAGTTCCATGAGGTTGTTGGCGATAGTTGGGAAAGGAACAGGAACTGGACCAACGGCAGTGTTGATCAAGGACTGTGGAGAAGCATCAGCCTGGGTTTCGATGGTCATTATACTTAGTGGGAGATACAGCGGTAGAACACAAATAAAAATCCTGACGAAGCTTTTGGGGTATTTATATACTTTATATTTTGGGTTTTTGCAGTTGCACAGTCGCAAAAGAAACTGCAAACGGTTTGCACAAAAGAAAATAATGGCATATTGAAGGTGGGAAGGTCGGGCATATAGACGGGGATTTTTATGTAGGATTACCTATACAACATTTAAGGCGGACGTGTGAAGCTACTCTCAACGTCAGAGGTTGATTTTTAGATGACTAGTGAGATGAGCATAGATGACATCTTGAGAGCAGCCAACCTAGACAACCATATTTTGTAGTTGCTGGAGAGCTAACAGATGACTTAGTCTGTGAGCAGGATGTGGAGTATGAACCCTCTACTTTCGGAGCAAGCTAATCCAGGAGGTCGAGAATCTATGCGGTACAACTCCAATTGTACAAAAAAGGACAACAACCTGAACATTATCCGAATTTTATTTCATTTAATTGACCCGAAAATTTAAGTTTTTTTCTTTCGCTGGGGAAAATTGTTGCCGGAACAACAAAATCGATAGGAAATGGATGATCTAATTTTTACCCCTTTACCTTTGCCTTTGTAGATTGGTTACTTTTGGCGGTTATGTTGTTTAGTTCTGAAGCACTTTAGGTATAAATGCATCTTAGGGGGAAATCTTAATGGGTTTGTGTCGTGAAGAATCGGCTATTTTTAGTTTGGAATTCTTATCGTACTGGTGCTATTGCTGTTGATTTTTCAAATGTTGAGTTATCAAAGCCTTTACTTGCAGCTTTTGTCCCAAAAAGTTGTGTGATTCGATATCCTGTTTTTTTGATAAATCTGGATTAGACCCTATGAAAAATATTAATGTTATTCTAAGACTTCGAGAAGAGATCTTTCTGGGGAAGACTTTTGGTCACCCCCAAAACTCTGTCGTGTTCGCTTACAAATAAGAGAATACAAGCCTACTGAACGTTCTCTTATAAGGAATAATTGCCCTTTAATTTAGTCTTCTTTTATTTGTGGTTGCAAAAATCACAAATTATGCGATTTTATTTCCAGTTTTAAGTCAACTCCTCAAAAAAATTATCCACAAAAGCAAAGTTTCGAGAAACAAATTATACAAACTTCGTTGTAGATTCCGTCAATGTCGTAAGAGTAAACAAATTCCTATTCAATTTGTGCTCTACACGCGTCCTTAAAGAAATTGTAATAAGAGTTGTGAATCTGCTATGTGCTGTACTGTATCAATGTCGTGTGTGGATATAATGACATACGTCTTCAATTTCTCAAAATAGTGATGGTATCGTGACGGGAGAGTAGTACCACCATTTCGAGCTATCTCTCGCGGTAGAATGGCGGCAGATTCGAATGGAGTGCGCAATCATGGTCGTGTTGTTATGACTTCAGTGTTGTCGTAATTTCAGTGTTGTTGATATCAGTGTTGTTGATATCAGTGGTGTCATCTTCATGAGAAACTCGATGAATTCCTTAGTCAGATTCGGGCGTGTGGTCTAGTGGTATGATTCTCGCTTTGGGTAGCACTGCTGGTGGTAAATTATCATGAGACAGTGGAAACACAAATATGCGAGAGGCCCTGGGTTCAATTCCCAGCTCGCCCCAAATCTCCGTGTTTTCTAACACATTTTTTTGATTAGCTTTACGTAGCAAATCCAGGAAAAGATCATAACTGGTTCTTCAAGAAGTGAAGAGCAGATCGCGTCGCATACCAACCACTACTTAAACACTCCTTAAACACTACGCTCAAGAGCTTTAATTCCTTGGCTGTAGTTAAACTTTGGGTTAGAAGTTGGTGTCTGAAAAGCGTGAACGGGTTCAATTAGATGGCGTACTAAGTATGTTTGTTTGCTGGAGGAGCCAAAGTTACTCAAGTATGGTAACTTTTAATTTGTTCATAATGAGCAGGGCGAAAACATCTGGCTGCTCTTCTGTAGTCTTAGCATTTGACTCGGAGTTCGATTGTCGAAACCACTCTTTTATGTCCCAGCTTCTTGCTTGAAGACAACAAAACCTTCAGGCAAAGTCGAAATTTCAAACATAGAGAGGAGGCACTTACATTTACTATTCTTTTTTATTACTATGCATTTCGTCAGAATCTAAACACTAAAAGATAACATCATCCTTTTCTTCCAAGAGATCATGGGTCTCATCGTCTTCATCTTTTTTAGCCTCTTCTACTGGCTCACCTTCCTCGAGCTTTTCGTGTTCAATATCTAACTTCTTCACAGCCTCCTCGATTTTCTCTTCACTAAGCTGGTCCGCAGCTTGTTTATCAATCTTCTGTTGCTGTTCCAATTCGTCTGCTTCATTTGCAATTTGTTTTTTCTCCTGAACTTTCTTCAATCTATAAAATTCTTCTCTGTCCAACTCATCCAATTCCGAGTTGATATAGCTGATGGTGTTCTCTGTTCTTGGTATGACAACGTGTTCAATGGCGTTGACTCTTCTATTGGTAACCTTAATGACCTCATCCAAGATGATGAAGGCAGTTTGCAAAGAAGCCAACTCAACCAAGGTCTCAACAGCCCGGGTGTAAACCATTTTGGCTTTTTGAACTTGTTGACCACCTCTACCTAAACCTGTCAATTTGAAGTCATTTATGTCTTCGTCAATCTCACTGTCAAATGCAGGCAAGAAAACCCCTGAAACATTCTCTTGCTTGGCCTTAATCTTGAACCGAGCATTTTTAACACTCTCTTGAATTTGATAAGAAATATTGCCTCCAACAGCATACTGAACCTCAGCCAAAGAGAAGGCTGCTGTTTGCATAACTCTACCCATTTTCCTCTTAGAATCATCAATTCTTTGAGTAATTTCTCTAAATCTTTTCGTCAAGGCCTCCGACTTCCTCTTCAATAACGAATGTCCTTGTTGAGCACCTTTCAACTTGGTTTTCATCAATCCTAATGTCATCCGTGTGGGGAAAACCTGTTCCCTGTTACCTGCACCACTCATTGATGATATTACTGGTTTCTATTCTAATACCTAAACTTCTCAGGGATCCTCCCGTAATGTTCGATGTTGAACAATTTCTGAATCTCATCAAAGTGTGCGTCGATTGAGAGCTTGCAAAAATGATAAGGAAAGAAAGAGAACAGATGAGGAAAATGATAGAGGTGAGGGAGTTCGTGACGAATGAGAACCTAGAATTCGAGGTGAAGCTACTCAAGGACCCTGGTAACAAGTTTTTGTGGCTTAAGTATCTTGAAGACACAAAGCTGTTCCGTCTGAAGATCATCATCATAGAGAGAGCCATCTCTCGATTCACATCATCGCATGAATTGGACGACACGAAGGAGTTTTGGAACCACTATATTGAGTTGATGATGAAGAGAGTGACGGGCCTAAATTATGCCGACAATTTGAATCAGTTCAGAGTCATGAATAGGCTATTTAAAAGGTGTTTGACATACACGAATGATGTGACGATATGGCGTACATACTTGTCTTTTCTTAATAGACAGGCAGATGTGTTGTTCATTTTGAATGAGTACGTCGAGTGCTTGCAGAGAATCCCCTTCGAGAACCACCACCTAATATGGCCATTGTTCCTACTGTTTGGCGATAGTCTAGCCAAGTACAATACTAAACTAGCCACTCGAATAATGCTTCGTTTTATTAGCCATGGTAAATACGACACGAGTCATTTGGTGAAGTTAGCTCTGTGGAATGAAAAAGATGGAGTACAAAAAGTTACATCTCTCTTTATGGCTGGAGAATATGCCAATGACGACTGGAAACTTGCGTTGGAGTACATCAAAGATCCCACTTTCATCAAGTGTTATATCCAAAGGTTCCCGCAAGAACACAGCTTTGGATTTCTAAAACTCGTAGATAGCGTTGATTCCATTGAGTTCAAAAAGCACTATTTCAACGAAGCTTTAGGAACTTGCACCTCAGTTTTTGAATTCACCACTATTTACGAGGCGTACTTGTCTTTTCTTGAAAATTCCACTTTGTACGACAACCCAAGCGACTACGATGTGGATCACTTCGAGAGGCTCATCGGTGAACGTCAGATTTTGATCAACAACATATACTTGAAGGACGATCCCAATAACCTTGATAGCTGGTTCAAAAGGTTCGAAATTTATAAGAGTCAAAGCGACACCAACAACCTATTAAAAACTTTTGTCAAAGCCATCACTACTATCAACCCACTTAAAACTTATACGCAAGAAGGCAAAAGGTTGTGTGATATATGGATTGAGTATGCTAAGACTTATGGTGAAAAAGGTGATCTTAAAACGGCTCATTTAATTTATAGTAAATCGATTCAGTCGAAGTTCAAGTCGCTGGATGAGATAATTGAGCTTTACATTAACTGGGCACGGATGTATGCTGTCAACGAAGCAATAGAGGAGGGCTTAAAGGTTCTAGAGGGAATCTTGTTCAAACAAGAAGCCATATCCAAGTCAATCAAGCTATGGTCTTTCTACTTTGAGCTCTTAGAAATTTACATTGATGACATCGATAGAATTGTGAAAAGTTACTACAAGATGATTGAACTCAAATACGCTACCCCTCTAATGATTTTCCAATTTACCAAATTCCTAGAAGACGAAGGAAGAATACAAGAATCGTTTAAAATCTATGAAATAGGTCTCAAAGAGTTCAATGACGCACAGATCAGGTTCGAGATATACAATAACTATTTGGTGCACCTCATAAAGTTTAGCGATGATAAAGAAAGGGTAAGAGACTTGTTTGATAGGTGCTTGATGGAACTTCCGGCTGACTTAACTAAGCCCATTATCATTTTGTATTCTGAATTTGAGTTTAACAATGGTCTCATTCTCAAAGCTTTCAACGTTGTCAATGACTACATTATGTCAACCCCACTCGACCCTATAGACTTGATCTTATTGTTGTGTAGTAAATTCAGCAACCACATCGACTTGAGAGAACGATTCGAGAAATGGTTGACATTGAAATTGACAAATAAGTCATTGAAGCGATTGATTGAGGAGTTCATCAAGTTTGAACTTAGAAACAAGCAATACCAGAGAGTAAGATCTCTATATGAATACAGTCATTCTAATTTGACATATTCATACAAAGACTGGGAAGACTTCGAGTTGGAGCACGGCAGTGAGTCTACGTTCAAACAGATGTTACGATTCAAGGGTCAACATAAAGTTCCAGATCCCACTGGCTTTGTCAAGGCTACTTCTACTACAGAGTCAGTGAATCCCGATGTCATAGATCTTGATATGTAAGTTTTCGTACGTAATCTATATGGACTATCTTCAAATATTCTTGAAGATGACCTTCCATTTGTCATTGAAATTATTAAAATTGATGTTGTTGCTCGTATTGAAATTCAATTTGATGGATTTATTGAGCTTAACAAGTTCATTAAAATCATTCCAGTTTATGTGGTAGTATTTGATGATAATCAACAAGTAACTCTGTATTATCTTGGCATGGTTGAAAAGTTTAGTTTTATAGTTGACATTGTAAACGATTAGCAACTGTAAGAACTTGTAGATAAGCTCTAATGAGCATGATTCGATACCAGCAGTGGAGCTTGTTGATACTGGGGTAGACGGTAAAGAGGCCGATACACTTAATGGCAACTTGTCGTTGAATTGAACCAAGATTTCAAAAAACCTGTTGAAATCCAAGTTAGTGAACTCATCCAAGTTGAAATTGTGTAAATAGCTTTCGATTTTCTTTGGCAACTTTCTAGACCACCTCTCAAAAGTATTACTAACTTCGATCCTTAATTCTTTAGTAAATACCTGATGGTTGATTAATTCAACCATACGGAATTGTTCACCAAGTGTTCTGTCTTTGAAAAGAAGAAGAGTCACGGGTATCAAAAATGTGCCATCATGTTTGTGCAAGTTATTATCAATAGATTTTAGGAACAAAAGAGTGAGGAAGTTTTCCTTGAACCCCTTGACATCTGGACATGTTAAATTGGAGGTCATACTCAAGTTCGAATTGAATAATGGCCTTTCCATCACCGAGGAAACCACCTTTTCAAACTCAAGATTTCTATTAGTTTTTATTGACTCATTCAAATTGGAATACACCGAGCTCAATTTATCGAAATTTTCATCGATTTTCTTACTCAAATTAGGATTATTGTGGGTCAACATAGCAACCAAGTAATCAAACCTTAAGGAGGCTGGGCAATTTGAATCCCAGTTCAACTTTCGAACAGCATTCTTGTCATTCACGACTCTTTTGGCGAAGTTCTTATCATTAATCAAACTTTGCCATTCATCATCACGAATAGCCTCGTCGGTGAAGGAAGCGCGTTCAAAGTCCCTGAGCATTTTTTGCAATTCCTTGTTGTGTTTAACTTTGTCAGTCTCAGCCTTTGGTGGCAAATGAATTGGTCTTGTTTGATCGATATAATTTAGCTTCTCAGGACTCATCAAGTTCAAATCCTCAATTGAAGATTGAGACCTGATATAGGCCGGTACTTTGAACATCATGGTTTCATGCCTGGATGCCTGCACCAATTTCGAATAAGATTTGGATCTTTGATTGTAATAGTTGGCGATGTTAGTAATGATTTGGGAATCATCGTCAATCGCATTACTTCCAAAGCTTTCGTCATCGTAGGAGTTCTCACTAGAATTATTCCCACTCTCTATAATAGCTTCAGACTGGTCCTCTTGAATAACGCTTTCTGATGTTTTGTCGATGCTGGTATTGAGAGGTTTTAGGTTGGGGGTAGAATTGCTCCTTAGCTTCCCAGGTAACGGGAACGGTTTGTAGTTGTCACCGTCCACTAAGTTGTTTCTGATAGTTTTCTTGAAGTACAACTCGCTCTGGTTCTTCATCACGGGAACATTGAACACAAAGCTGAGATCACTGGATAAGATTTCATCTTCAAAATAGCTTTCGTCGTACTGTTTCTTCCTCAACTTCTGTCTGTTCTTTATTTCTTCCTGACTCAAGTACTTGGTCTTTGTCCTCGAAAGGCCAACAGACGAGGTAGAAAACGATTTCGAGGTGTTCAAAGAATTGACGGTACTTTGAATGGAGTTAATGGACCCATTACGTTGTATACGAAACGAAGACTCGGCAATAACGTCTTCATGTAAGGCTCCATCGTCAGTTATGGTTGACAAACTGTGATTATAGGTTTCGTCAAGTTTACTGGCAAAAGACTTCAAGTTGGGAGAGTCATTAGGGGATATTATAGAATTGGAAGTCATGGAGCTTAGCCTGGAATCGTGGTTGTCAAAGTTGGACGAGTTCACACTGATATCGTCAGAATAGGCAGAATTTAAAGACAAGATGGAGTCCCCGGAGTTGGGCCTCTTGGCCAAATTCACCGAGCTGCTGCTCAACTTCTTGATATAGTAATCACTGGGGCGTTTTGAAGTGGTGTTGTACATGTCTGGAATGCTCGATTGGGAGTTTATCCGTCTTGGAGGTACGATGGATTTGTTAGTCTTCTTGGTGGACTTGATCTGTATATCGTAGTAGTTTTCACTGGACTTCATAGCGACCACTAAAAATAATTGTTTATATATGGAAACGAGTGAAACGGGAATTTAAGCGATTGTCATAAACTGTCAACACGAGTAAGGGCAAACCTGCGGGAGTACTTCTTTCGACTGGCGTGAGCGTGGAAACTCTCCGGATGATCTTGATAACTGTTGAGGAGACCTAGCACAAAACTCACTCAGATAAGACAGTTTTTAAACAAAACAAGAACAAGCGAGTTTGTTAGTTTCAGTTGATGTAGAAAACCTTCGCAAGAGAAAACAAAACAATAGTAGTGTTCCTACCGGAATCGGGAAGCTTGCTTACGAGGAATGTTGGCTTTATGGGGGAATCTACGAAGTATCGGATGTGTTTGCATGTTCGGATGTGTCTGCATGTTCTGTAAGCATGGTATTGGTGCTGCTGGTGTGATTGTACCGAAGTCGAGAGCGTTGCTACAGATGCCAGCTGATGGTAAGGGTCCTTGGTAATTTTGGAAGCAAAAATAAATTACTCTGAGAACCAAATCGCCACCTCTTCAAAGTGGATGTCATATCTAATACAGTAATAATATTTTAAGAGCAATGTTGTCGTCTGTCAGTTGGATGAATTGCCCTCACTTCCCTGGGTCTTCTCATAGTGCAGTGAGTGCTCATTAGGGTTTCAAGAATTACTTGCGACATCCATATTATAGTTATAGAGGTAGGGTACGTAACCGCAACAATCAATGCAATTTTTCTGTAATAGTGGGCCATTGGGCCATCAACCAGTACAATAGCGAGGCGTGTGAAATTGGACGTGCAAATTTCGGCAAATTTGTGTTTGTTCTAGGCTCCCGGCTCCTTTCAAAAGGTTGTCTTACTGTTTAGGGCTATGGTCCCCTGAGCCGCTGATTCGACCTGGGAATATTTCTACTAATGGCTATATTTAGATTAGTGCACAGTAGAGTAAGTTTTTGTATTGAGAGGACAAGGATAACGTACTGTAGAATATTCCTTGTAGGAATAGGACAACGGGGGAATCGAATCAGGTATTTGGAGGAGCTGCTTTCTATTGGTTGTTTGTTTTGGCATTGCCGTAAATGTAAGTGAGTTTTCACAAATGAAAACTCGGATACTATCTCCTCGCCTCTAGTGTAAGTTGCCACTATAATCCATGATTCAAGGCCATAAATACCTCTTGCTCTTGATAATATCACGCTTCTGTCTCCATGTAACATATATACACATTGTTCAAATGAATAGTGTATATGATCTAATCTACTCTAGTGGTCTAACGTTCTCTATCCAGTCAGTGGTGCTCATCTGACTCAATCTCGATAATGCTCTGGCAAATGCAAACTTTTCTTCGTCATTGGCAAACATCGATGCCTTTTTAGCGATGCTCTTATCGAACCCATGTTTAGTGACCAACTCATCTTCCTCAAACGTCTCCTCTCCTCCTATCTCCTGCTGTCTTTTATACAACAGGAAATTGTCCTTCTGGAGATCTTCTGGCTCGACAAATAGGTCTTGAAAGTTTGCAGCCGAAGTAACGGCAATCCTATCGTGATTATCATAGATTGCATCTAGGAAAGTGATGAACCTTCGAACCTTGTCTCTAACATCGATACTCAAATAAGGAATATCAGTTATAATGAATGATTGAAACGAAGTAGCCAACGTTAGATAATCCCCAGCAGCCAAAGGGTTCCCACACAACTGCTCAAAACTGAATTGTGCTACATACGGGTAAGAGCATTTAGGCACAACCAAATCCCTCCCCCAAACGTTTAACTTGTAGTCCTCCACGATCAACCGGTCTTCATTTTCCTTGTTGAAATATTCGTACCACTCCTCAATATGGCTGGCTTTCAGAGCTTGAAACAGCTTCGACTTATAGCTGACACCAGGCTTGGGAAACTTGTACACAGAAGAAATAGGCCTAGGTATTTTTCTGTAGTCAGTTGGGCTGTTAAGGTATATGACTCGAGTTTGCTTTTTAATCAACTTTATGCACGGAATGAACAGCTTCCTCTGAATACCATTAAGATAAAGATCATCGGGGGCTCTGTTGGACGTAGCAAACAACACCACCCCATGGTCCGCACTAAGAAGCATCATCATCAACCTTCTCAAAAGCATAGCATCAGCCACATCCGTAACCTGGAACTCGTCAAAGCAAAGCACCGTTGATTCCTGGGCAATCTCACTGGCTAAAAGCGGAATCACATCCATGTCATTGTGATTATGTTCTCGCTTGATCTGATGGGATCTCTTATGTAAGTGCTGCATGAATTGATGGAAATGAAGTCTTTTCTTTGGTAGGTTGCTGGGAATAGTTTCGTAAAATAGGTCCATCAACATAGTCTTCCCGCACCCAACGTCTCCATAAAGATAAATACCTTTGACAGCATTATCATTTTCCA
Organism: Yamadazyma laniorum; assembly: GCA_002109505.1. NCBI lineage: Eukaryota > Fungi > Ascomycota > Pichiomycetes > Serinales > Debaryomycetaceae > Yamadazyma > Yamadazyma laniorum. The sequence goes on along the minus strand of MVNT01000007.1, from coordinate 87,384 downwards.
ATAACTTGTCCACATTGGGCTCACTGACACTACTTTTCTTGATAAGACTTCCGAAGAACTTGGACAAGCCAGTTTTTGGTTTCAAGTCCTCCACATCGGGGGTTTCGACCTTGGGAGGTTGGTATACACTCAAAGATTCGTGAAGAACTGATAAGCTGGAAATGATTTTTCTTTGGTACGAGTCTTCCCGAAGACGTCCGGACTGGACACGGGTATCGTAGAGCTCGAGGGGAGTTATTCGACGTACTTGGCTCGTTGCGAACCTTCTTAGTGTCGTGAACCTCTTCATGTCTTCATCTACCAATGAAGTTGTTCCGCGACATGTGGAGATGTTTGACATAGCGATGTCGCCGTGAGGCACCGCGGTCCCACAGCGGTGCGATCACGGTGGTGCAGGCGAGGTGCGGTGCCAGTACGATCTAAACGGGTTTCATAGTATTGAAATGCTAGTTGTCTAACTATGTACGGAGTTAGTGCTTGGTGAGATTCATGTCACTCATCGTAAAGAGAAGGTCATCGTCCTCTTCTTCTGGCGGCTTCAGAGCGCTCTTCAGCTGCAAGTAGTAATCTTCGCCGTCATCGTCTTCAAAGACATTTTCGTACTCAATAGACTGACGATTAGCGTAGACAGACGGTGTTGTAGCGAGTCCCAGGACGTCTTTTTGTTCGCTTTGCTTTGCACTGACTTGAACACCGGGTTGTTGTACATGAGCAGAGTTTGGTCTGTTCAAATCAATGCCGAGTTTCGAATCAATCGTAGGCAAGTTCTGGTTCGAGGTGTTGTTTTTGCTGAACAGACTACTTCTGTTACCAAATGGGCTCGGCGAGTTAGGCGAGTACAAGGGAGGAGAATGGGTCGAAGACTTTCGGCTGGATGCTTGGCTGCCGGGGTTAATCAAATTAGGAGTGTGGGAGCTCGATTGTAAAATCAAGCTGTGATTAACACTGTCACCGAGTTGTTGATGGTGGAACTTCAACATTTGGAATTTGTTCAAAATGTCTGAGCCCGACGAAGCCTTATCAAGATTGGATTGATTGGTGGCCGAAGTTGAGAGACGCAAGTCTGTCTTGTTGTCAATCATACGCACAAAGTCACTGATATCGTCATCGATATATAACCCACTCATGGGATTGGCAGACGTGGCCAGTCCAGCACTGGTACCAAGGTAACTTTGGTCATTAAAGTTCAGATGCAATATACTTTGGCGAACGCTTGTATTGCTGAAGCGTCTGCTTGCACGAGACCCAAAAGACGAAGAGAACCGAGGCGTGGTTCCCGTGCCTTCTGGATTAGGTGAGTCACCTTCGCCATGTGAAGACGAAACAGACCTAGGGACCGAAGAAACTCCGTGCTGACTAGCAGTGCTTGCAATGGGAATATTACCACTTGTAGACAGAGCACTGCCTCGAGGATTACGGAGCATGGCAGCCAAAGACGCATTCGAAGTAGACTTGTTACTGGTGATGGATATTCTCCTCTCTAAAGATGAAGCCCCGAATGTACCAAGTGAAGGTGGTGGCGAGCTGCTAATTGAACCCACCCTGAAAGGTTGAATAGCCGGTCTTCCAGGTACAGCTGGAGGAGTGCCCCGTTTGGCAGGCGATGATTCATGGACCGTATTTGGCGAAACCGACATAGTATCGTTGGAAAGGACATTTACCCCGGACTCTTTTGGTGCCAGGTCACTGGCACTTGGATGAAGATCTACATGAGCTTCTTCTTGTCGAGGTACCAGGATATCATTTTCGCTATCATCCATATTGATAAAATGATTAGACAACACCTCTTCGTTATCGTGGACCACAAAGTCAGCGTGTCTTCTGTAGATAGTCGACACTTTCAAGGTCCCCAAGGTCGTATGAATGGGGTGAAAGTGTCGTTGTAGCAAATGCGATTCAGACTCCAACATCTGATGAGGAATGATCGACTTGGACAAACCAATTCTTCCCTTAGAGCTAATCGGCTGCTTGCCATCCAAGATCTTGTTGACAATCCGGAAACTGCCGTTCTGATTCTGGGTTTTACTTAAACGTTGACGAAGTTTGAAGGCGGGCATGAGCCTCAAAAACCCGTAGAGGCTTCGAAACAAGACAATCGCCTGCTTATAGATCAACGGTAACTCGTCCATGATGGAGCCTGTCACATCACTGGGGTCGAATTCAACGAGCCAGCGTTCTATAACAACCTCTTGCTTCTTGCTGGATCCCTTCACTACTTCCCACGAGTTGCCTGTGTCATCATGTAGCACCAAGGCATTTTTGCTGGATAACTGTCGAAGATCAAGGGAAGTTTCAATGATCATAGGTGGGATCACAGAGAGATCACCACAGGACTTCCACAACTTCAAGTCGTCTTTACTGAGACTGGCAGCAGACGCCATTAGAATGTTAAACCATTTGTTGATGCGTTGATCATGTGGTGACGGCGACTCAGGCTCTTCACTTCGGGCAGTGAGAATGGTTTGGACTGCTTTTGTGAAGAAATTCTGAACCACCTGTGTGAGCTTGGAGTTCTGTTTCCTGATATATGTATCGAGGTCCTTCACCTGTGGAGACACCATTTTAGTGCCATATACTGTGGATGAGGAATGCTTTATGAGTCAAAAAGTACGCGAGAACGAAGGTGACGTCAAATGGGATGTTCACGTGATATATTCCTCTGTATGTGTTGTGGATGAGACGGAGTGCAATGGAACCCTTAGTTCTGGGTTTGTGGAGGTGCACAATTAGAGCTGGTGAGATGTGGATCCTTGTCACGAATGTTATCTTATCTAAGTTGCGAAGCGCGGTGTCGCGGGGAGGTGGGGCGGTGGCGGTGGGTTGGCCGGTAGTAGAGCTGTTGAATTACAGATGGATGTTTAATGTTTATTGGTTCGTAGAGAGTGTTTGTGTGGTTAGTCTAGGGAAGATGTCGACACAATAGTGATTCGTATGCCGAAGGGTTTGTGGAAGCGGCTAAACAATAGTGATTTGTATGCCGAAGGGTTTGTGGTAACTGCCGAATCAATCGTGTGCTGTTTATTTCGTAGTATAGAAGGGCTTCAAAAAGGCTACAAAAGGAAGCACACCCTACATGGCCCCGGACACCTCCTCAAAACTAGCCCACGCTTTGTCGTTATGAGGTGCTAGCACCAAACCTCTTTGGATGTCTCTGAGATTCCCACAGGCTATAAGAGCATTACTCATATCCAATGACGTCAACTTGGTTTCCTCCAACTGGGCAATCAGAAGGGCCATTTGGCTGTTGATGTTTTTCCACACGTTGTAGTCTTGAGGGAATAACATAGCGGTTCTTTCCCACACCTTGAAACTGCCGGGAGCCTCCAACTTTCGGTTGATTTCTTCCAACATTTTAGGAACAAACTTGCGAGTATCGGACAAGATTTGGGTTAGAGAGAGATCATTCAATTCATCTTTCACAGCAGGCAATATATCTTCCAATCCGTCATTCAAGGAGATAGCTCCAAGGGTCAAAACTATAATTAACGACGATTCGGTATCGTTGTCTTCGATGAACGAGAATAACTGATCCAAGGCGGCTTGCTTGGTGTCCTCACTATTGAAAGCATTCAATATTTGAGCTGTCAAAGTGACCAACCACTCGTGTTGATTATAGTTGGACAAAATCAGCTTCAACTGCTCCACAGCTTTTTCTAGGTTGTTCAGAAAGAAGTGGGCCAAGCCGATGGTGACTTGTGCAGATAACACATTACGCTTGTTTAGATCTTCTTCATCTTGTTCGATGAGTCCGACAACCATCTCACTTTCTTCTATGGCTCTTTCGTAGTCACGAAGGGCCAAGAAGACTCTGGCCACTTGAGCTTTAGTGTCAATGAATTCCTGAAGAGCGACTTGACTTTCTGTTTCTTCGTAATCAGCTTCCAAAATCTTCAATAACCTCTGCCCAATATCGCTGCTTAAGTCAAATGTCTTGCACCTTTCACTGATAGTAAGGGCTACCTTCAATCCCAACTTATCATTCGGATAGAACTTTAAGTAGCTTTGAATAGCAAAGTTGGCAATACTGAAATCTTGGGCGGTTTCGATATCTTCAGGACTGGAATTCTGACCAACACGTTTGTTGATGATCGATAATGCATACAAAAGCTGGGCCAACGGAGAGCGCCCATTTGATAAAATGTATGCATGGTTGAATAGTACGTGTGATTTCTCTGTGTCTTCTAATGCTCTTGCTGCCAATGCATGGCCCAACCAAGCTTGTGATTGTTCTGGAGCAACGGACTGTGATCTCAAAAAAGCCTCTTGAGCCAACGTTATATCTCCATACTTCAAATAAAGAGCAGCAAGGTTATTCCAAATATCACCATCTCTGGATTCTAAGGCGGTAGCCTTGATGAAACAATGTTGACTGATATGAGGGTTGAAAGATGAGTATGCATTCCCCAACGCAATCCAAAAGCTTGGGTTCTTTCCTTCCAATAAGACCGCTTTTTTGAAGCATTTAATTGAGGCAGAACGAAGATTTTCGTTTTCAGATAGATTGTAAGCCTCGTAATAAGCCAACCCTAAGTTGTAGTAATTGATGGACCTCATGTATCTCCCTTGGTCTGGAAGCAAGTGGTTGCAGACTTTGAAATTGAACACTATCAAAGAGGAAATTCCTTCAATGTATTTTCCATTCTTGAAAGCATCTACCGAGCTTTGAAGATTGATGTTATCATCTAAGAGACTTACTTCATTCAATAATGGGTCAGAGAACGTGCAAAGATCTTTGAAATCCTCAAAAATGTCTCCCACTTCTTCAATTGGGAACGTTTCCAAGTTCGACTGTATTCTTAAAAATACCCGAAGACAATGGTATAAGCCTAGCCACAAAGATTGGGTCTTTTTGTTGATCTTACTGCATTGCTTGATCAAAGATAAGGCTTCCCTGTTAATATTCAACACCCTTCCAAAATAACCGTTGGGTAAAAGCATTTGTGTTTGTTCTATCTTGGCTTGAAACAAAGCATTCAAGATACACTCTTCGCCAGGACTGATGTCCAACGCTCTGTTCAATTGCGTAATACCATTATCAAATTCTTTCATATCGCATAGCACTTTCCCCAACATATACACAATTTCCCACGATCCATCATTCTTTAGAGTTAAAATCCTTTCGAACACTTTCTGTGCAGCATCGAGTCTCCCACAGTTGTAATATGCTTCTCCCAAACCAATCCAGCACTCGAGGTCCATTGAAGCCATCCTCAAGGCCGTCTGAAACCACTGAATAGCTTTAGCATCGTCTTGCTTGTTTAGAGCAGAGCAGCCTAATACTCTGTAAGGCCACGATTTGTCGTCGTGGGATGTCAAGGCTTTACGAGCTCTATCGGTATCCACAATTTTCGAACATAAGACCTCTGCAACATCCCATTCTTTCTTATTGGCCATCTCATCAACTAGGTGCCTGGCCGATTCAACTTCCGCTACATCCAACTCGAAAGCTTTATAGAAACATTTCTGGGCTCTTACCTTATCACCATACTCTTTTAAGTATATAAGACCAAGAGAGGTGTATGAAGGGGCAAAGCTGCTGTAATCCTTCAATGATTTGATCAACAACTGATAAGGAATGTCAACACTGCAGTTTCCTTGGAGAATATAACTCCTGGCAATTCTCCAGTTCACGGTAGCTCGCAACTCAGAACTTTGGATATCAAACCCTTTCAAATATTTGAGTGACTTCTCCAAGTATGATCTCCCATCCTCGTAGTTACCTAATTGTACTTCACACCATCCCAACTCCATCAAGGCATCTGAGTCTTCGGGAAATTCAATGTATACCTGCTCCAATAGTTGTTTTGCAACTGAGAGATTGCCTTTCTCTAAAAGGATCAACCCTTTTCCTATCCTTGCTCTTTTGTTGAGCTTGTTAAGTTCCAAAATTCTCTCATAGAGCTCTAATGCTCTGCTGAAGTTCTTGGGTGCCTCGTGATAAGTATACACTACGGCCAATGAACATATAACATCTTCTCTAGAGTGGACCAAGTCTGCTCCGATTGTTTTTTGTAGATCAGTAAGCATTTTAATACCGTTCCGACAGATTTCAGATGCTCCTATGTACTCCCTCATGTGAATGTAGTAGTTTATGATTATTCTTTTAGCAAGAATCGAAGTGGAGCACTTGGTCGATCCATCCTTCATGAGCTCCAAGACCTGCTCTGCAGAGAGATTGTCAAGCGATTGTGATTCCTCGTTGTTTTCTATCAGTTGTAAGAGTTCAATATCCTCGTCTTTTTCTTCATCAGTTTCTTGAAATTCCACCTTCACCTCCTTCAAGATCTCACCTTTGTTGAAAGGTGAAATCTCGCTATGTACAAGACCATAGAAGAGAGTCCCAAGGCCCTCTACTTGGAAGGTCTTGATACAGAAAATCACCTGGTCTTGTGGTAAGTCGTGGAAGCTCTTGACATCTATCAAATCAAAATATGTAGACCAAACAAAGTGGCTGGGTATGTTCAAAAGCACCAAGTCTTCACACATTTCCTTTACCTCCTTCAAGATCTTCGCCTTGGCCTTCTTGGGTGCCACCTGTAGAAACTCATACTTGTACTTGAAATATAGTTCTTGGTAGGTCTTTCTCTTCTCTTCATCATTACATATGTTCAAAAACTCATCAAAATAATGGGACAAGCGGGAGCTCTTGTATATGGGCCACACTATAAGGTTCAACTGTTCTTGTTGCTCATAGTTGAGTTTCTTGGGAAGCTTTATTCTCTCCTTGAAGGTAGCTTTGGTGGCCATCTCAGATTCTCTCTTCAAAGTCAAATCCACCAACTTCTGTAAATTGTCTTCTCCCCTGCCGAAGTAAGTACCCGTGAGTTGATATAAGTCGGTTCCAGGTATAACATTGGAGAGATACAACTCATTCAACTCGTCATTTTTCTTGAAATTATACTTCTTAAAGTAGTTGGAAGCCTCTTTCAAAGTGTCTCCCAAGCCTTGTCCCTGGTCAGATTGGACCCTTAACATCTTGGTCAAAACCTCAAAAAATAGCTGGTGGTTTCCCAGACCTTTAACTGCCTGAAAGTATCCCTTCCATCCTAGCAAATTGTCTGGTTCCAATTCGGTGGCCTTAGCAAAAGCCTGGAGAGCCTTGTCTGAGTCATTCAAGAGATGGTACGATTTTCCTCTGAATAGAAACGCAAAAAAATTGCTCTTGTCGGCCTCCAACACATCTTCCACATATTCCAATGCAAGCTCGGGGTCACCCTTGTCAATTGCACCTTTTGCAAGCTTCAAGTAGTGCTTAGCTGTCGACATCGATGGCTTTAAAACACTGCTGATATTTTCGCGATGTGGGTAGCATCAAGCAGTGAAAAAAAAAATTTCAGACAATCACCACCTCAAGTGAATCTGCTGATATCATCATGATTGCGGAGCTTTCAGAGTCGGCAGAAGGCCAGTCGCCAATGTCAAACCTCTATACTATGGTGGCGAAAAATCATTTGGGAGAAGTGGCTGCTGTGGTGATTTCAACCTTGATTTCTCACGGCAGACTCACTGCTAAAGACATTAGCAAAAAGACCCAATTTCCCATTAAGATCGTCAAAACTACGTTGGTGTCGCTAATTCAACTCAACTGTCTTCTTTACTGGCAAGACGGTGATCGGGTGGATTACACCTTCAATGAGCAGGGACTTTTGGTGCTATTGCACAGTGGCCAGATCATCAACCACATCAGAGAAGAGTACGACGAAGACAATGCTCAGATCATCCAGAACTTGATTCAAATGGGAAGTATCAGAGTGGAGGATTTGTTCAGGCATTCAGATCCAGAAACCAAGTACCAACAAGAAGTCAAGCTCGCTAGGCTTTTCAACGATGGTTGGATCAGAGCTCTACAACAACATCACTTCAATCCTATGGAGGATTTATGGAACAAAATATACCAGGATACCTTGAAACAGACGCCACGCTCGGCCACAGTGAGTGAAATCAAACGGGTAGCCGAAGTCAAGGAAGCTTCCCGTGTAAAGCTCACCAATTTGGTGGAGAGTTTGCCCACTGGGCTTTACGAAAAGAGAGACGGTCTCAAATTATTAAGGCCCCAAACACAAATAGCATTCTCATATTCTCGCTTCGAGAAGCATTCTAGAACAAAGGCACTTGTTAGCTTGTGTGAGTCTAGGATAGGGATTCTCACGGCAGCTGTGTATTCTACTGCATTAAAGCTCATCGAAAAGAACAGTCCAGAAGTTCATCATTATTTGACAACTACTGACGGGATGATCATGGATCCTGAAGAGATGGATATTTTTCTTAGTGGGCTTGAAAACAAGCTCATCGATAATAAAGCAATTGTTTTCAAGTCCCATGATGTCACGAAACATTTGCACCCGAACTTAGACTTGACTAATAGTATGTTAACCCAAAACTTCTTGAAGCCTGAAACAAAGAAAAGGGTAGCCAGCTTCAGCCAAATCGAACAGAAGTTGAAGAAGCCCAAAATCAAAGCGGAAAAGATACTGGGCAGCACTTTTCTCGATGACATCAACGATGATGAAGACGATTACGTGCTGCCTGAAAATAGCCCCGTCTCTGCATCCTTGGTGAACCATCATCTCAAACTCTTATCATCCTCATCTACCGTTCCATTCATAATAGAGCTTAGCCCCGGTAGTTACACTGTTCTGTTCCACAAGCTCAACCAATTTGTGATGGAGTACAACTACGACGAGATCATAAAGAAAACAGTGGGAACAGATGCCCTAAGAATCTTGAGATGCATCAAGCATCTGAAGCTTGTTGACGAAAAGACAATTGCTCACTCTGTCTTATTGAAAGATAAACTAGTAAGAAATGAAGTATACAAGCTCATTCTACTCAACGTGATTGAAATTCAAGAAATTCCTAGAAGTAACGACCGTGCAGCTTCTAAGACGTTTTTTGCTTTCAGATACAAACAGCATAACTCCTACAACTTTCTTAAGAACACAATTGCATATAATATGGCCAATATTCTCCATCTCATAGATGACTTTAAAAGTGAGCATGAGGTATTATTGGACAAGTGTGAAAGAGAAGATGTCAAGGGCCATGAAGCCGAATTGCTACTTGAAAATGAGTTGAGAACATTAAACAACCTCAAATTCAGGGAGATGAACAACATAGGGAAACTTAATCGTTTACTAGCCTTGTTCGATATTTTTAACTAAATCATCGTATAATTAATATTAAGTTCCCCATATAGTAATTACGTTGTAGTCCAAAGGGTATCGTACAGTAACGGTTGAATTAAATATTATTAAATTGAATTGTGAATATAAATGACAGTGTTTTAATCTAACCAGGTGATTGCTGACTTGCCAATTAAGCATCAGCATCTTGGCCTGGGTTACAGGTTTCGTAGTTCAAAAGTTTGAACACCTTCCAGATAGCAAAAGCCATGACAGAACCCAAAATTGGTCCAACCCAGTAAATCCAATGGTAGTCAGGGAAAGACTTAGCAGCAACACAGGGACCGAAACTTCTAGCTGGGTTCAAACCTGCACCAGTGTAGTAGACACAAATCAAGTGGCCCAAGAACAAAGCAATACCAATGACAAATGGTGCCATGAAAGTAGCTCTGTGCTTTTCGACAGCCATCAACAAAACAGTCAAGCACAAGATGCAAGTACCGAAGGCTTCCAAAAACACACCTCTGGATCTGGAAGCACCTCCACCCAAACCGTTGGTGAAAGCGATTTCGCCAGGGGTCATAGCAGAAGCAGCACCAGCAGCAGCCATACCGGCAACCATTTGAGAAATCATCATCAAAGCACCTCTTACTGGTGGAACAGCTTGAGCCAACACCAAGGTCAATGTCACGGCCGGGTTCAAGTTACCTCCAGAGACTCTGAAGAACATGAAAACACCAACCATAACACCAAAACCAAAACCGAAAGAGATCATAATCAATTGGCCGGGGTTAGAACCGACAGTTGGAATATTAGGGTCTTGGTTAGCAATTTGAGCGATGACAAAAGCTGTCCATAAGAAAATGAATGTACCGAAAAATTCACCCAACATGGCGATTCCATGGTTCTTCAAAGCAGAACTTTTGTTGAAGTTATCCCTAGGTTCGTAGGTCTCAATCTTTTGAGCTTCAGTGTCAATTTCCGAGCTAGCAGTCATATTGGTTGTTAATAGAGTGGGATGAATTTTTGAAGAGGAGATAATTAGTTCTATTTATGCTAGCGCACAATACTATAAATCAGCAGGGCACCATGACCAGAAGCACGAAAAAAAGAAAGAACAATCTATACCCAGGAATATTTCACCTTTTTAATCTAGCGGGTAGCAGAGATGGCTGGGTGCAGGTAACAAAGGGCCTTTTGCAAATTGTGTCGAGTGAAATTGGCTAGTTGCAGGAAACTCCTCGAAAAAGAACTATGTTCTGCGGAAAATCTCGTAACCAGATTTTCTTTCCACAGGAGAGACTTTGCGATGGCCGACCACCTGTCCTAAAGAGGGCAAATCAAAATAAGTAGTGATATGCATGCCTTTAGTAAATGACTTGGAAAATTTGGATGAAACCGGGCGTTGTGCTGTTTTCAAGAATAGCTAGGAACAGCTGGCAATGAGAGCCAATTGGGTATAATTGCATGCTTATACATTACGTCTTGCTACATCGCGCACCCTATTGTAAGGGTCTAGTTCCCAACAAAAAAGCAAAAGGAACTAAAAAGTAACAAAGAAAGAAAAATAAAAGAACACATTTCTTGTTTGGTGCGTTCAAAGATGAGTTATCCAACAGCCGCCATGCACGCAAGACGACAATCTTTCCAATACAGGATTGGTGGGTGAGATCTTTTTTCAAGTCATTGCAGACCAGCCAACAAGGTGACAGCTAAGCCAACATGGGATGTGCGATGCTTGAGCCTCTGGTGGAAGATCCAACACTTTTAACATTTGACCTGGAATTGTGTTCTGTTCAATTGGATTCATGCTCTTAACTTTCGCTCGCAGCGGCTCAACCTCTTAGAATTAAGGAAGGGGGTGCATGATTAGCATGAAACAGATGCTTTTTTCAGGCTGATCCTAATAAGACCACGGCTAAACTTCTATAAACTAGGTTTAGAGAAGGGTATCATAACGCCAGCTGAAAGCCAAAGCTATTTTTGGAAAAGGGACCTGAATACTTTGTCAGAATTGAGTGTTTCGGGAATACCGAGGAGGAAGCAAGATTGACATGGGAGTCTGAGATCTTATTGTGCTAATGATAGTAGTTCTATATATTAAGTAATCACTGAATGCAAAACCCTGTCTTTGTTTGCAGAATATTGTACTTTTTATGGCCGAGAGAGGACACTAAACCAACTCTGATTGTACAAAATCATCTGTGTCACAATACCTGGCTCGAAAGGTAGTCCACGGCACGCTGTTCAAGTGTCAGACCCAGACAAATCGAACATGGTACTAATGATGATACTCAAAGAAAGTTACTCGCGCACCAACGCAAGCTTGCAGAAGGCCAATAGAGTAGCTGTTTGTCTTGCTATCTGACCACAATAGCAACACCAACTCCATTCATTTCGTCTTACCATTGGCCTGGCCAGCCCTTCAGGTTCTTCATCTACTCTTCATCTGAGCCAGCCATCTGATTGGTATAGGCACGCTGTTCCTTTTTGCGCGAGGTGCTGAGATCATCATCTCGCTGTAATACACACTATAATCATAAAGTATGGGGAAAGATCGAGCTTCCGACCTAAGTCATCCCCTAATACCGGTCGAAAAGAAGCAATTGGTGAAGCTGCTACCCAAAGATGAATCCTTGAAGTTGGTGGATTGGATTGACTCGTTAAAGACCCGTTTTTCCCACACCTTGGAGGTGCAGAATGATGAAATGGTGAAGCTCAGGAACAATTTGGATGAAGATACTTTGAGAGAAGAGTACAAGACCCGAATATTCGATCCTTTTGAGTTGCCACACACAAGTCCACCACGTGTGCTAGAAGAGAGCTCGAGTAAAGAAGAAGCAGAAGACTCCGATGTTATTGAAATCTTGGACACTGAAGAAGAGCAAGATGAAGAGCAAGATGAAGAGCACGACGAAGAGCACGACGAAGAGCACTACGAGAGCGAACAGAATGAAAGCGAAGCAAGTGATCTCGATGGTGGCCAAATAGAGTACGGGGAATCTACTGACGAGCCAAACGTCTTTCAGCACGGCTCTACCTCGTACCAGATGCAAAATGGAAGGCCTCGCTTGTCTGCGGTTGGACCGTACTCCACAGCACGGTTTCTGGAGTCAGAGGGATACAGTGAGGACCCCGAAGCTGAGGGTGAAGTAATGGTTCTCGGGTCGTCGGAAGAGGAGGCTGAACATGAGCTAGAGAGTGGAGATGTGGCCGCTGAGCTGGAAAACGACAGGCTGGAATCCGAGCTCGAGAATTATAGTGAACTGTATAACGACAAGCTGAATGGTGTGCTCGAAGAAGATGACCATGGCCACCGTGATCACCATCCAGAAGTTGCCGAACAGACCCTTGGCCAGATGGACTACAACACTGGCCTCAAGTACCAAGAGATTCCCGAAAAGGACGAGGTTTACACCGAACAAAGTGAAAGGGAGAGTGAAATTAGCCACGGAAATATCGACTCCATATATGAGCTGCTGCTTTACAACTTGGAAAATACCCAGTTCGAAACTCTTAATGATCAACACCAAGAACCCTTGGAGCTCGATCCCGCTCTACAACAGCACATTGAGGAAATGGTTCAAGAGCAGTATGATGAATTATCACAAGAGCAACGGAATGATCACTTGATTCAAATAGCAGAAAATGTATTGGAAAGTCCAGAGTTTCAGTTGCCTCTCGACGCCACGAATACGGAGCAACCCACCGTGCCTTATGGCTCACCAAAAGAATACCAAACGGATGATGAATTGTCTGACGATACCGAATTCCAATCTGTGGAAGAAAGTCTAGTGCTTGAAGCACCCACTGCTCCATTGCCACAGCCTTTTGAGTTGATAGATGGAAACGAGGAGGTAGAAATAGTAGATCAAGTGTTGTCTGAGGGCTCAGAAGCTGATGCTGAGATGATGAGTGAGAAGGGTGACTTTAATCAGGTTGATGGTTCAGAGGTTCTGGGGGTTCCTAAAGATGAGGATCTACAGGATAATGAGACGTTCTCAGACTCCGAAGATGAGGAATTTCCTTTGTTTAAAACTGTAGCAGCAGAGAAACCAGAAGAGACTTTGCAAAAGTTGAGAGAAACAGAAGAAAAGTTTGGAATTCGGTTGAAAGTTAGAAAAGACTTACAGCTTGGGCTTGGTTTTGATCCCATTAAAGCTTTCATAGACTCTTTGAAGCCCGTTGAACGGCCGCTTCTCGATGATTTTCCCACTGAATCTGAGTCAGAACTTGAAATTGAAGCTGAGCCTGAATTCGAACTGGCCCCTGAGATTGAGCATTTGGTACATTCTGAAATGGAAGTGGAACATGAAGGGCCTGATGCAGAAAATAATCATCAAACGAAAGAAGTCCTCCATCAAAGAAAGGTAGTAGATGATGAAGAAAGAAGTCTCCTTGAATCTGCAGAGCCAATGTTTGACAACCTTGATATGGACATTGAAGGCGGAGCAGCTCCTACAGACCAGGACATAAATGAACCAGGAAACCATGTCAACGAAGGATCTGCCCTCGAGGGCCAGAAGTCAACCAATGACTCTATGACACCTATTAATGCGGAAGCTGTTTCCATTGAACAAGACACGAGCAATGAATCAAAACTTTCTGCTTCTGGTGAGGATTCACTGACTCCACGACACTTTGGAATGTTTTCTTCCATCAAGAATTTCGGTCCTGAAATTGAAAACTTCGGTGCAAGCATCAACAACCTCAACAAACGTCCTGACTTGTTGGGCCGTGAAGATAGAGAACAACAACAGTCTCCTCATGAAGCGCTCTTTTCTGGGGTAGCGAAAACGTCGATGCCTGAAATAGAAAATGTGAACTCTTCAATGATGAGTACCAGCTACCAATCACAAATGGATCATGACAAGAACGGATTACAAGACCCGGAAGGTTCACAGGAGCAGGGTGCAACACTGTTTTTCGGAGATTTGGGCCCAATCGAAGAAGATGTCAACGAAGCTTACGAAGAAAGCGATTTCACCCAACAAGCAGTTAATGCATTGTCCCATACCCAAATGGATTATGGGGATATCCATAAACCAGTCCTAAAAGACTTAAATTCTTCTTTTGTGGTGGACACTGAGCCCAGTGAAAAGATCAAATTCGGGCTGTTAACAAAGGCAGGCAACACCCCAATTGGAAAGCCAACACTCGAAACCATTAATACATCCGGCTTTGATGAAACTTATGAAGAAACTGAACAAGAAGGCAAAGTCGAAAGTAAAGCTGAACACAGCAATGGAGAAGATGAGCTGCAAGAGCAAGATGACATCAAGAAGCCTGAACTTGAAGCTATCAACACATCCATTGTAGATACTACGACGATGGCTTTTGAGGCAGAACCACTAGAAGACATCGAGAAGCCTGTGCTTGACACTATCAACACGTCCATAGCGGAAGTCACGGCGAGCGAATCAAGTTCCAGTTATGAAGATGACAAGACAAAAAATCAAGGAACAACACCCGAAGAAGAGGGTAAACAAGATGCAGACGGTGTTTATGATATTACTGAACCTTTCCTTGAGTCGATCAATAGCACCTTTTCCCAAGCCGAAGAACTCTCAAAGTCACCTCTGCCATCAGTAGAGCTTGTGCCAGACCAAGAGCTTGAAGCTGTTGTCGAGTATCCTGAGGGCACAGAAATCATAGGAGAAGTCATATACGCTACCTCAGAAACCCTCCCAGATTCGCCACTTGCTGGTGTAGAATCTCAGGAGGAAGAGGATGAAGAGTCGATTATGGAGTTCCAGCAGTTATCTGCTACTCCCTCGATAACCGAAGATACAATCAAGCCATCATCCATATTGGAGCCACTTTTCGAAGAACCTAAATTTAAAGTTGAAGAAGATTTTGATGAAAATGAAGAGGAAAGGATGGTTGAACCTACCGAAATAACTATGCCGGAAGATAATGAACCATATAGGAGCTCAAACCTCAGATATGATATCACTGAAGAGATTATGGTAGTGAGTGATCAGATTGACATGGCATCTGACGATGCTGATGTGGAGCATGGTCAAATGCCTCTCTCCGATGCACAGACTTCAGTTGAGGGTCCTGAAGCTGTATCTGATAACTACTCTGATGGATCAAACGAAAACAAGAAGAGAAGTTTTGCAGAGGTTGATGTAGATGAAGCAAAAGAGTCTGAAGTATACTCCTTCAGGGAGTCGAAGCATTCAAGAGTAGGCTTGAATCCCTTTCTGTGGATAAGGAACCTTTTTAACTCTAGTGGTAGAAGTCAAGCCAGCCCTGGTGTCGTTGAAGACGTCAACGAGGATGCCAATGGAGTAGGCAATGAAGCAGGCAACGAAGAAGCCAATGAGAATGTTTCCAAGGAAATGAAGCAAAAGACCGGTGAGGAGGCCAAGGATAAGGCCGACAATGAGCTGCTTATGGATGCTTTTGAAAAGGAGGAACAGGAACTGCTCCTTGCGGATCCTTCCTTTGCAGAGATACCCTCGATCACAGTCACAAACCAAGATGAACTGAACGAAGATATTGATGGGGATGTTCAAGATGGCCTAGTTGATGAAGACCTTACCAAGGAAGGAAGTCTGCCTAAGGAAGATGAAGATGGCTCGGTGCCCGAAGCTCCAGCAAAGTCTCCCAAAATAACCAATAAAAAGCAGGTGTTGGGATTGGAGATCGATCCGGAGGCATTGGAGCCTTTGCATTCTCTAAGAGATGGACACACTTTTGGAATCGACCAGGAAACACCTACAAAAGAGCAACAGAATGGTGAAGGGCTTGAGAGAGAAAACCTTCACGAAACTGAAGAGTCCATGAACGACGACATGGCAGAAATAAAGGCAGACGATGAAGTTTCCGAAGATACCAAGAGAACTTTAGCCAAAAGCTCTAGAAAGAAACGGAGAGTCAGAGGCAATATCCCCGAAGTGCCTTATCTCATGGATTCAGAAGGATTACCAGGAACAGGGGCCAAGACCAGAAGACGTCAAAAAAGAAAAGAACTCACTCCAGAAGCAAAAGAAGAAGTGCCTGAGCTTAGTTCAGTCAAATCGCCTCGAAAAAGAGGAAGACCTCCAAAAGGGTCTCCAAAAAAAGTGACCAAGAAACCGTTACCTCCTTTGAAAGTTAAAAAGACTAGAAAACTTTCACCGAACGACACTGTGTTTGATGCCCCCAAATCCAACGTAAGTTCACGGAAATCCAGTGCCAAATGGACCAGCGAATCTACTGACAATCCAGCCAACAGAACTCGATCGAAGTCACCCTTAAAGGAGAGTCTTCGTGATATCATTACTGACGATGTACCAGTTGGCCAAAGAACAAGAAGAAGAACAAAAAAGCAACCCACAGACGTCTCTCAGGAGGACGCAGAAGAAGAACAAACTGTTAGAGGAAGAAGTCGGAAACGATAAGTTAATATTTTGATGAACGTAATGTAGCATATGTATATAATTCCAATTTAGAACTTCTATTTACAAGCGTTCCCGTCGGGCAAAAGCATCAAGCAATATGGCCCATTAAGAATTCGAAGGTGCTGAAAAACACCATATTTACAATGAAGGATCTAGTGACGGAAATCCCGAGTCCTCTATACATCTCTCTCTTGATGGAGATCTTTGGTGATTCTCCAATCACCGGTGGTAAGCCATCTTTCTTTCTAAAGATATTCTGAACCACCTGTTTTTGAACCAATGCTTTTACGGTGTCGATGGGGAATATCACCATCCAGCATGTGATTCCCGACAAGCCTCCTGCAAGCAAAACTGACACAGGTGAGTTCACTGTGGCATTGGAGTTTATCATCATGTTCATGGTGTATTTCAATGTCTCGTACACCGAATAGTACACTCCTGAAGAAAGAGCATCTCTAATAATATGATACTTAAACCCGGAGTACAATCCAAGAGGACCCTCGTATTTGATGATCTTCTTGAAGGTTGCCAACGTCGAGGCACTGCCGGACGATTTGTTGATATTGTCCCTTTCCACCAATTTGGAGATCTGAGCAAAGATCTTGGTAAACTCGAACGGACATGCAAAAAGTGACACGCCAGCACCGGCTACAATTCCAGAGATAAAACATGTGGGAATGTTCCTTATGAACGGATGGGTGGTATCGTCATCGTAGAAGAGTCCGTCGTGAATGTATGGTTTACATTGGGAAAAGATCGAAACATTAATCGACTTGGAAAATGACGAAGACACCAACGGGGCCCAAATCCCTCTGAAAAACCCATGGAGTCCTTCGGCCCTATATGTTTTGATTGCACATTCAAAGTAAGTGTTGAACTCCGGATGTGTTTGCATTCTCGTTTTGACAGTATCCAACGGAAATCCTATGGTGGTAGACAAAAATGAAGACCCATAGGAAATAACTGTCGGTTTCCAGGGTTTCAATTGATCCGGGAACAAATTGATGGCCCTGTTATGGTCTATGTTACCGGTAATGGCAGGCAAGCCCCCGGTATGGGCTGGGGGTGGCACAGTAGAGTCTGCTTTCACCGACATGCTGTGAAAAATCGCTTGATGCAGATAAGGCAATTTAAGTGTCCAGGGATGATAAATATCCGCTTTCAATGCCAAATGCCTTTGATGTAGGTACGACTAATGACGGAGAAGGAACAGAGATATTCTTTCGAGTGTATGTGGACAGATTCTCCGGCAAGACTTGGTGTTTTGCTTTGGTTCCGGAGTTTTCAGTGATGAGATTAGATTAACGGAATTTCCGTCCGCGTGCACGACCACGTTGGACTGTCCAATATTAGCTTGTGTATTACTATTTACAAAGTGTAGAGTTGTTCCTGCATGTCCCCGTATTAGCTGCCACTACTGCTACCAACTGTCCCTACTCCGCTACCAGCTGTCTCTACCGCAGGAGCCGGGCCACGGAACCAGCTGTCTCTACTGTCTAGGCAGGAGGCATCTCGGCCAGTCCCCGACCTGGTTTCAGGCCAGATGCTCCTGATGCTCGAAAAGAAACACTAGTACCCTCTTCTCCTGGCATCGTTGACCTTGGCCAAAAGCTCCTTGAATCCATCCCGGAATGTACGTCTCCACCATTCCCGCTTCTTCTGCTTTCTCAACTTGGCCTTACGAATGTGTCTCTTTTGCACTTTGACGAGCTGTTGCACCCGGTTGGTCCGCGTGATGGTGTTCAAAGCACTCACTCCTCTCCAAAGTGCCCCCGAATTGATGTCGACGGTTTTACCTGCCAGTGGGCCTGTTATACGGATGTTCTTTGCAATGTCTCGTGGGTGGACCTGGGTAGCGTTGCTCAAGCCGAAATCGTCGTGGAAGCTGTTCTGATTGAGTGTTTTGTTTTCGAGCTTGTTCAAAACGTCAAGCAAGCTATCGTCGATGACATTGGACGACTGGTTCTGGGATTCACTGGACTTGACGGCTTCATATAACTGCTTTCTGACGGACTCAGCGTTATTTGAGGCTTTTTTCAGGTTCAAAAAAGTGGGCGTATAGGAGAATGATCTGTATAGCATCCGGGCAGGAGCAGCAGCTCTCGAGAGCGTGCTTCTAGGGAATATCCGCAACATCTTTTGGTGGAAGCCTGGGACGATGAAAAATTTTAGTACAAATTTTCCAGTATCGCGAACTTCCAGGACGACTTCTCCGTAGAAATCAAGGCCTGTTGTAGAAACATACAGACTATCAATGGGCAAAGTGCTGGAGACAATCAGCTCGGAAGTGTTCGACTGCTCGGACGTGGCGGTTTTCAAGATCCCTCCTGGAAGCCTCTCCATTACCGAGTGGAACAAGCACGAAGCACACACTATTTGGAGAGGAGCATTGCGAGTTTTGGAAGAGGAAACATACATTGAGGAGGATTCGGGCGAGGATGAGAGTAGTCTCGGGAACACACGGACCATCGAGTCTCCCCCATTGCCTATGGACAGAATCCGGCTCAAGCTCGAGCTATACAATATGGCATCTAGTGTGGCTAAACCTGACATCTGGGCCGTGGTTTGGTACAATCCCATTCACGAGTTCGATGAGAATCTTGTTCAATTGGAGACCATTCAGCGCACAGAAGCATACAGGCTTTTCAAGATCATTGTGCAGATCCCAGGGTCCAAGTATAAGGGGCTGAATAGTCTGGGAGATGTGGTTCAGGTTGCCCTTGGGTTGAAATTTGGAGATAAGGTGGATGCATTTACTTTTATAGAACGGCTCAATTCTTATCAGAAGACGTTCCATAGTTACGTGGAGCAGTACAAGTACGAGCTAGGGATGAATAAGATGATAGAGAATCTGAAGAGCTTAAGTCTCGATGATAACAACGATACGAACATGATTAGTAACGACTTTGATGACCAAGATGATGACTTTGGGGACTTTGTGGGATAGTTTTCTATTATAGATATTTAATAAACGCTGTTCATATATTGCCATGCTTACCTCGTTATGCGTTTGAGTAGTAATTTGTTTTTAGTTTGCATTCTACTTCTTCTTAGAGTAGTACAACTTGTTGATAAGTGGGTTCCGTTGTTGTCTGATTTCCTTGTTCTTGTTCTTGCTATACTCGATGTAAGCCATGTCCTCTCCTCCTGCTAACCCAGCCAAAGATCCAACACTCTTCAGTGCATTGCTTCCTCCTTCACTCTTGATTCTGCCTTCTCTGGCAAACGTGGTGTCCGCATCGTCACCAACCTCCAAACCGGCGGCATCCTCGTTCTTCAATAGCACTTCTTGAAGCAACTCTCTACGTTCCCTGGCGGACGAGTAGGCCAAATTTGGCAACTGTTCCATCCCATTTAAATGGGTGATCACCTTGAAAGCGTACCCTTGGTCCACCAAGAATGCTTGCCTTTTAGTAGAATAGTACATTTCCTGGGTATCCTTGGACACCAATGAGTAGAAGAACGCATTAAAACCCTCATCGTTTCTTCTTTTGGCTCTCAAGATTCTTCCTAATCTCTGGGCCTCTTGTCTACGAGAACCATAGTGGGAGGATATTTGGATCAAGCACGTTGCTTCTGGTAAATCAATGGATGTGTCACCGACCTTGGACAAGAAGATGGTATTCACTTGGTCGTTGTGTTGGAAGTTCTGTAGAATTTTCATACGCTCTTGTTGAGACGTAGACCCATAGATAAACGGCTTTCCTAACTTCAATGCGTACTCTTGCAATGCATAGACGTTATCACTGAAAACAATGATCTTGTCACCCCTTTTCTCGTGGTAATGGATCAAGAATTGGCAAGCTTGGAACTTTGTGGGGTTCATGATATACAATAACATCTTCTTTCTTGAAGATTCCCTCAAGTATTCCTGGTAAAACTCTGAGGTCATTGGACACCATACTTCAGCACATTGGACATTGGCAATGTGTCCCTTCTGTGCCAAATCCATCCAGTTAGCTTCGTAAAGCTTTGGTCCAATCAAGAAATTCAAATCATAAATCTTGTCATCTTCACGAACCAAAGTGGCAGTCAAACCGAGCTTCGAATGAGCTGCAATTGTGGTTACAACTCTTCTAAACATGGCAGCCGGCACCACATGCACTTCATCCAAAATAATGAACCCCCATTCTCTTGACGTCAAAAAATCCATCACCTTCTGAGAGTCATAGGATCTGTTTCTGGTGTTGGCTACCATGGAATACGTGGAAACCACCAACCCTGCATCTGTCGAAAACATCTCCTTGTTTTCAGATGTGAATGCTGCCACAGACTCGGGCTGAATGGTACTCCA
The DNA here is from genome assembly GCA_002109505.1 of Yamadazyma laniorum. Lineage (NCBI taxonomy): Eukaryota > Fungi > Ascomycota > Pichiomycetes > Serinales > Debaryomycetaceae > Yamadazyma > Yamadazyma laniorum. Next base: position 66,577 of record MVNT01000007.1, on the reverse strand, counting down.
CTGCAAAAACTGCTGTCTCCACTGCATGACCGATACTGAAGATGTACAGAGAACAATCACAGATTTCCTAATGGTACATGCAGCAGTAATCCCCACCAATGTCTTACCAGCACCACAAGGTAGCACAATGATACCAGATCGAGCTCTTCCATTACCAAACATCTTTGACAACGACTTTTCTTGGTACGGTCTGATCTGGGTCGAGGGTTTAAGGTCTATTTCCAAATCGGGGTTTCGTAAATCATTACGGAAATCATACTCTTCAAGAACAGGGTATTCAATTTCCTGGCATCGTTTCTTGATTATCTCCACGGAGTCGTTTGATATTTCAAACGAGTGAACTGCATCGAGATCATCATCAAAGTCCTCTTCCGAAGCCTTGTTTCCCACCACAGAAGCAAATATGTCTTCTGCCTGATCGCCCTTCGCTTCCGTATTGTTACCTGAACCTGCGATCCTCAAGTCTCCTTGCGTGGGAGCAGCTACCTTCACCAAACCATTCGAGTCCATTGTGCTCTCACTGTTGATTCTCAAAGGCCCTATCACCGGGTCTTTCAACAACATCTGAAGAACATCAGCCTGGGCACTTTCTACAAAGTAACGGTTATTCTTCAACACCAACTTCACCTTTCCGTAAGAAACGGTGGCTCCTTTGATGAAGTTTGTAATGGACTCCGCCACCGGAACCTTCGATAGTCTGTTGAGCACCTGGATGATATCATCGGTCTCTAAACCTACCGATACTGCCGCATAAAGCGAATATGGAGTTATCTTATACTCGTGAATGTGGGAAGGCCGGGAAACTGGCTCTGCTATGGTAATCAAAAAGTCCTGGGCCTGATCAGCCAAGGGCGAAAACGACTCCAATATGATTCTGCCGTCCTTGGGGGAGATCCAAATGGGCCTTGAAAAATGATCAGGCTTGAGCCTAAGATACGAAAAGTCTGACCTTCCAAACGACTTGGAAACGGCATCGGGAACATAGTCGTTGGGGACGTCGGGAGTAAGCTCGATCAAGTCGTCCTCGTCAAACTCCTTGTTGCTGATGCTTGCTTTCAAAGCCTCGATGCTTTCTTCTGCTCTTCTCTTCTTGTCAGCTTCTCCCTTACTAATGGATGGAGGTGGGTTCCTCAGCAGCGATGGTTTCTTATTTTTGCCGGACGTGTAGTCTCGGTCTTCGTCGTCGGAGTACGAGTCCTCCGAGAAGTTCCCGTTGTTAAGCTCGTTGTAGTTGACCACCTTGTTTCGACGAGACATTGCAAGTAAATCAGAGGAATATAGAGATGGAAAATTGCGCACATAAATTAAACAGTATTGAGTTGCATTTTATTCATTCATGGATCGATACAGATTAGTCAGGTTAGTCGGTAAACTTGTAGGAGCCTGAATGGAGGGTGATGGATCCTCCTCTGTAGGCCCCTTTTTTCATTTTGTTTTTGTTCTTAGTGAAGTCTTTTCCTCTCACTTGAAGTAATTTTTCATTTGCCATCTCACCCCAGGTTCCAGCAGCACCTTTGTAAGTGTTGTCTTGCAAGTCCGGGGCTTCGAAGGTGACTTTTGTTTTGTCTATTCTGGAGAAATGCTTTCTCTGGCCCGGTTTGAGTTGTTCTATTTCGGTTGGGTTTCCATCTGGGGATGACTGGAAAGAAGCAGTACGGGACTCAGACTCGGGGGTGGAGGTTTTGGGCTTTTTGGAGGCAGGTGGTTGTTGTTCGGCCTTTCTCTTTGTGGGTTTGGAGGCAGACGATGAAGAGGAAGAGTCGGAGTCTGATGAGTCGGAGTCTGATGAGTCTGCTGACGATGATTCGGAGTCTGATGAGTCGGAGTCTGATGAGTCTGCTGACGATGATTCGGAGTCTGAAGAGTCAGATGATGAAGAGGAGGAGTCAGAGTCCGAACTGGAGTCCGAAGAGGACGAATCTGATGAGGACGAGTTGGATTCAGCCTCCACCTTCTTTTCTTCGACCTTCACTTCCTCTTCTGAGTCAGATTCTGAATCCTCTGAATCGTCACTGTCACTGTCGGAGCTGGAGCTGGAACTGTCGCTGGAACTGTCACTGGAACTGTCACTGGAACTGTCACTGGAACTGTCACTGGAACTGTCACTGGAACTGTCACTGGCACTGTCACTGTCACTCTCAGCTGCTTCTGAATCATCTTCAACTGTAGCTAACTCGATGGAGTTTTCTTGGATATCCTTGACCAAGGCCTTGTGAGTCCTCCTCAACTCTGGATGCTGTTCTAAGTACTTTAACACGTAAGCAAGTGTAACTTCTCTGGATGCCATTGCGGTGATTTAAAAAAATTTGAGATGAGCTTCCGATATAGGAAAGAGTCGCACCCCTGGTAACAAGAGTGTATCTCACCATTAACGCTTTAAGGTTGGTATACAGAACAAATGGTAGCATTAACCAGTGAGTCTTGTAGGCCCCTTGCATAACTGATCACTAAATCTACAAAAACTACTTAATGGAGGGTTTGGACTCACGTATCTACTGAGGTTGAAACATTCTAGTGGTAGGAGAGGTACATAAGCGTCTCATCTCATCTCCAAACGACTTATTTAGCTACATGAGGACTATTAGGTGGGGCTCAATTATTGTGCCCTTCGACAGGGTTGGTGTCATGTTCAAAGCTGCGTAAAATGTATACTGATGCCCGAAAGTTCGGCTTCAAATATCCAGGTTCAATGAGATGGTGAATCTTATCGTCAGATCTGAACATATTAGACAGTAGTGCACCCACTCATCTTCCCCAAGTAAATCACTTTGTCCTCGGCTGTAGCTAAGTCGATGGGATTTCTTGATGTCCGAAGCCAAGGTCTCGTAAAGCTTTTTTTAACTCGGCTGCTGCTTTCAGCACGCAAGGGTACACTCTTCGACGATTGTCGTGATGTAAAGATTGTGTTTACCGACGAACTATAAAGGATTGCAGGGTTCTATCGAACGGAACTAGCATTTGTTGGAACATGCTTATAGGGGATATATCAAGTAATACTCCTGTTCTATCAAGTAATACCTGTTCCATAACTACATTACGCTTATAGGAGAGAAATCTAGTAATAAATCTGGTCCTTCACTATATATCTCTCATAACTTAGGGTAATCAGGTTTATTAAAGAAATTGACAGACTCGTACTCTTTACCTTCGGCCATCAATCTATATTGGTTCTCCAAGATCTTCTTCTTATCGTAATTAAAAATAGTTTCAGGGTAGTAATTTATCTGCTCAAGTGCATGGTCTGCCCTCTGATCACATAACTTCATAAGCATATGCACCAACTCGTCGGGATATTCACCAAAACACATATGGGTTCCGTTCTTGACAGTATGAACCCCAATCAAGGAGTTTTCATTGGCATTTTTCCGGAAGTATTCTGTTGCTTCGGGAGGATTCCAGGTAGCCTTTTCTCCTTCTACAAACAACACCTTACACTCGAGAAGAGGCACCACATTGTAAGACTTTCTCAAGTTCAACAAAGACGAACAATAGCTTGCAAGTTGCATTGGGGCACTACACTTGCTCTTGTACTTCGTTGTGTTCGTTGCAGGGTCCAACGCCGTGTAGTACTCATGTTCGAGCATCTCGTCTAAAACGTCGGACCTCATGGTTTGATAGAATGAATACTTCTTGTAGTAAGTCTTGAAGTCCTCCAAGCTATCGAACTCGTCTTGGATCAATTGGCCTATCTTTCTAAAAATACCAACATACCGAGGCTTCATCTTGAGGTCATAGTAGTATGGGGCTTCAATTGGAACCACCACATCGAACAAATTCGGCTCGAAAAACCCGGCCATCAAAGTCAAGTGGCCCCCGAATGAATGCCCAATGGCAATGTTCTTGGTGTTCTTACCAGGAATGAAATCTCCCGAAGACTCAATTTCGGACTGCACCACTTTGATGATATCCTTTCCCCCATCAGACCAGCCATTGGTCCAGCCTAAATATCGCCTATTCAATACAGCAGAGTCTCCATGACCAATATTGTCAAGAGCTATCACCGATCCCAAGTACCAATTGCCATGGACTTGGCTGGAGGCTTCGTAGAGCTTGCGGATATAATAGTTCCACACCTCCTTGTTCATTCCAGTGCCGTGGGAGAACACCATGTTAATTCTCACCTTATCAGCTCCCACATGTGGAGTAGTCGTGGTGAACTTGTTGTAGACAATCTTCAACTTCGTCTGGTCTTCAGCTATCAACGTAGCACCTGGAAGCCTGGGATAGTGTGCACTAATGATCTTCCTTTCTTGGGTGTACAAGTTTGACATGGCCTTTACAGATGTGAAGTTGTTCTTATGCGTGTGGAGTTAAAACTGTGAGCCTACAGCAGTCTACAAAACTTAAATAACATTCGCTCGGTTGATCATGTGCACACGCCTCCAGTCACATGAATATTCCATCAGTACTATGAGGGTTTGCGGTTTATGTCGATGTCAACCTCAGTGCCGTCGGATGCGGCCACACGTTTGGTCGATGGCATGCGCTTTTTCCACCATCTCCGCGACTCCTTGGTCTGGAGGTCCTCGAGGAAATAGTCCGAGGTATCATCGTCGTCTTCTTCGTCTCCATCTTTGATCCTTTGCTTGGTAGATTTGTCCAACAGTAACTCGTAGGACTTTGTGTCCTGGTTGGGCATGAGTTTGTATTTGCTTCCGAGCCCTAAGTCTTTAATGACTATTTCTCTTGTTCTTCCTAGCGACTCTATATCGGCTACTCTTTCGATGGTTTCGTCCAAGAGGTCGTCAAAATTGGGCTGGGAGGCGATCTCGTGGAATGCTCTCATCATGGGTATGGAGTCGGCTCGCACGCGGGATTCGGAGTCGATCGTAAAGATGTTTAGGTTGTCGAACTCCTGGATAAAATCGGGTCTGGTCATTACTTGACGAGCTCTCCACAATGGGAGTTCGGGTAATTCGTGGTTCTTGAACCGATCCTTGGCATCTGGTGAGTCCCATAATATCAATGTGTTCTGTCTCTTGCGGTCCATTTCTACGAACTCTCTCATCAATAGCATAGCAGCACTACTGAACTTTCCATAGTCCATAACGTCGTCATCCATGGCCATTCCAAGGATTCCACATTGGTTCAAGAACCACGTCTTCTCCCTGTCGATGATCTCATGACAGGCACTGATCATGTTCTTGTGACGGGCCACCTGCAGAATATGCTGTGGTCTTCCTCCAATCAAATCATAAATCTTGTGGCACGAGTCGTCCGTGATTTTCAAGTGTGGGAACTTGTAGGAAGGAAAGTGCTTTTCCCGAATGAACTTTAATGCTTTGACCGTCTCCAATCGGTTGAAGTCTCTCACATTGATAAGCTCTAAACGGGTACCCAACTTCTTCAACTTTTCGTACACCCAGTAATCATCTGAATTGAATACAATAGTGGCCAAACCCGATCCACTCAAAGATTCAGCCTTCTGTTGTAACAACTCGAGGAGCTTTTCACCCTCTTCGTTCTCTTTGATCAAGTGAGAGTTGTTGATAATCAAAATAAGAGGCCGGTTGTTGGCAAGAGGAACCCTTCTAAGAGCTAATTCTTCAAGCTTATTGAAACCTCTTTCAATGTCTAACAATGCAGTGGTATCTCTTGGTCCCTTTATACTGAATAGAGACCCAATATAGTCTTCGTTGAAAGTATAGTTCAAAGCCCTTCCCAATCTGATTCTAAAGATTTCAGGGTCAGCATGGGCATCAAATATGGCAACATTGAAGCCGTTGACCTTCTTCATGGCTTCAAGCAAAAGGGACGTTTTACCTGTTCCCTTCTCTCCAACAATCAAAAAGTATCTGCCAACGATCTTACCGGCCACTATTTCATCCAAAAGCTTCTGCTGAGGCCTCTCCACCCAATATTCACTCAAATCGTGGTCACTGCAATCATCGTCGTCTACGTGTTTGTTTGTTCTTTTGTGTATCGATAATTGGAACCCGGGATCTCCTTGATCGAAGGCCATATCGATCTTATCTAAAACATGAATGTTGTAGAACCGGTGATAAAGAAAACCTGCTACGCCTAGAATGAAGATAGAACTGAACGTAACTCCAATGGTTTCTAAACATTTGAGAAGGAACGCCCCCATTCTGTGCATGGCTCTTTGGAACTTCGTTTCTTCGGGTTCTTCTTCAAACTCCTCTTCCTCTTCCCTGGCCTCCTTTTCTTTTTTCGACTCTCCGTCCTCTTCTGAGTCCTGTCTTGGGGGTTTGCTGTGACCACTGCCTCCACTTCCACCTCCAGAGCTAACTGAACCACTGTTTGAGCCAACAGAACCACTGTTTTCAGAACCACCAGAGCCACCGCCTCCAGTTCTCATAGAACCAGACTTATCACCTGTACTTGGAGAACTTTGGCCGGATTTTGATGCAATTTCAACGTCCTTCACTTCCTGAGAAACTGCTTTCGCAAGAGGAATACTATCATTTTCAGTTTTATACTTGTCAGTAGTGCCGTTCTTGGCCTTTTTGAGCTTTTTCTGCAACTTCTTCTTGTCCTTCTTGAGATTATCTTTGTCCTCTTCCAAGTCCTCGTTGACCAACTCCTCCACCACGTCGAATGGTAACAATGGGTTAATCCTCAACACGGCTGACTGTGCGAAGGTTCTTCTCGATAGCACCACAATTGGCCTGCAACCTCCAATCCAGCGTCTGTGGGCTGTTCGGGAAGGCCCATTCACAAGAAACCTTGTGTTCAAGGTCGAAATACACCTGATCATATATTCAATAGTATAAACTAAAAAATTCCCGACTGAGCTTGGCTAGTTTCAGCACGACGACACGTAATCGTCTCATCACGATAAGTCGAATCCCGCGTCCATATCGATTGCGTATAGGAGCTTTTCTTTAAGCAAATGCTTGTCCTGATAGTCAGGAAGCTTGAGTAGATTTACGCACGTAGAAGCCGTTGGGAGACGTTCGGAGGACCTTCCACTGTTTCTTATACCGAATTTCGGGGTCAACTCCAGGAATCCTAGGAGGGGGGCACGGGACACAGACGTAACGAACTTCAAGAGCTTTGACTGCTCTTCGCTGGACATCTCTTCCACCACTTCCCAGAAGTGTTGGATGGTGATATCCTGTTGTAAGTAACCTCCATACTCGACGTTTTGCTTCCAATTTTCCATATCAAGTTTGGCCTTGGAACCAGAAATAAGCATTTGAAGCTCGTTAAAATCGAACATCTTGAGCCAGTTTGAGTTGATCACCTCGAACACTCCTTCAAGAAAGTGCTTGGACTGGATAAACAACGACACATTGAGGAGGAAGTTTGCCATCTGGTGGATGTAGTTCATCCTGTTAGCAGCTGTGACTTTGACAGATTCACCACCTTTCATCAAGTCAAAGGGAAATATCTTCCCATCTGCTTGAGCATTTACGGTGAAGTTCAATTCCAAGGCTTCTATTTCAGATGCTTGCATCCGATCAAGCTTAAGTAGGTTGGTGAACAACTGGGGGTCGAGATAATTGAGATCATTTATCGAATTTTTCATGGCATTTTTGGAGTTGCACCACTTGCTCAAGAAGAATGGCGCAAACGCAACATCGATCAACACCAGTTCATAAATACATTTACCCACAATGTTTCCTAGAAATTTCAAGTATTGGAGGTTCTTGAGTTGTTCCTCGAAATCGATTTTGTTGTAGTATTTAACAAAGATCTCGTCATTAGGGTAAAGCATGTGCTCAGTTGTCTCTTTGAAAATCTTGTATTTACCATTGGGGTTGAATCCCTCTTTAACAACCCCACTCAAAAACTCTTTTGTGATTCCTCCGCCGTCAACCCCTGCTTCCTGCCCGTACTCGTTGAAAAAAGTCACTCGTAAACCGTGCTTCAATTGGGCCCCACTCTGGCCTAGATACTCAAAGCCATCTTCTAACAAATGATCTCTTCTTGCGTGAACCACAGTTTTCAGGTTCGAATAGCCCATGAATGAGTAGGGATTGTCCTGTTCGAGCTTTGTCTTATCCATGTTGATAAGCATTCGGAATACTTGTACTCTGGTATTGAAATCAAAGAAAAATGGTAGCTTCTTCAAAATCTCCAACTTTGCAGCTGTGTCAGAATTCAATTTGCCTTTCGGTAGGTTGGAAATTGCGCCATCATTCCTTTCCGAGTCACTGTCGCTCACATCATTGTCTTCCATTATCGAGTTAATGATGCTTTCGATCTTAAAATTTGGTCTTTTAAGGCTCCATATGGATTCGTTTATGAAATGTAATCGGAGGTTTTTCAAGTATAATTGGTTGAGCAATAGCACAGATGAGTTTTTGACTTTGGCGAAATCATGATAAATCCAAGTAGGATCAGTATCATTGGAATTGAAAATCAAAGTCAAGCAAAGGTGCTTCAAGAAAACCACAAATTCACGGGCCTTCTCAACTGTCAATAGTCTGCCATTGAAGCTTTCCAAATCGTTGGAAACAATAAGCCAGTACGAGAATAACTCTGTGTAGGTATAAAGAAGCTTCCAAAAAAGATTCACAACCTTACAATTTGACTGGTCAAAATATGCGTACAAGCTCTTGAGTTCTGTACAAGACAAGTAGTCTTTGTCTGTTCTGGAAAGCGCTTCAATTTCACGGTAGATTGGATTCTGCACTAACTGGTGGTGAAACCACGCAAATCCAGCGGTATCAAGAGCAAGAAACATGAAAAGCCTTGATTTTTGTTCTGGCAACAAAAACGAAAGACCTGAAACTATATTGGCAACATTCATCTCATGTTCTCTGCTTGAGGTGAGGTTCATCATACCAATAATAAAATCACTCGAATAGAGGTCTTTCAAAATCTCGTACTTATGGCCAGACACTCTGTAGAATTCGCTGTGTTCACCTTCTTCATCGGCTCGTTCGTCATCTTCATCATATTCCATTTCGTCCTCCTCCGAGTGTATACAGAAGGTGATTTGGCACAACATATTACCCACCGAAACATAATCGCTTTCGCTGAACTTGGAGCCCCAATGGGTAGACAAATACACCACCAACACGCTGATGAGGTCTTTCCCACTCAAGCGTCCAAGCGAAATCTCGCCGTCGTTGGACGAAATCGCCGACCGTAGAACCGGAAGGTACTGCGGACTCAATTCATCAACACCAGCCAAGAACCGGAAAAATGCACGGTACGAATCGTGGACATTCACCTGCATGACCATCGCCACAATCAATTGGCTGTCTACACCTCCTATTGACGACACCGTATCTATAAACCCCTCGTACCGAGCTGGGAACGGAGACCTTCGAAGAAACACCTCCATGCAGTGGCAGGTCTGGTGGACCTGGGAATTAAGGCCCCGTCTCTGTAACACATTGACGACCCGAAGCAAGCTTCGAATCAGGACCTCCGACGTCACACGGTGCATTTGCCACCTTGTGACCCGCTCGTATACGAGATCAAGTAGCTTGCAAATCGATTCGGGAGCTGGATCAAACGGTATCATCCACACACTCAAGTAGTTCAAGCCAATTATCCACTGGTCAAACTCTGGCTGCGAACCAACCGGGGCCCGGTACCATTCCTCGTAGTAGCTGTGTGCCTGTCGTCTTTTATCCAAATAGATCAGGATGTATTTCTTCAAGGTAGTTGCAGCATTCTCTTTTGCCCTCTGCTCCTCTCGCTGCTGCCTCTGTAACTTGGCTTTTTGCAAGTAGTCTTTGCTGCCATACAGCATGCGGTTGTCTCCGAGGTTCACCACCCGTTTGCGGCTCTGTCCCGTAAAGTTCATAGTGTAAGCAGTGATCCTTTGATTCAATGTGTAAGAATCTTGCAGACATCCGCACTGAAAAATCTACTTCTGTTGAGAGTATAGACTGTAAATTTGGCCGGCTGTGGGTCGTACCACGGGTTTATTGCTGTTGGTGGTGTGCCATTGTGTAGGGAATGTGTCCAGTGAGCTGAGGCCGGTCAATTGAGGCGGGGGAGCTAAATACGGTACTTTAACCTAAACAATGAGGACATGGCTAGCTGTAGAATTCTATAGGCTACGTAATGGGCAGGGTTGTGGCTAGTAATTGAGATAGTGGAGTCTAGTGGGGTCTGTGGCCGGTGGGAGTGGCTTTGTGGAATTGCTATGTGGAATAAAAAAGGGCTGTTCGTTAACGAAACTTGTCTAATATGAATATATAGAAGTCAGTATGTGGCACTAAGTTGTGTTAGTAATGATCTCTACAGTCTGCTTGGTAGACCAGATTGTGGAAAGCTCTGCTAAGACTGGCCTAAAGGCTGTTGTGTGTAGAGTCTGTGAGCAATAAGTGGCTGTTAAGATTGGTCTATAGAGTCTACGTAGGCGGCAATTTGGGCAAGAGAACCCATGACATAGGAAGGGATCACCGACGGATCGTCCGTCAGCAACGAGTCCAACTCGTGGGCCTTGGTGCCTCCAGACAACACCAACAACGACCCTCCGTTGGGTCCTCCTAGGTTCCCGTCGTTGCCAAACTTGATGTCTGTATACAATGTGTCTCCCACCATGAGGGTTCTGTGCGTGGAGAAGTTCTGGTGGTTCATCACCGTGTCTAAAAAGAGAGTGCTTGGTTTGCCAACATTGATGAAGTCCCGGTTGGCAGTGTACGTCATGTAGTTGACAACACTTCCTCCGGCTGGTAGCACCAAGCCACCGTGGCCCGGGTAAGACCGGTCGATGTTGGTACCGATGAACGGCAACGACTTGCCGTCGTGCAACAAGTACTGTAACGTGGTAGCGATTCTCATGTAGTTGAACTTGCGAGTGGATCCTACCACCACTGCTTTGACGTCGGGGTCCACACGGAAAAGCTCGTGCTCGAAGTCCACCTCCGAGTCGAGTCGGGGGTCTGAGCCTCCCACCGGAACGTACCCCTGTTCACGCAACTCCTGTTCTATTCCGTAGTCTCCCAAAACCCAGATCTTGGATCCTACCGGCACATTCAATTCCTCTTTCAACGTCAAGGCTGCAGCGTAGCAGGTTGGGTAGATGGTGTTCTTGGTGATGCCCGTGAACCCGAGTCTGGTGAACTTCTCTACGTACTCTTCCCGTGACTTGGACGAGTTATTGGTGATGAAAGCGAGCTTCTTGCCTAACGACTGGAGGTAGCTGATGGCCTCGAGGGCCCCGGGTATGAGTACTTCGTCGAGCCAAATGACCCCGTCGCAGTCGAAGAGAAAGCTGTCGTAGTTGTCGAGAAGCTGGCGGACCAGGTCCGTGCTTTCGACGTAAATTGACCTACTCATTGTTGTGTTCAACTATATGCTCAGAGTACATTTGACTCAGAGTCGCTGCGCATATTGAAAAATCACTCGATGCAGCCAGAACAAATAGACTCTGTGCAAGGCGAACACGTCGGCCCTGTGGAGGGCGACAGCACACGACACGGGTCTACCCACTCGCAGCAACCCAACGGCGGGCTCAAGCCAAAGAAAAGGGCCCGAAAACCCCAGTCTGAAGAAGAGTACCAGGTGCAGAAGTCCATGTTCATGAGCTCAGGGCCAACCCTAAATACTGACGACTGGCTATATGACGAGGCCATGCTAAGCGGTTTGCACAAGGATAAGAAGACCGACCGAGTACGAATCTTGAACGCCTGTGAAAAGGCTTACTACGACAAAAACTACCACAAATGCCTAGAGCTCATCGCACAAGCTGAGGCTCTCTTCGACTTCGACCCACAGCACATTATTCCTCGTGAGGACTTAACCAAGAAGGTACAGAAGAGCTCCAAGGTCGAGAGGCACGTCCTAGATCTCATTCACATCAAACACAAGTGCTTGCAGAAGCTTGGCTCGTGTACGTGAATAACAACCTTCGTGTATCATAAACTGTACATACAATAGTAAACACCTACAACAGTAAACACCTACTCCCGTTTCAACCAAACATGGAGCTCGACGTAGCTGACCATTCTCTTCTGAAACACTGTGTCTTCAATCGACTTGGCATCCTTCTCGTTCGAGTTTGGTAAAGGCTCAAACTGGTCCACCACCTCCACACTCCCCGTGAGCACGTCCACCTTGTAGTTGGCTTCGTTCTGGAGCTTATTGGCTATGCCGAGGGTCATCTCTATGGTCCTTCCCATGCCCTTCACGGTGATATACCTGACGTTCTTATAGTCACCTCCCTGATACTTCCGGGTGTTGGTAGTGATGGTCTTGTTGAACTTGTCGAGCATCTTATGAATACGCTTCAATGCAGACACAAATGGCGTAGACGACTTCACGAGAAACGTAGTTTCCCGGTCCACCTCCAGACTGATCTTCACGTTCGCCCGGTGCCTTATATGCTTGCCATTGATTCTCGTAATGTGCGTCCCAGTCCCAGCCATCTCTTCTACTCATTAGTTTCGCTTTCGCGATGCCGATTTTTCAGCCCGTCCAGGCACCAGCCGTGCCTACAAACAGTGGCCCGACAAACAGAGGAGGCGCCCTCGTTGGTGGCCACTCACCCTCCCCAGCCAATATCTTCCACTGGCTCATGGACCACCTGCTTTTAGCTCGCCGTCTCAAGTCCCAGGCCCAAGGGAGGGTATGTTTCGTGCGCTCACCGTCCTAGGCTCACAACTTCGCTCACTTATCTCCCGGTGGAAAAATCCACGATACGGCCCTACAGTGATGATGGACCAAATTATTCACGTAGCGACACAGGGACCCTCCAGCCCACTTAGAGGATCGATTTCGGGGGTCATGGGCTCTACGTCATTGGCGTGCTGGATAGTGTTGTTGATGCCTCAACTCATTGAACAGTGGAGATTGAAGTCTGCCGACGGTATTGCAATTGGGTTTATCACCATTTGGTTCCTTGGAGATGTTTTCAACTTGGCGGGGGCCTTGTGGGCCAACTTGTTGCCACAGGTGGTGTTTTTGGCTGTGTGGTTTTGCTTTGCTGACTTTTTAATGATCTTCTCCTACGTCTATTACAAGCACTTGAAGAAGGTGGAGCACGAACTGGAAGCTGCCCACGAACATAGGCCATTGCTTGACAACAGAAGAAGAACTTCGAGCACCTTGACTGACATAGCATTGGAGCCTTCGTATCACGGGATATTCATCAAGTTTGTCATGCCCATTTTGTTTGTGATTGGCTGTGGAGTGTTGGGGTTCTTTGTATCTGGGACCGGTGTCGGTGATGATTTTTCTGATCCTGGTGATGGCACAGAGGATCCTATTAAGATTGGGCCACAGTTGGTTGGTTACTTGTCTGCGTTGTTGTACTTGGGGGCCAGGATTCCTCAAATTATCCAGAACCATAGGCGTAAATCGGTTCAAGGATTGAGTCTCTTATTCTTTATGTTTTCCACTTTGGGTAACTTGACTTATGCTGGGCAAATTTTGTGTTATAGAAAGGACTGGAACTATATCTTGTTAAACTTCAGTTGGCTCTTGGGTTCATTGGGAACCATTTTTGAAGACAGTGTCATTTTCTTGCAGTTTTACATGTACAAGGACAACATTGGGGAAGATGAGTTCATGCCCTAGATAGCTATATACGATAACAATACTGTGTCTATAGATGATACACTTTCAAGAGGTTCGACAGTTTACTTAGGCCACGACTACGATAAATACATGCTTCACTTCAACCACAACTTAATTAGGTGCCTCACATGCATCACTAGTACGAATAATACATTCACTTAGACCATGACGACGATTAATACAAGCTTCACCTGGACCATGACGACAATTAATACAAGCTTCACGTAGAACACAACCTAAAAATTCAGTCCAAGTCATCGACCATGGTTATCCAGAGCTTCTCTCATATCTCAGAGTATCTGTATGGAGTACCACTACACCTACAATCAAAATCGTCTAAAAAGTCTTTATTATAATCTATACTATACTTTCCTTGATCACGATGGATCAAAATCAGCCAATTGTTTATCTTCTTTAACTTCCGAAAGATCTTCAGCTCCAGACCAATCTACATAAATCTTTCTAATTTTACTGAGATCAGTGTTCTTCATGAAGTCACTCTTCTCCTTTTTCCAATTGACTTGAACATCTTTGAATGCCTTGTCCCATACCTTATCGTACACAGCTTTAATTTTAGCTTCTTCCTTTTGTCTAACCTCTTCTAATGCCATCCACTCCATGTGCTTCAAGTCATCTGAAGATGGCTCATAAATATGCCATATCACGTAATGTGGCAATCCGTACACATTGTATCCCATTCTCTTGGACAACTTACCGAATGCCTCTGTCTCAGCATGCTTTTCAAAGGAAAAAGCTGGGAAATGGGACCCGCTTCGGAACACCTTGGCTTTGGTCAAGATTGAAACCCCCCCTATACCATCAAGTTCCATCTCTACCTCTGGATCACCATAAGGATCTCTTAAGTATGCTAGATGAGGTCTCCATGTCTGGTACTCAACATAACCTTCTACAATACATGCATCTTCATCCAAGGAGTCTGCCAACTGCAAACCTCCGTCGGATTCCTGCCACGAGTTCAAATCGTACGGCTGCTGGTTACCCAACCAATCAGGCAATGGTCTCCAAACATTCGGTACAATGACATCCTTATCGTGATGCATTAAATCCTCCAAAATGGTCGGAGGAACGGTCTCCACATCGGCATCTCTCCAATACACATGCGAATGATACGGCTTTATGGCCACCGACCAGAGCCAGTTTCTGGCTCGGGCCATTAATTTTCTTCTGGGTCCCTGAGCAGCAAACCCGTGTCTATCACTGAAAGACTGGCCAATGATCTGACCAAAGTTCTTCTCGAAAATCTCGATTTCCCCGAACCTTACGCTGACGTCGGGATCATTCTGGATCGACATCAAGTGTTTCTTCAAGTTCCCCATGGTGTTATCGCTCGAATCACTCACCAAAAATGCCAAGTCAATCAAGTGATGAGGATAAGTCAAGTTCCTCATATGACCAAAGAACATGGGCAAATGGGCGGAAGCGTCTCTCAAGGGTACGCAGAAAAGGATCCGTTCCTCGCGTTGCCACCCGTCCTTGCTTCCTCCATAATGGTCCAAATCGAAATACTGCACCGAGTCGTCAAAGCCATCGAAGTCCGGCTGGTAAAGTCCGGAGTGGTCGATCCAAAAAATTTTAATGAGGGTGATGATAGTAATCACTAGCCCGGCCACAACAAGCCTGAGCTTGTTGGTGGGATCTAACTTTGTGTTCATTGCTGTGGCAATGTGGTTTCTTAGTCGACCGTTGACAGCACTAGTGAAAAAATGTGTTTTGCTTTAGGCGCGTTGATGTCGTGGCACTGGTGGTGATGTCGTGAAATGACGTGGAGCTATTCAGCGAATAACCTACCCAGCTCCGCTTTCAGGGGTTTGTATGTGGAGTGGGTTATGTGGGACATTACATAGGGAGAGCAATAGAAGGGGGTATCTGTGCTGGGGACTTTATACATCCCTCCACTATAGGGAAGATTCACCACGGGGGTTACCCTTGGTACTGGTTGGAGCGCAAATCGTCTACTATTTAGAGTGCATAAGGCTCTTTAATAGCGGTCCAGGTGCTCGTACGTTTTTCTGCACTAATATAGAGAATCATCTGTTCTCAACCCTTCATAGAGATGGCAGATCAGCAGTCAGACAAGGATCTGTGGTGGCTTTAGGATGAGTCGGGATCACTGGGCCACGAGGCCTTAATGGACATTGGCTAACAACGTCCCGAGCGGAAGTAATAGCTATCTGTCGACATTTCGTGGCATTTAGCAATTCTCCTATCTGACACTGTATACCAGCACCGTCTCCTCAGCTAGTCAATCCATCCTTGTTGGGTCTATAGTCGGCTCGTAAATCTGCAACTGTTTCCGTTTCGTCCACTATCGATCAGCCCACAAAAATATTCGATCAGGTGCAGGAATTCTCCTAGGGTATGCATATACAAAAGATGATGTTTGTAACTATGCAGCTACAGGGCCGCAATCTCTAATTATGTAAATGCATAGAGAGATCTAATACCTGTGTGTAGCTTTGTTGCATTGCTTTAGACCATCTGATTTATGTACGACTGTTAGTGTTTGGAACCCATTTTGATTAACCGGCCAGAATCATGCTAAGTCCGAATGAGGTGATAAAGGTTCCTACGGATTATAAGGTTTGACAATTTGGTACTTAAAGGTAGCAAGAACCCCATTTGAGGTTTTCACTCATCATAGTTTAATAAACTAAAAGTGTTGCACTACATTCCTACACTGATAACAATATTTCCTTATGTCCATGGAAAATCTTTCCTACCAATTCCAACCCTTATCCCCTATCTCTGATAACGAGGATTGGGTAAAGTATATTAAGTCTGAGGACTGCTCTGACGACGAGGTACAAGAAATGTTCGACGGACAATTGGACGATTACTTTACTAATGAGTATTCAAGTTACCTTTCGTCCAACCAGATGAATTCCCCTGTGGAAACTTCGCAGGCTTATAGAATTAACTTGAACACCGTCAACGACAAACTCATGAAACAGTTCAGCAATAAAGTACCTGTTCCCGAAGCCAGCATGGAAAATTCAATTGATTCGTGTCTTTCGTCAACCGAACAATCCAGAAGTTCTTCATTTTCCTCTTCGGAAAACTTTATGTTCGACTCGGCTATCACTTCGGCCACATCCATTCCGAGCATGAATAACCACTCAAAATCCAAAAAGGTTGCTAAGAAAAGGGCTCCTAGAAAAAAGCTCACCGATACTCAAAAGGCTGCTCATAACATCATCGAGAAGAAGTACAGGATCAACATCAACACCAAGATCGAGAGTTTACAGAAGCTCATTCCAGAGGTGGCTTCAGAAGAGCCGGGCTTTCGAACCTACACAAAAGCCGAAACTGAGAACGAGAAGAAGCTGAGAAAGCTCAATAAATCGCTAATTTTGGACAAGGCCATCGAGTACATTCAGTATTTGCAACAAAAGCAGGCCACAGTAATGAACGAAAACCTCAACTTAAAATCCCAACTCAATGGTTTTAGCGACTTTAAATGAAAACCGTCGCTTTCATGTGCTTAACGACTCTGCTTTTAGATATGCCTTTATGTGATATAATGTACTAATAGACAATAACGAACAATAGACTACAACTTCTTCAATAGCCACGTGCCTCACCACATTAAACATGACCGCACTAGCATCAAAATCGGATCATCTTCTGGTCTGAATATAGCAATATTTCGCCATTGCTGCAGTGCTTATAGTAGAAAATTAAACGTCTCAGTGAAAATAAATCACCCAATCTGAGAATAAGAAATAAATCCGAAAAGTTAATCCGCCTGCCGGAGAATCCCTTCGAGTTTAGGTTTCCCCTTACAATCTTTCTCTACATTCTTCCATTCCCACCTGCATATCCTCTGGTGTCTCACCATCTTTATGCGATTAAAAGGTCTCCGATGGTTGCAACCTAAAAAAATCTCGCGAATGCGCTTGGACACCTTCGAAAAGACAACAACTCAATGACGGGGACAAGTCAATTGGTGGCCGACCTCAACAGCTTGTTGAACGAGACAAAGAGACGTAACACTGATGTTCGCCATGCTTGTGAAGCTGCCTTGAGTGCTTTGAACAAATACCCTCCCAATCACCCAGCTGGCCAGCTTTCTCCAGAAGACAAGTCGAAGGCTCTTCAGCCATTCTTGATTTCCTGCAACACTGGCAACGCCCGGTTTGCCAATTTGGCAGTT
Organism: Yamadazyma laniorum; assembly: GCA_002109505.1. NCBI lineage: Eukaryota > Fungi > Ascomycota > Pichiomycetes > Serinales > Debaryomycetaceae > Yamadazyma > Yamadazyma laniorum. Next base: position 48,954 of record MVNT01000007.1, on the reverse strand, counting down.
CCAGCTATCCACAAACTCATAATCTCCGATGCCATTGATCCCGGTGATTTGACACAATTATTGAAGTCCTTATTGGAAGCTACTCATTTGGCCATTGACATCCAGTTGAGAATTCTCCAGTGTTTGCCGAGCCTCATGCAGAATTACAGCACTTCTATGAGGGGAGAGTTGCTCTTGAGCCTATTGAGCATCTGCTCGAGTTTGACATCAAACAACAAGTCCACGGTGGTTATCAACACGGCGTCTGCTACTCTACAGCAGTTGTTCACCACCATTTACGATCTAATACCAATTGATTTGAAAGATAAAGAGTTGAGTAAGACAGTTGAAGTTGACAACTCTGAGAAGGTGCTTTTGGACGACTTGTCCTATGAGGGATATCTTATTTTCCTGGACTTGTGTAAGTTGATGGACAATGACACTCCTAAATACTTCAAGGACTTGGCCAACATCAAGATTACCTCGGCGTTGGAAATCATCGAGAGCATTCTTTCTATTGACAAAACCCTATTCACTGTGCACAAAGAGCTATCCTATCTATTGAGAATAAGGCTTATACCTTCGTTGTTGAGAATCGTAAATAATGCCTCGAGCGATTTCCCATTGATCATAAGAACAATGAGAATCTTACAGGTGCTACTCAGCTCTCAATTGAGCCACTTGGTGATTGAGGGCGAGATAGTCCTTAGCATTTTGAATCATATCTTGTTGAATAGCGACAGCCTTAATTGGGAGAAATACGTGGTACTTGAGTTATTCAAGGGTCTTTTCTCTGACTTTAACACTATTAAAACTGTGTTTGAGCTTTACGACCAAGATCTGAAGAAGAAAAATGTGATTCAAGAGTTGTTGTCGATCATATCGACTTATTTGCAGTATAACTCTCATTTGATCACTAATTCCATCACAGTTCCAGAACAGTCTCAAAACCAATTGTCTAAGCTGAATTCGACGGTCAAGATCTCCATCCTAGATCTTTTGGACAAGGCTGAACCTCCCAGCTTCATACCTCAGAATTACCCTGTTTATTTGATTTTCAACATCTTGCTTTCGTTCACTGACGGAATGGCCAAGTTCGTGCAATCGTTGTCCAATAGTGAAAATCCAAAGACATTGGAAGAGGACATCGATTTTATTAACAACATTATTTCATTGACCTATCCCAATCTCTCTCTTCTACTCCGTTGTTTTATCTACTCGATGATGGACAGTGAGTTCTTTCGTCTTCTCATAAGGTCACTACAAAAATACACCCATACCAGCGGCTTATTGGGTTTGAATAACTTGAGAGATGGTCTCCTAACCTTGTTGGCGGAGTCTATCATCAAACAGGATCATGAGGTAAAGCCGTCTACGAGCTCTTCCGAAAAGAACTCGGTCTTGCAAGAACAAGGAAAGAATTTACTTGCATTTGGAGAATCGCTTGTAGAGTCCTTGACTAGCGGTGAAGTTTCCCACCATGAAAAGAGACAAGGAGATCAACATCAGCCTCACGGTGCTGTTGTGGTTAATTTCAACTCAAGACACATCACATGTTTGAGGGCATTGATAAATCTTGCCATCTCTTTAGGCTCAACATTGACTGATTCTTGGAGAGTAATCTGGATTACTCTTCAGTGGTGTGACTATTATATCAATGGACCCAATGAGTTCAGTTTTGTTAACAAGAATGAAGAAACATTCATCACCAGATTGACTCAACAGGAGATCAGTAATATCTCCAGTTCTATGAACAAGTTTTATAACAGTATTAGCGAGTACCCAGTGGAAAGTTATCATAACCTCATGAATTCCTTGACAGCCTTGCTTGAGCTGGAATTCGACGAGCATTCGAACCAGGAGGGCAACGAGATAGTGAGCTGTCCACTCAACAAGGTGTATTTTATCAAGGAGATCTACAACATCAGCAAGATAAACCCCATCAAGTTTTTAGTCAATGAAGAGACTAATTTTGAACTTATTAGTAACTTATTCATCAAGTTTGGTATCACCAAGCAGAAAGGAATCAGTTTTAACTTCAGGATTTACATCATTAACAAATTCAACGAAATCATCAAAAACTTGACGCTCGAAAGTGCCAAGATTGATGATGGGGATATTTTCAACCATATAAGTGATATTTGCCTCGGAGGCTTGAACGACTTAGTAGCTGAGTTGAACAAACAGAAATATGATGAGTTGCTAGTGATAAATAACAAAATCGAGATTCACTTGATCATACTAAGCACTCTCAATGAATTAATCGAAAACTACAACAAGAACTTGACCACCGAAAAGTCCTGGAACATCATCTTTGGTATCATCAACAATCCATTCGAGTTCAGAAATGATGAATTGAAGGGAACGCTTAACGATAGTTTGAATGAAAAATTCTGCCTTTTGCTCAATTCTTCCTTCAATTCATTGAAACTAATCTTGAATGAGTTCATCGTCAACTTGCCAATCAACAAACTAAAGATTTTAATCGACACGTTGCACAACTTCTGTCTGCAGACAAATGATTTGAATATCTCTTTCAGTTCGATCAGTTATTTTTGGTTAATCGGAGACTCGATCAAGAACAGGCTCAGTGAGAGCGAAGAGCCCCGCTACCAAGGGGACCTGGTATTAACTAGTTTGGAAGAAGAAGACCTCGTTAATTACATCGAATCAAACATCAACAATGATGTTAACTTCTTCAAAAATTTAGATATCTACTTGATGTTGAACTTGATCAAATTATCCAATGATGAAAGAGCTCAAGTAAGAGATGGCTCACTCCAAACATTCTTCGAAATCATTGATATACATGGCACACTATTCGACTCCAACGAATGGAGGTTGATCTTCAATACAATATTCTCTAGGATCTTTGTTGTTAGAGATTTGGGAACAAAAGAGTTGAAGGAGACTATAGTTTTGAAGTTAGATGGTATGAGCTCGATCTACAACAAGTTTCATGATCCGTTTGATTTGAGTTTCTGGCAACTGTTGTTCACATTCTTGAGGGAGTTGATCAACTTGAACAAAATCGAAATCAACATTGTTGTGTTGAACAAATACAATGACTTGTTGAATATCCAAGTGAAGGACGCTTCTGTCAACAAAGAGTTTTTCGAGCTCTGGTGTGAATTCTCTATCGAATACGATTTTGTCAATCCTGATTTGTACATTGAGTGCTTGTCTAATTTGATGGACAATTTCCCATTGATCTACAATAAGATTGCACAGGACATTAATGAGGACAAGGTTCAAAAAGTTTTGAATGTTTTCACAAAGTGCTTACGTTACCCGATCATTATGAGCAGGTCAGATGACACGAAACTTTCTACATTGCAAGCTAAAGTGTTCTCCAACCTCAACTTGATAGAATCCAATAATGATGCCATCAATGTCATATTGATTAAGGAATTGAGTAACTTGTTAGTGTATCAGTACAAAGTAAGAGAAAGAATCGAAACCAAACTCAACAACTCCAACCTCAAATCAAGATATAAGCTACCCACCTTCATCTCCGTAGGTAATGCTTCTTTCGATACGGCCCAAGCGTTACTCGAGAAGATCAACTCCTTTGAGATATTGCTTCAAGATAACACAATAGTCAAATTATTGAGATCTCTCCTCGATATCATCGAAAACAAGTGTGTGGGTAACAATCCAGAACAGCCATTGTGGCTCGAGTGCAACAAGCTCTTGATCAGCATTCTTGCAAAGACTACCCGCCACAAGCTGCTCATGAACAACGACATTTGGCAACTGATACTCCGGTCCATCAAGATATGCTTGAACAGCAGCAGCAAACACTACGAAAAGGCCAACTCCCAGCAATACTTCCAAATCACCAGGCTCGTCTTGCCATGTATGGATGACAAGGCCACTATCGATGAGTTCTTGACCGAGATCTACCTCAACTCATACCTCTACGAGAAGAACGAAGTCGACGCCGAGTTGATGGGATCAGCCTCCATGGACACCGTGATTCAGAGCCTCGTGTCGTACAACTTCGCCGAAAGCTTCGGCTCTACAAAACCCATCCACTTCTACAGGCACTCCCTCACCAAGTTGGTGTGTCTACAGGAGCTCATCCGGTTCAGTAACTGCCAAGACCCCAAGTACAAAGGCGCCGTAAAATTCTTCATTGCCCGCGCAGCCTTCACGCTCAGAAGGCTCATCGAGGAAGAGCAAGTGGTCTACAAGCAGCCGATTGCCAAGGGCCAAGTCAACGAGCTCCGGCTGTTGCTTACGGGCTTATCTGAGCATTTAGCATCAGAATCGAATCGGCACGAATTGCCGCAATTCCAGAGTCTCATCGCCTTGTTGACAAAAACAACCCCCTTCATCGGCAGCCTCGGTGATGTGTCATCGTTGGTGGAGCAAGTCCTCCTCCAGTTCAATAGCCTTATTTAAGTCTGTAGCTAATCGACAGGAATGGTGGCAGTCGTCGCGTCGTAATGAATTTTGAGTTTTGAGGCGTGCACTGGTGTGAAGAATTTTCCTTCTATTTTGATTTCGTAACAGATCCAGATCATCCTATAGCTCAAGTGCCTAAGAGATACGGTGTTGAAATTAAAGGGTTGCTGTGAATTTATAGATAGATTCCTCGCTACACCGTCTGACTGCCAGTATCCTCACCCGCTCCCGTTTACTACGAATAGCATAATTGTTGTTTTTGCGGTGGTTTGAGTTATAAATTTCACCTTCGCTAATTTGTTTTGTGTGGATACTCAAACACCAGAAATAAAAACTTTCCAAGCTTCACTGTTCGCTCCGTTGTGCTAACCGACTATGTCCTACAGAAATAGTGGAGGTTCGAGAAACTACCAGGAGTTCGACCCTGAAACTGGTGAATTGGGCAGAAAGAAGTCTTTGGTTAGGCCTGAAAGACTGAGAATGGACCCTAGTCATCCCCGGTATCACTACGCCCAGGTGGCCAACCAGGAGGCTTCCCACTTAAAAGTCCAGCCCTCGTCCACTGGCTTAGATCCTCAGGTTTCCCACAATGATTCGATCTACAACCAAAGATCCAGCCATCACAGCTATAGAACCCTTAATCCTCGTCATAGTATCCTGAATGAGCCGGAAGGCATCCCGTTGATAGACTACGAGAACAAGTCCCGGAGTCCGTCTCCGAGAAGAGGTGGTACCGAGGTCTTTGGATTGAACGATGAGATGGACGACTATTCGCCCAGAAGAAAAGATGTAATTGCTAAGAGAGATTCTTTGAGAGGAAGGCTGCTGAACAATGTGGCCGTGGACCAAAAAGACGATATGTCTATGTGGAAAATATACTGTTATATCGTTACGTTTTGGGCTCCTGCTCCATTAATGAGCCTCTTCGGTAAGAAGAATAAAGAAAGTCAGTTTGCGTGGAGAGAGAAAGTGGCCTTGATCACATGCATTTTGTATATCGGTGCATTCATTGCCTACGTCACGTTTGGTTTTACAGCCACCGTGTGCTCTGGAACCCGTGTACGAACAAGAATAAATGAAGTCAATAACGGGTACTTGATTATCAACGGAAGATCCTTTGATTTGACCAAATCTCAACATCCAGGTGTTGCTGGAATTGATGCAGGTTCCAATGTTTTGTATCCTCCCACTAATGCTGGGGGTAAAGATGCGTCTCTCTTGTTTCAAAATGTGAATGGGAACTGTAAAGGCTTGATCAAACCAAGAGATAACTGTACAATTCCTACCCTGAATGACGATGAAGTTGCTTGGTATATGCCTTGTAAATTATTGAATCAAGACGGTACTTCCCAACCCAATTTTACCACCCAGTATTATGATGGATGGGCTTGTCATACTAGTTCTGAAGCCAGAAGAGCTTACTATAGTTTAAAAGTCACAGGTGATGTTTACTTCACGTGGGATGACATTAAAAATAGTTCCAGAAACTTGGTGGTATACTCTGGAAACGTGTTGGATTTGAACTTGATCAACTGGATTCAGTCTGACGATTTGGAGTACCCAAAGTTGTTCGATAAGTTGAGAGAAGAAGAAGCTTTCAAGGGACATGACATCTCGTTGGTTTTATCCGACAGCGAAGACAGACATGCTGCCAGATGCTTAACCGAAATCATCAAAGTTGGTACCATTGATTCGGATACTATTGGTTGTATTGCCTCAAAGGTGGTGTTGATTGTATCCTTGACGTTCATCTTGTCTGTGGTGTTAGCTAAATTCCTCATGGCCTGTTATTTCAAATGGTTCATTTCAGGGCATCAAGGAGCTACTTTAATGGACAAGTCTATGGACTCATCTAAGAATTTAGAAGACTGGGTTGATGATAACCGTGGTGATCCAAGCAACTTGGTTGTTGTTCCTCAAAAGATGAGAGCAAACTACAAAACTAACAGACAATCTGTTTTCAAGAGGTTGTCTTTGGCTCCTTCTGAAATGCCCCAATACTACAATGACAGTGACAAGTTGTCGAAAAACTTCAAGTACACAACTATGGGTACGCAAAACTATTTGTTGGCAAACAAAGCTCACCAAAAGGGAAATGCATCAAAGAAACAGTCTGCCCTCATAAACGAGGCTTTCAGCTCCTCCACCGATTTATTGAATAGAAACTCTGTGGTGAACCCATTTGATATTGATGATTACAATTCAATGAAGAGTTTGTCTCCTGACATTATTCATCCAGACGTGGTACCTCAACCTCCCGTAGAGTATCAGCCATTTGGATTCCCCTTGGCTCATACTATGTGTTTGATTACCTGTTATTCAGAGGATGAAGCAAGTTTAAGGGTAACTTTTGACTCTGTTGCAACCACTGCTTTCCCTAACTCACATAAGTTAATTGTTGCCATAAGTGATGGTTTGGTCAAAGGTTCTGGAAATGAGCAAACTACACCAGATATACTTTTGGATATGGTTACTGATTTCATTGTCCAACCCGAGGATGTTCAGCCACATTCTTATGTAGCGGTTACCCAAGGAAGTAAGCGTCATAATATGGCCAAGATTTATGGGGGATTCTACAAATACGATGATGCCACAGTGCCTCCAGAAAATCAGCAGAGAGTTCCAGTTATTCTTATTGTCAAATGTGGTACTCCTGAAGAGGCTAATTTGCCAAAGCCAGGTAACAGAGGTAAGAGAGATACTCAAATCATCTTGATGTCCTTTTTGCAAAAGATCATGTTTGACGAAAGAATGACTGACTTGGAATTCCAAATGCTACAAACTATATGGCAAATAACAGGTTTGATGCCTGAAATGTATGAGATTCTTCTAATGGTGGACGCAGATACTAAGGTGCACCCCGATTCTTTAACACACATGGTAGCTGAAATGGTTAAAGATCCTATGGTTATGGGATTGTGTGGTGAAACAAAAATTACCAACAAAAATTCTAGTTGGGTCACATTGATTCAGGTGTTTGAGTATTATATTTCACATCACCAGGCTAAAGCATTTGAAAGTGTTTTCGGAGGTGTTACGTGTTTGCCTGGATGTTTCTGTATGTACAGAATCAAAGCTCCTAAGGGATCCGATGGTTACTGGGTTCCTATTTTATCTAATCCTGATATTGTTGAAAGATATTCGGAGAATGTAACCAACACTTTGCATAGGAAGAATTTGTTGTTGTTGGGTGAAGATCGTTATTTATCATCTTTGATGTTAAAAACATTCCCTAGAAGAAAACAAATTTTCCTCTCAAAAGCTGTCTGTAGAACCGTGGTGCCTGACAGTTTCCGTGTGTTGTTGTCCCAAAGAAGACGTTGGATTAATTCAACCGTTCACAACTTGATGGAATTGGTGTTGGTGCGTGATTTATGTGGTACATTCTGCTTTTCAATGCAATTCTGTATTTTGATTGAATTGATAGGAACTGTGGTGTTGCCTGCAGCTATTGCTTTCACGGTTTATGTTATTGTTTACGCCATAACTTCCACACCCACTCCTGTTTTAACATTGGTTTTATTAGCATTGATTTTTGGGTTACCCGGTTTGTTAATTGTGATCACGGTGTCTTCGTTACAATACGTCGTGTACTTCTTCATCTACTTGCTTGCTTTACCCATCTGGAACTTTGTGTTACCATGTTATGCGTTTTGGAAGTTTGATGATTTCGGTTGGGGTGAAACAAGAAAGACAGGATCTCAAGGCAAAACCTCGCATGATTCAAATGAGGGTGTTTTTGACTCTTCTCACATTGTCATGAAAAGGTGGAGAGAGTTCGAAAGAGATCGCAAGAACGAGGCGGGTTTAACCTTGCCCTCAGCTACATGGAATCCCTCCAATACCGATTTGTTGGGCGACTCGCTTTCCAATTGAAAACCCACGTAAATAAAATTCATTTTATATCCACAAATACGTACTTTTCTATATATTTATCATTATATTCATCAACAGTGCTATTAGATGGGTCGTTTCCAGCCTAGGTAAGTGGTGGTGTTGAACTTGATGAGTTTAGGTGTGCACCGCAAAATGTTCGTTGGAACTGCTTTAAACTGTAATAAAAGACCCTGGACCTGTTTGTATACTGAGACATTCCGCCCCCCAAGATCCATTCAACTTGTGTGGCCCGCCCTTAATTGTAAACACACCACACATATTGGGTTTCAATGCACTTCCACCACAATGATCCTCACATAACTCCCACTTTACACCTTAAACGAAATCAGAGTTTTGCGCCATCAAGGCCAAGGGTAAGACCTGCCTTTAAGCCAAACTTCTCTGAGACTTCATCGATACCACCCCTTCAGATGCCCCACACTAAGCAATCAGAGGAAATCACTAAGAAATGTTCAAGTCTAATACAACTAAAAGACCAATCAAGTCTATTTGCATCCGCGCCCTTTTCGGAAGTCCACCATGAACCAGTATACGGTCGTGTACGGCAGCCCTCTATTCAGCGAGATATATTTAGAAACACACCTACACCCGCAATCATTAGATTGCACCCCTGACCGTCACCATCAAAGTCGGCGAATAGGACACGACGACCTAGGGCTCACAATTTTAGGCTTCTACCTCCATTTTCTTCTTGTCCCCGTCTAAAAAATAATTTCTCGTCAAACCTGAAAAGTAAAGGTACGCTTCTAGAATCTGCGAGGTCAATATTTTTTGTTCCTGACGTCATTGGGCTCGTTAGTTTATACAACTATTTTCAGGTGTGTAAAAGTTTCTCACTACAATACAATCCAGTGACTCTTGACCTTAAGCAATAACCTTAGCAACTATTTGCATATAAACCATCGAGAAGCCTTTCGAATCTTTTGTTTTCAATTGGTTGTCCCTTACACTAAGTGCACCTTGCTTCTATTTATAATGTCGACAACCTACAAGGCAGATGCTCAACCCACCAGGATGTCGCTGCCTGACACTTCCAAGGACAGACGCATATCACATATGGCCAACCTTGCCATCCCGGAATTTCCCTTCGGCAAGGTGATGGTATCTCCAGCATCCTCGTTGCCAACCGAAGACTCCTCCACTTCGCATCCTTTCTCCAGTGCTTCCTCGGCCCCGACTTCAAGCCACCTATCTCCCAGCTTGTCATTGAAAACCTCCTCGTCGGCTCCCAAATCTCCTGTGTCTATGAAGTCCCCGATGTCGATGAAGTCTCCCACGAATTTGCATAGTTGTCATGATCTCCCTGTTAACAAGGTTTACGCAAATGATCTCGAAAGCTTTATGAATGAAAAGTGTCCTGTAGTCATTGATACTCGGTGTTTCAACCACTTTATGAACTTCAAGATCAGAGGCTCCATCAATATCTGCATTCCATCAACGTTGTTGAAGCGATTATCCTACAAACTCCCCAATATCTTGTCTGCATTTAAAGTGTCTGACGACACTCTGGAGAAACTACTCACAGGAGGCGGAAACGTCTTGTTTGTAGATTCCATCTCCGGGGACCTGTTGGGCTATCCGCTTTACCAGACGATCCAGAAATTTTTGGCCCACAACGGGAACTTAAATGCCTGGTACCTTTACAAAGGAATCGAGAGTATCAATAGAAATTCGAACCTAGTGGAGGTCGAATCGCCTTTGACAAGTCCAGACCAAGCCAATGCTGAAGTCAATCAAGCTTCTAGTGACTCTTTTGCCAATAATTACTCCGTGGTCCCACCCACTCTGCTCTCAGGTTTCCAATTGCCCTCATCCACTCCGTCGAGCCAAAAGTTCTTGTCTTCGCTTAAGAATGTTCCGAAATTAGATACCAAGACAGCTGTCGAATCTGATGATACTAGCAATTACAGGTACAATTTTAGAGTTCCTGTTACTTCGAAGAATTTGAATAAACTACCCGTTTGGTTAAGGACCATTCTTCTTAATGATAGAAACGAGATTAATCCCAACACCAAGATCCTCAAGCATTTGAATGCCAAATTCAACAAAATCGAAAAAGTAGAACAAATCAGGTTGAATTTGGCCATAACTGATAAGAACACTGGTGAAATTGACCCCAAAATTCACGATAGCTTTTGTTCTGCTTCTACTCCATGTCCTGAATGTGACGACATCAACTACAAAATACCGAAAGGAATTGAATATGGCTACAAAAATAGGTACAACAATATCTGGCCATATGAACATTCCAGGGTCAGGTTGACTCACTCCCCATTCCCATCCCCATTCCCAGCTACTAAAGAGGGAGGGGCTTCGAGTTTTTTTGATAAGGCTTCCTTCGATGACTACTTCAATGGCAATTATATCAACTATTCAAAAATTTCTGATTATCTGTATATTGCAACTCAGAATCCATTAGCTTCCACATTCAAAGACTTCTGGAAACTCATCTGGGGTAAGAAGACAAAATTAATTATCTGCCTTAACACCCAAAGCAGTATGCAAGTAAATTATTTCAATAGTCAGACATTGGACAATTTCATTGTCAAAGAGGTTGAAGTAAAAAAACATGAATCCTTCAATCTGAGAATAATCGAGTTGACAAAAGTCCTCCCTGGTGGTAAACATGAGAGTTTCGTCGTCCGCCATTTAGAATATTTCAATTGGCCTGACTTTGGTGTTCCGGAAATTGACACTTTGATCAGTTTTATCAACTTCAAAAACGAATTGATCAAGACGCACAACTTAGGCAATGAATGTGTCGTCCACTGTTCAGCAGGATGTGGTAGAACTGGATGCTACATTGCTATCGACCTGATAATCTACTTGCTTCAAAAATACAATTCAGAATCTGAAAACAAAGCCAATGATGTCGTAAAAAATTATTCCAATCACGAGGATGATGGAATCAAATTTGATCCGTTTGGTGAGGTTGATCTCGTTTACAAGTCAGTTCAGTTTCAAAGAACCCAAAGAATATCCATGTGTCAGAATTTTGACCAATACCTCGTGTGCTACGAAACAGTGCTTAAGTATATTTTAGATAGTATATTATAATGACTAATGAATAATGATATTTCCAATATATTTATTTAAAAAGATAAAATTTGCAACTTTTAGTAAATAAATTCAGAAAACAGAATTTGAGTGAGACCAAAAACCCTTTCTAGTGTTCCGAATGGGTTTCCCAGTATGGGTTACTGATTGTGGTAAAATTAGTTCGAAGCACTACTCTGTCATGGGCCTCTAGAAGAAAAGAATAAGACGTTTTCCATAACCCTGTCCCAAATGGTAGTGCGTGGTGAATGGAAGTAGTTTTATAAAACTTTAGTAAGGTCAGAAGAGTCCTAAAATCCCGAAAAAATATCCACGAGGTTAGCATCATATAAAACTATTCTCAAGAGCTTTTTAAGGGTACTGGTGCCTCTGTCATGGAAATAAATTGGTCTAGCTGGATGCCATTGTATTGGCCTCACACAATTTTCGCAATACCATTGAGACGTCTTGAAAAGGCAACTGTCAGTTTGATGGACAAGGTAGCTTATCTCCTCAATCTTGTGGGGAATGATATAAAGAGATTGGAATTCCTGGATGTGAATCCCCCTAATATCTATAGTAAACTTACCCAAATGATAGTCACACTTCCTTTGATAGAAGATGCGTACGAATCAGAGACCACCATAGCTCGATCCAAGGTTGAAAAAACCATCAAGTTAATCTACAAAGACATAATTCAAAGCCACAAGCACTTCAACAGCTTCTTTGAGAAGGAGAATCATCTTAAATATGTACTCAACAGCTTACAAACGCCCCTTCCAGATCATTATAGCAGTCTAGATCCTAATCATTCCTGGATGGTCTACTGGCTCATAAACTCAGGCTACCTCATGAACCATGATTTTACGGATGAAACTAAGAGTTTGGCAGCGGGAAAAATAAAGACTTTGATAGTGGACAATGGAATTGGTGGAATTGGTGGGGGCAAGAACCAATTGGGCCATGTAGCTTCCACATATGCTGCTGTTTTGACCTTAGTAACTCTCAAAGAGTACGAGCTTTTGGATAGCATTAGATATAATTTGTATCACTGGTTTTTGAAGCTTAAGCAGACAGATGGGTCCTTCATAATGCATGAGAATGGTGAAGCAGATGCCAGATCCACTTATTGTGTGTTGGTTGTCTGTTCATTGTTGAATGTCTTGACCGATGAGATTTGTGAAGGGATTATCGATTGGATAAAAAGGACTCAAACATACGAGGGAGGCTTTGCTGGTGTACCTGGTACGGAGGCCCACGGAGGTTATACATTTTGTGCATTCAGCAGTTTATTTTTAATCTTGGGCAAAAAGTGCAACGATGCTGCTGATTTCAAATCTGCTTTACAAAACAGTATAGACCTTGAAAAATTGATAAGATGGTGCGTTGCACGCCAAATGAGTGTGGAGGGAGGCTTTAGTGGGAGGTCAAATAAATTGGTGGATGCATGCTATAGCTTTTGGATTGGTGGATGCTATGCGTTACTCGAGTCTGTGCTATCAGTTAATTTGTTCGACAAAGAAGCGTTGAAAATCTATATAATGAACTGTGCACAGAACGTTGGTGGAGGTTTCAGAGACAAACCCGGCAAAGGTGTTGATTTCTACCATACGAACTATACATTGTTAGGATTAAGCATCTCCGAACATTCGGCTGCATTATCTGACAAGGTGAACACTGCAGGATTACAGGATTTTTTTGCTTATAATATCACATACACTGAAATAGATGAAGACACCAACACTGTTGTGGCTAATCCTATTTTCGGGATTCCTGACGAATTGTCTACAGCTTGCAAAAGCTACTTCTTGGAGAGAGACTAAGGAAAATAATTAAATATATGCAACTTTAGCATCCGAATTGGTCCTTTCTTTGTTGATCTCAAAGTAGGGTTTCTTGAGATGTTCTCTATCAATGTACAATTACCAAGTAAGCCAACTTCAATGGTGCTCGAATCTCGCTTCAATATCTGCTATAGTGAATGCAGCGATGTGGCTGCAAACTCATCAACAATATATAATGCAGGTGTCACATTGATCGAGATCAATGAATATTAAATTTTTTGTATGGGTTCTAATTTTCGATAATGAGCACTTTAACCCAAAAACCTCTTCGGTATAGGTAGGATTCATGTGGTCAGGGAAGCAAAAATATGCGAATTCTGTGGATCGAACACAGGACCTTCAGATTAACTGTGACTAAAGTGTAACTTCAGTCTGACGCTCTCCCAACTGAGCTAAATCCGCAAGAAGAACCCACGCCGGGACTCGAACCCGGAATCTTTTGATTAGAAGTCAAATGCGCTAACCATTACGCCACGCAGGCAAGTTTCTTAACCTAAAAAGGTTCACATTTTACATCTTGTAGGAATCAAGCTTTGATGTTTGGACCTTGCAACCACTGAACCGTTTGGGGTTGTGAGGCAAAAATAAGATCGTAGTCACGTACTATCTTACTCTCCGATTCCCCAAATGAACATTCAAAAGAGCTCTTAATGAATTCTCCAAAAGGCTTTGGAATGAGAATGCGACTTCGTAATCTGTGACTCCATACTTTACTCATTTAACTCTGTGCAATGTCATCCAACTGGGTACAAGGGCTTTTTCTGAGTTACCAGCCGCTCCCCGGAAACTCTGCCAACAGTTCCTCTTTGAATGTACCCGGGTCTTTTCCTCAAGATAACGAAGAATCGGTCCAACCAAGCTCGAGAAATAGGTTTAATTCACGTAATGTGAAATTGTATTTAAGCAAAGGTTTCGAATACGTCCAAATAGTGGTAATAAAGCCGGTTGTGTTTGTGTTATTTGTAGTATTCACAATCGTGGCCAAGCTCATTAATGTCATTTACTTCAGAGACCAATTGAAAAGACACAGGCTCAACTCAGGAACCCTTTATGATCCTATTAACAAGTCGAGTAAATTCATAAGAGATATCGAAGATAACCTATCTCCCAGTCAAAGCAACATCGAATTGCCTCCATTTTACCAAGGTAGCTACACACAGGCTTTGTATATGGCTACCCACAAGGCTAAGTTTTTATTTGTATACTTGACGAATCCCGAGAATGAGAACAACTCGTCTATATTCAACAAGGTGGTAATGAACGAGAAGTTCAGAGAGTTATTCAAAGATCCAGACTTTTTGATATGGGGTGGCGATCTAACCAACCCAGAATCTTACCAATTGGCCAATAGTTTGAATGTCACCAAGTTCCCTTTTTTGGGTCTTTTGGCTTTGACAAGAAGTACCACCATGTCTCCTGAAGGACCCGTAAAAAGCACCCCAAAGATTTCCTTGTTGGTGAAGATCCAAGGAGAGATAGGGGCGGATACGAATGTAGATGCTTTGATTCAAAATAAGTTCGTTAGGAAAATTGAAAAATACGAACCGGAGTTGAAATTGATCAGGAAAGAGCTCTTGGACAAGTTCATAAACCAGGTATTTTCGCAACAACAGGACTTGAATTATCAAAGATCTCTTGCCAAGGACAGGCTCAAGAAACAACAAAAACAACAAGAAAAGCTCCAGAAGGAGTATCTTGTATGGAGGTTGCGGTATTTCAATAGTTTGAATTTGGACGAAGTTAGCGACAAAGCCAGAATAGCTATAAAGCTTCCAAACGGTGAGAGAGTCACCAGGCTATTCCCAGCAGACAGTGACATATCTGAGATCTTTGATTACGTTGAATTGATCATGAGAGATTATTTTAACAAAACGTTTGACTTTACGGTGGACGAACAGAAGTTGAAAGACTTCAAGCCCGCTTATAAGTTCAAGTTGATGTCCCCATTGCCCCCCAAGATAACATTGAATAACCAACTCGACAACGACATAATGATAAAGAACTTGGATTGCATCTATCCGAATGGGTTATTAATAGTAGAAGAACAAGAGTGAACGGTGGACTATACTTATATTGAGTTTTATATACACATTTACTATTATCTGGTCGCTACTTGGAAATCTTACTCTTCTTACTTTTCTTCTTTTCCTTCTTCTTCAAACCTACAAACCCACTCTTGATGATCTGAGAGTAGTCTGTCCAGAACTGGTCTAAGTTGGCTATTTCCACCACCGTGCTCAACTTGACCTTCTGTTTTTTCTCGTTGCCTCCCACAGCTATCCTTATCAATATGGGATGCTCCTGCCTGTTTTCTGTGAATTTGTGCTCAATTACATTGCTGGATAAATCGTTTATGGTCTCCACACTTTTCTGGTGCTCGGGCTGGTCCACATCCATGCTTGGCGACAACCTTTTCTGTGTCAAGTATACCGAGGACTTGCCGTCATTCTTGGTCAATATGTCTCCCACTTGCACCAAAAACTCTCCGTTATTCAACCGTCCCATGTCTGCTTGGTATGTTTGGTGGCTTCTGGTGAATGTCGAAAGCTGAAAAATTTGACAGTTCTATCGCGGAACATAAACCTTATCAGAGAAACTTGGTATGAAGGAAAGGATGAACAGTGGAGCGGTTTTGAAGCAAAGTCATGAAGCTGAAGAGAGGCACATTGTTAGAAGGTCCTTGGCTTTATTCATGTCAATTTTTGTGGGATTGGCATCTGGGACTCCGTATCTATATGGGATATATAGTCCGCAGTTGATTCAAAGGGTGCAACTTACTGCGTCAGATTCCGCAACTATATCTTTGGCGATCAACGTCGGCTCTGGAGTCGGGGGACTACTCGGTGGCGTTATGATAGATCATCAAGGGCCTCGGTTCTCCATTTTGTTTGGTTCAATTTGTATATTTGTGGGATACATGGGACTTTATCAGATATACAGGTATGCTTATTCCAATTTATTAGTGATATGTGTCAGTGCTGTTGTGATGGGATTTGGTTCGATCACCTCGTACTTCGCCGCTTTGAAAGCATCACAGGCAAACTTTCCCAACCATCGGGGAACTGCCGGTGTTTTTCCCGTTAGTTCTTATGGTTTGGCTGCAAGTATGTTCTCTCTTATTACTGCCAAGTTTTTTGAGTCTGATACTGGAGGCTTGTTGAGATTCTTGAGCATTTGCTGCGGGACAGTTGCATTTATTGGATCTTTCTTTGTGGACATTTTCATCGATAACAGCCACGAAGACCATACAGATGTCCCAGTCTCTCTGGGAAGAAGGTCTAGTGTTTCGGATATGCTGCCTTTGTTGGAATCCAATTTGTTGGAGAGGGATGGTTCTAGTTTGGTTGCAATCTCTTCTGATACTCCATATTCTTCCACTCACATGAGGCAGAGCTCCTCTGATGATGCTTCAATTGCGGGTTCAATTGCTTTCTGGGGCACTGGTACAAGAACTCCAAACAGCTCTTCCAGTTCCATTGCTTCAGATGCTGCGTCAGTGGTAAAGGATCTAGGAGGTCAGGAAGATCAGTCCACAACCCCCAAAAGACCAGTATTCTCCTCGAGGAATAATTCTTTTGTAAATTCACCAATCGTGTCTACGAAGACTTCTCTCAACAACCTTAAAAATATCAATAATGAGAGGCTTCCTGAGAAAAGAGCTCCTTGGGTCACCATAGGTAAATTGTTGAGTAACAGGAGGTTCTTGTGTCATTTATTGTTGGTTGCATTATTTACTGGGCTGTCTCAAACTTACATTTTTTCAATTGGATTTATTGTTACGGCACAAGTCACCTATAGCGACGATATAGACTTAAGTGCTGCCCAAGTACAAGCATTACAAGTTGCGATTATTTCAGTTGCTTCTTTCTCCGGACGGTTGTGTTCGGGCATTTTCTCTGACTTCATTCACAGGAAGTATCATATACAAAGACTTTGGATCGTTGGTCTCAACATCATAATCTTGGCCGTTGGTTTATTCATAACCAGTATCAACGAGGGCAACGTACACTTGATTTCCATAACGTCTGCTCTAATCGGCGGAAGCTTCGGTTTGACTTTTGGAACGTATCCCGCTATTATTGCTGATTTCTTTGGAACCAAGACTTTCTCTACAACATGGGGATTGATTTGTTTGGGACCATTGAGTGTTTTATTTGTATTGAACAAATACTTCGGCTTCATCTATGACTCGAACACAGATTCTGACACAGGGATCTGTTACAAGGGAAATGGATGCTATAAGGGGGCCATTGAGGCTTGTTTTTCCATTTGTTTTATCATGATAATAATCAATTTTTTATTGATCTATATACATAGGAAACGTCAATGATTATTTACAGCAATTTTCACAGCGACTTAATCGACTGTGTTGACATTTTCCAAATTCACATTATCAATCAACTTGAATTCGTAGTCGATTTTTTCAATCAAGCCATTGAAGTAGTTCAAGCTCAATTCCGAGTCTCTGATTTGTTCTTCGAGGGCTACCTTTTCTTGGTTTCTCTTATCAATGCTTGTTTGAAAGTTGTTCATCACTTGTCTCAACGGATAGTTCAAAACTTTTCTACATTCCTTAGAAACTCTGTCAGCATTATTATGAACATACTCCAAATCGTGGATTTGGGCCTTCATTTTTCTGGCTTGTTTTCTAGGGAATGCATTGGGGATATCATTGATCAAGTAATACAAGGAGAAACCAGCGATAGCAAACAAAAGAGGGCCAGCGATTTTCCTCAAAGTTTTGGTAGTTAATACGTTTGTAAGGGAATATAACTTTCTGGCAACAGTACCAAACGTCAAGATTTTTGTTGAAGAGTACAACGTGTGTAGAGTCAACTGGGTGGGTAATTGCTCTCTCAAAGTGATAGCGTTCAAAGGTAACTTGGTTATAATTGAGGTAGGATTGTAGTCATTGAGGCGACTGACACCCCTAGAGACCAAATCATTAGGCAAGCCGATCCAGCTTAGACAGCTTTCAATCAGAGGGTCAAAGAAGTCACCAAATTCAATAGGTTGAATCAAATTCTTCTTGATCAAATCCCTGCGCCTGGTAAACATCAACTCTGGCTTGAACGTTTTATCATTTAAGAATTCATCTCCCAAGGTTTCTTGTCCATACTTGATGATTTGGTCGACTTTTTCACTTGTTTCAAGTTTTGCGTGCTCTTCACACTTGTTGATGGCAGACAAGATGCTGTCAACCATTCTTCTTTGAGTCTCTTGAGCGTACTCATAGGCAAACTGAATACCCAGATAAGGTACAATTTGTGAATCTCCAAGGTTGTCGATACTGTCGTTCAATTCGTTCTTGGTGAATTGATAAACAGCAGAACATGAGGTTTCCATTAGCCTCAATATGGTATCATTAATAATAGCACTTTGGCTCAATATCCCGTCATAACCAGGCACGATTTCACTTTTCAAGTCATGGAGTTTTTGTTCTTTCTCCTTTGAGTATTGCTCTTGGTTCACTTCGGATATGAGTTTGATGTCTTTGAGTATATTGATAAGGAAATTTTTAGCAGGCAACAACTTTGAAATGGCTCTTTTTTCAAGAACAAAATTCCTCAAAGATGCCTCAAGCTGATCGAAATCAGGTGTGGAGAATCCGTCATTGTTGTTATCTGGATCGTTGTGAGGGTCGCCATCATCTCCTCCCTCTGGCCCATAAGCATCGGAGGAACTGACAAAGTGAACAAAGCTTTGAGCATCTTTGTAAGACTCAGGACTCAAGTTCTTCACTTGCTCCAAGATCTTTTGTTTGCATCTCTCCTTGTCTTTGATGTTGTCAAACTTGTTTGCTACAATGAACAAATACTGCTTTTCACCAGCAGCCGAGCTGATGAACTCTTTACCACTCAAAGTGAAGTGGTTCTCTGAATTGACCACAAAGACGATAAGGTCAATTTCTTCCTGCCTGCTGAATACTTGGGTGGTTTGATACAGGTCCATGTTCAACCCTGGAGCATCAATCAACCTAATGTCGATGACTCCATTGCGTAAAAGGCTCTGCTCCTTTGGTCTCACGTCATTGAGGTATACCTTCAATAACGAGTACTTCTCTTGCTCATATACCAAGTGTTTCAAATCACTAATGGCAAAGATTTCGTATTTACTTTCATCTTTAATATCATAAATTGTGCCGTGAGGGACGGCATGGACTTCCTCTACCGAGTTATTCTCCTTCGAAGCATCGACTATCTCACAAAACACAGAAGTACAAGGTTGCTGGTCTTCCGGCAAGACTTTTCTTCTCAACAAAGCATTACAGAAAGTCGACTTTCCAGCATTTAAGTCCCCTGTGACGAAAACCTTAGACGAGGTGTCATCAATTCTGTCCTTCAAGCTCAACAAAAACTTCACTTGCTGGTTCAACTTCTGCTCCAAAAGAATCGATATAGACGACTTATCCAAGTTGTTCAAGCCATTAGTCAAATCCTGGGGGCTCAACTGCAAGTTCAACTTTAAGATCTTGAAGTCCAAATCGGAGTTTTTCATGTCGGTGTTCTTCACCTTCTCTTTTTCAAAGGCCTTCAAAGACTTGTCAGACCTCACCACCGACGCAGAGATCGGATAGAAGATCGGCCTGGCCTTGTTCTCGTTGGCCAACTCGTAGATCAAGTCGATGGTCTTATTGATCAAATTATCCAACGCCAACTTGTTCTCATTGTAGTGGAGCTGTTTCATCGAGGCATTCATGCCGTACTTCCGGAACTCAGGGGTCGATCTGTCTGTACCCTCGTACCCGTTCAACGTTGCCGTATCGGAGAAACGGCCCTCATTAGATATGTAGCTTGCTGTTCCCGCAGATTGCAAATTGAACGGATTGAAGGTTACAGAGTCGCTATCTCCCACCACCGTGGATGTATCGACATCAAAATTGGACGAATCCGAGGCACGTCCATTCTGATTGGAGTATGTGTCATGGGAATCCGAAGAAGTCCCGTTGCTGGTGTTTTTATCCCGGCCACTCATCTTGTCATCACCGTAAAATACCGACATCATCAGTTTTCTCACGACACAAACAACAGAGTCGTGTGCGCCCAATCGTCCCAATCGCCCAGTTGCTTGACGGTGAAAACGGCTTGTTCTGGGGCCACGGCCACGACGGCTGAGGCCAGCTACGGCTACAGATACTATCATCAAGACATGTATTAGTCGTCACATAGAGAGCTAAATAAAACCTACAATGTGGCCGGCCCCTAACGGTCCTCTGCCCACTCGTTCTCTCTTCTGATAGCAGCCTCTTCCTCCGGAGTAAAGTCGTTTACAATGTTGAAGATCTTTCTCAACTCCTCGGGGGACTTGTTTCTGATCATTTCGGCTACTGTTTTACAACCAGCATCCAACAATGGTCTAATGTTCAAGTAGTTGGCAGCAGAGATAATCTCATACAACATTTCCTGATCAACCTTTAAGAAGTTCTTGTCCCACTCGTCGATTGGAGCCGACTTCTTGGCATCCTCGTCATCCTCGTCTGGGAAAACGGTGTTTCTGTGGTGCTCACACCATTCGATGATCTTTTCCAAAACAGTGGCTCTGACATTGGGAGTGGGAATTTCAAAGTCTTCTTCGAGCCCGTCGGGATTCAAATCCATCACCATGTTTTTGATCAAAATCGACTTTTCGGCCACCTTCAAATCAACGGGGAACTTCTCATCGTCAGACGAGATCAAAATAACCTTGGCTGCTGACATTATAGTATTGAGGTAGTTGGAAACTTCAGTATTCAAAGTGGTGAAACATCGCGGGTTTTTTTCGCTGGTTTATGAGAGAGCAGATGCTGGCACACAGTGTTATAGGATATTCCAAGGTTAAGCACGAACCGGTGGAGGCAGAGAGTCCGGAAGAGATAGCTCGACAGCATAAGAAGTTCAAAAACGCTCCCAAATTCGACTTCAACAGTGATGAGCTCTATTGTATTTGTCGAAAGCCCGATGTGGAGGGCCAGCTCATGGTGGGGTGCGACGGTTGTGACGAGTGGTTCCACTTCAAGTGCATGGGCATCAACACTTTGTACAAGGAATTGATAGCCACGTTCTTCTGCAAGTTCTGTGAGTGGCAGGGTAAGGGGGTCACTCGGTACAAGAGAAAGTGTAGGGTTGACACCTGTTGGAAACCAGTGGGGAACAACTCCAAGTATTGCAGCCGGGAATGCGGGTTGCAGTACATGGGCCATATCAAAGAAAATACTGCTGCTGACAAGATCAAGTTGATTGTAGACCACTTCAGCTTCGAGCAGTTTGTGGAGTTGGGACTGCAGTTCCCAGAGCTTGAAGAAGTGAAGCTGTTTGAGCAGAATCTCCACCGGTTTCCCGAGAACTTGCGGAACGAGTTGGCGAAGTCCAAAAACCTCATGGCCACTACGAAGCTGGAGGTGGAGCAGTATAAGAAGAAGATCGATTTGTTGGTCAAGTATCGGGAGTTGATGAGAACTGTGAACGAGCAAGTGACTAAATCGACCTCCAAGAAGAAAGTCGAGTTATGTTTTTACAATAGAGACCTTCGAGACGCCACCCAGGACCATGTGGATGAGTTCCAAGCCAACATAGCCGGTATTGTTGACATCTACAAGGACAGGAGCGAAACGGTGTTCAACGGTATTTGCATTCAAGACAAGAGAAAATGTCCTCGACACAACGGCTGGATGAACTTGATCCACGACGAGGTTTCCAACAAAATCATCAGTCTCGAAGAGGACTTCAAGAAGCTCGAAGAGCAACAGAGACTCCTCTTGAGAGACTACTCCATTGCCGTCTACGAGCTGAAGTGAGCCATTTGAAGAGTCCTTGGCGATGAGCTCCTCCACATTATTGTATCGCGAAAAATCTAAACCATAACAAACAACAGTATGGATTCGTTTGAGAGGTTCAAGTTGGCAGCCGAGGCTCGACAGAGGCTTGGCAAGCACAAGAAGGAGAATGTACCGAACACAAGGTTATCGAACAATTTCAAGCCGAGGCCTCTAGCCGATAAAACCATCATGTATTCTAATAGGCCCCACTTCTCCTCATCAAAGGTCCAAAAGCCTCGTGTGGCCATATCCAACCTAAGGACGGGGCTTCTTCAGCTTCACAAGTCACAGAGCAAACACAGAGATTTTCTGGGAAAGACGGCTGGGGCCATGGGGCCTTCTGTGCAACACAGGACCGGGAAATTCACCGGAATCAACAGTCGGTTCAAGGTGATACTGGATGAGTTTAGTGTGGTAAACCCCAAGGTTCTACAGGTGGAGGATCTCGCGAAGTTCCGGTCACACTGGGCAGTTAATGCATTTGTGCAGTGGTTCAGGCACAACAGGTTCGACTACGTGCTTCACGATAAAAACAGCCACCTCAAACAGAAGTGGCTCGATGGCACTTTGTGTGATGGGGCCTCTGCCCTGGAGCCGTCTTCCGAGGGGATGTTGGCGAATTTGAAGGGCACCAAATACGTACGGCCCGAGTTTGTGTCCAACAAGGCCGTGTTGAACCCTACTCATATTTTAAAACGCCTAAACAGGGTTGGAAAGTTCATGTATGCGGCCCTGGTTGCCAATGCTCAAACGAACTCAACAGAGGATATCTTCCTTGTAGTCACAGATACCACGGTGATGCCCGAACCGGAGTCGTTGTTGGTATTGAACGACAAGAACTCCCATCGGCAGCTCTTAGGAAAACAAGGGGTGAAGGTTTATCTACACTGGCATGTATATAGCGATAAGCCCATCGATATAGACTTCTTCAGAGGCGGTTGTTAGGCATTTATACATTACGAACGTACCATATTGAAACAATCTACTTTTTTTCATCGACTTCCATCTCGTCCTTCTTACCGTCGTCATTTTCAAGTTCTTCATCCTCCTCTTCCTCTTCGTCGTCTTCCTCTGGTATTATGTTTTTGGGTTTCCAGATCTCCAACAAGTTATCATCACCAGTGGTTATATGCAACCCACTTAAAGCAGGATGGATGTCGACTTCATTTATTCTATTGGTGTGGCCTCCACTAATGAACGTGAGACAAGGGTCGGTACTTCTGGCGTTCTTGTTCTTCTTGGAGTTTTCAGAAACGTCGGTAGGGTAGACAAACTCTTCTTCCAAGTTGTCCAAATCCCAAAGAATCACTCTCTTATCCAAGGACCAAGAAGTGAGCTTGTTTGGGTTGATGGTGTCCCATTTCAAGCCAGCAATACTATCATCGTGACCAAACAACCTCCTGAATGGCGTGACTGGATTTCTTATATCGTATAAGTTGATGACGTTATCTCTGCCGCCGGTGGCTAATAAAGTATGGATATCAGCATGGAACTTGACGGCATTTTGAATATGTTTTGTTTCCAAAGTAAAGGCCACACTATCGGCAGCTGGAGACCTCAAGTCATGGATCTGAACAGTGGAGTCGTCCGAACAAGACCCAAAGATCGATTTGTGGATTGGGTTCAATGTCAAGTCGTTAATAACAGCATTATGGCTCTTATAGGACTGTATTGGAGTAGAGGGCTTGGAAACGTCCCATAAAGCAATCTGAGAGTCGTTGGACCCCGACAAAAACTCGGTGTCGTTGAGCCACTGCAAAGCGTATCCTTCCAACTTGTGGTACTTGAAGTCAATGGAGTCTTTTGAGCCAGATTTCAAGTTGTACAAGTGCACAATACCTTCACTGTCAAAAGTGATGACATTCTCGGCATTGGGCGAAACCTCTAACTTGTTGACCTCCCCATTGTGTTTCCAGGTCGACTCGACCTTGAACTTCGTGGTGCTGGTGCCTTCAGCTGGCAACAGTAACTTTGTCAAATTGGGGTTGTGTTGGGCGAACTCGGGGGATAAAGTGCTGGGCAATTCGATGGAGCCCAACTTCAAGTAATCCTGGGAGTGCTGGGACGAGTTTGTTCCGTACAAGAACTTGACGATGATTCTGGAGTTATCTTCGGACCATTCGTAGGTAGGAAGCCATTTGACAGTCAATGAGGGAAAGTCCAACGCATGGTTGTGGATGGTGTCGTACAACAAGGGAACGGTTTTTTTCCAAATTTTGAACTCCTCGTTGACCACCTTTTCTTTTACCTGCTGTTCCTGAACGATTTCTCTTTCGGCCTGGGCCATTTCGGTTGCACTGTTGATTGTCATTGAGGAAGAGAGTTGAGTCGAGCGAATATTTGAGATTTGAGGTGGAGGTCGTGGCAGAATAGAGATGGAGCACCAGTAGAACTAGAGATGCTGATGGAACGCACATGATTGGGTTTAGAGATGGAATATAGGGGGCGCAACGGATGGGTGAAGATGTAGAGGTGGAGCAGGTGCATGAGGTCTGTGCGTCTTTAGTTTCGTATTCCTATATAATGCTTCGTATAGTGTGCAACTGAGATGTTGGTGATAACGGCCCGGGACAAAGTACCAGAGCAGTACTGGCCACCGTTCGGGTCTAGCGTCCCCTAGAGAAGCCCGTTGCCCCAGTGTAGTCCGTCCTAGTACAGCCCTAGATGATGTCCTCACTATTCTCGGGCTCGTCAAAGTACGAGCTGAACGTATACACGGTGCCATAGATAAGCCCGCCTCCGATGATCGTCAACACCATTGCGGTTCTTGTCAAGATCATCGAGTGGTGCAACAACACCGGCAAAAACACCCCCGAAATCACAAGAAATGCCGACACAAACTGTCCCGCTTCCTTGAGGAAATTACCCTGTGAAGACGTCACGGGATCGAAGTTGAAGTCGTAGTCGTTGGAGTTGGTCAATGCCTTGGTGATGGCCACCGGCAAATGGGCAATGGCACATATTAGTCCGTTTATTATGGGGTACCAATTGCCGTAGATTCCTGCTAGAACCACCAACAAGAATCCCATCGACAACACTATCGACAAGCCTATAATCTTATTGAGAGGGTTCCCACGAAAGGTCTCAGTGGAGTTCATTGTGCCAGTCAAATCCGATGTATATTTACCACTGTAGATGAGTCGGCTGTGCTTTTCAATGGCTTTTTTGTTGCGATTGAATGGTGTTCCGGTGACTATAACAAACTCACTCCTTTATTCGCATTTTGATAATTTTTCACCAGTGCTATGTTGGCAGACGAATACGCAGAACTACTTCGTCCAGAGGTTATTCAGCCCGTAAGAGCCAAGGATCCGGTCATGTCACCACCAGGTTTCACAGACAAAGTTTCTTTGGGCAAAAAGGCCCAAGTAGAAGTCAAACAACCTCCTAATCTTGACGAATTGAAGAATAGAAAGGCTTGGGAACTTGCCATTGGGCCAGCCAAGTCGATTCCCATGAATTTGATAATGAGCTATATGACCGGTAATTCGTTGCAAATGATCCCCATCATGATGACGTTCCTGTTGTTTATGAATCCTTTAAAGGCTATCTTCAGTGACACCAACAAGATGTTCAGAAACTTACAAGGAGATAACAATTCCACCGTAATTCTCCAGGCGAAGGTCGTATTTGTGTTGTGCCAGTTGGCATGCATGTCTATAGGTATATGGAAGTTGAATCTGATGGGTCTTATTCCTAATAGTGAAGCAGACTGGTTGTCGTTCAAGGTTCCTTCACAAGGCACAGAGAAGATTCGTATATTGTCCTAGACCAACATATGAGCTCAAGTAGATTCGTATATTGTTCTAGACTAAGCTGCACGTATGAGTTCAAGTAGATTTCTCATAGATCTGCTGCAAGTTATATTTACA
Source organism: Yamadazyma laniorum (assembly GCA_002109505.1). NCBI lineage: Eukaryota > Fungi > Ascomycota > Pichiomycetes > Serinales > Debaryomycetaceae > Yamadazyma > Yamadazyma laniorum. The sequence goes on along the minus strand of MVNT01000007.1, from coordinate 23,122 downwards.
AAGCTTCTCAAAATCCTCCACAACACTCATTCCTATACTGGTTTTATAGCATTCAATCAAAATTAATTTATCGTAATTCTTTAGGTCCACAGAATGGCCATGATCTCTGCCGACCAGCTCGGCCACTGTCCTGATAACGACGTCTTTTTCTATGGCATTGAAGTTTCTTCTGTTGACGTTAATGGCGAACTTCAATGGTTTCTGGTCCTTTTCCTGGTGGAAGTGGGGCCCTAGCACCTTAGCACAAAGTTTTTTAAGCTCTTCCAAACTGGCCGACACAGTGAAAGTTACTGGTGTAAGCTTCTGGGTGAATCGGGTTGTCTTTACTTTGCTTTCAAGGCATTCCTCACACACCCGTTTGGCAAAAGACTCCGGGTCGATTGGCTTCTTGGTTTTGATGAATACCAAGCACTCACAGTCCAAATTCAATACTGAGAACAAGGTTTTCTTGGACTTGGTCTCTTTGATTTCCGCCACCTCCTTCTTGATCTGCTCTTCTATAGATAACTCTTTGGCATCAGTTTCATCGTCGTCTCCTTCTTCCAACTTGGATAAATCGTAGTACTCTGATGCTTTCTCGGTGAATAGATTCATGAGTTCTTTAGCACACCCCTGTTCTTTTCCCCGGGTGCAAGTGGCATATATTCCCAGGGAACTGGGCTCTACAATGACTGCAGTTCGGAACTTCTTATGGGCCTTTTTCCCATTGTTATCTGCCTTTCTTTTGCCCATCTCTCGCTCAATTGGAGTTTTTCACTCCATCTCAAGAACTACTTATGGATAGTCGTGCGTCCACCCAACAAGAATGTATTTGACATTCTCCATAAAGTATCGCCCAAAAAAGCCCAAGTGGGTTTCTTCAGCATTGAAAGTATCCACAGCGCCTTTTCAACAAAACCCTGTCTTTCTCCTACGTCTGTAAGTGGTACATTCTGTCGTGGTACACCCCACAATTCCGTAACAATATCTCGCACTCAATGGATTTTATTGAATTACAAGATGATCACTAAATTTCCACTCGATGTGTGGAGTTTGATTATACAAGGAGGGGGATTGGAGATCCCCGATGTCCTCAATCTCTTATGTGTCAACAAGCTGCTAAATGCTCTTCTTAAAGACAATTCCATTTGGTATAAAATCACGTACAATAAGTACCTTAAGACGCAGCTCCAATATGAGTTGAAATCGGCCAAGGAATTGGTTAACAACCGGCATGATTCCTCCGAATCGCAGAGCTACTACCTTCTCTGTATGAGATTCTACCGCAAAGACCTCACTTTCAGCAATTGCTTACACAATAACAATCTCGATGTGGGATACTTCTTGGATCGGTTTTCTATGGATGATGACTACTTACCGATAATCCATAATCATTATCAACGATTTCCCAGCAATTACTTGGATGTGGTGAATTCCAAGAAACCTCTTCGATTGGATGAAAGAACAGTGTGTCTTAATTTGCTCGAAGCCCAGTCTTTTAAGGTTGGTATAAAGTATTTTAGTCAGATGTTTAGGGGAGAAGAGGATACCAGCTCTGCTCTGGCCCTTGAAGAGTTCTGGTTCAATATCAGTCTCATGGATCAAAATTGCCATCATTTGGTCCAAACCAGGCGTCGGGTTCTTAATAAAATTTTCAATTTGCTCCACAGAGAGGTGAGAGTCAAGGTATTTTTCAATGAAAGCAGCAAGCAGAACTTGCGGTTGATTCCGAATGAAGATGGCAAAGATATACTTGTTTTCAATGACGAACTGACGCTTATTGACTTGATTGTTCAGATATTTAAGCTATCGATGTCTTGTTTGGAGTTTACTAACCCTCTTGTGGCTGTAGATGATGAGGTTGTGTTTGGAAAGTATTGTTCTTCGTATTTCTTGGAAGATTTTAGCATTCTTAGGTTATACGGGGGACTAGTAAAGGGCCATCCGTTTCTTATTATGGCCATACTTATCAAGGTCATAGATGAGTTCTTGGTGTCCAACTATCGGTTCAAATTCGAGGGCTCTGACACATTTGAGAAGCTTCAAATTAATATGACTTCAACTTATCTTCGAGTTAGAAGTCATTTGTTTTCATTTGATCGGAAAATCTTGACACTCTTCACTAACTTTGACGTGTACACCATTAGCGAAGTTGTGATGAACTTACGAAACCGAAGCTACTTTGAAATTTCCAAATTCATTGAACCGTTGGAATTCAAGTACGTAGTAGAATGTTTTCTCCATCTAGATACTTTCATGGACGCCAGATCTCTAGATACAATCACGCGTCCCGACTACTACTTTATCAAACCAATCGTCAGCTTGGACACATTTGTAAATCATGAGTTTGGCAGCATTACCCCACAAAACTATTCGTTTCTCAAGCTTCTATGTCGATACATCCAAGATCTTGATTCAGAAAATGACTTTCTAGATGCAATGTTCTGTAGAGAACTTGAACGTAGCATGAACTACTTGAACAACTTCATCTACTTCAATGTTATCTACCAGACACTCGAGTGCAATTTATCGAAACAAAACAAAGTCAGAGCACATTTTTTGGAGAAGTCTTCAGATGCATGGGTGTTTTCCAATAACTTTGATTTACACGATACAAACTCCAAAATTTCTGTGAAGAAAATCTTGAAGAACTACCAGTTCCTCAGTACAGATGGCGATACTACGGGTTACAAGTCAGGATCGGTTATCAAACACGAAAAGTTCGACACCTATGGCATCATCCTTGGAGAAGTCATGACCACTAACCAAACCACACATTATTACAGAGTCTACACTAGTAAGAAAACTATTGAATGCTATAGCCTCAACTCCATATCTCTTGTGGACTCGCAGGCCAAAGACTTGGACAAGCTTATGAACTTCCTTCTCAAGTCTTGTGGTGAGGACATTCTTGGTCTTGTGTTCTTCAACACCCTCGTTTTTACTCCTGACGGCCCATTATTTGTAATGAATTGATCTTGATGCTGCTCACTTGATTACTTCTTGATTATTTTTACTTTCACTTGATGCTTTGATGACTTTATGATGAATATACGACTTAAAGACCAACTCTTCTCTAGTGTAGCTTTTACATACTATCAGCAAACACGAAAATTACATACTCTCAGGCCATTAGTGCCTCCAATTCTTCTTCACTAGCCGGCACTTCAAGTATTGGAGCGAAACAAAGTCCCTGTTCAAACAACTCCCCGAAAAGATTGTCGAGGTTTTGTGAATCTCTCCAAGAACGCATTGACAGTAACGTAGACCAATATGTCTTGGCACCCTTGGCCATGAAAAAGTGCCAAATAGCCAGTGAAAGTACAAAGAGATACTGTTGACTGGTGAACTGAGTCTTATACATGCGAGGCGTCTGTCTCACCGTTATCTACACTATTCAAAGCCACCCAGTATCTGGTATGTGAAATTCAACTTTATTCTGAGATCCTTCAATAACCGAAAAGATCGACTCACAAATTGACTCACACAAAATGACTGAAAAATTTTATTATATAATAGCCGAGATGATCCCCCAAACTTTCAAAACTATATAAAAGCCAAAGCAAAGGAATCTATAGAAAATGTCTTCTTTAGATGCTAGTAAGCTTGTAATCAATAAGTCGACCGCCAAGAAGGAACAGTTGCCTCTTGAGCAATTAGTGTTCGGCAAGACATTCACACAACATATGTTGGAGATCGAATGGACCTCTGAAAATGGCTGGGGTACTCCTAAAATCAGTCCTTACCACAAACTTGAATTGGATCCTAGTGCTTCTGTTTTCCATTATGGTTTTGAATTGTTCGAAGGTTTGAAGGCATACAAAGATGCTAACGGAGATGCCAGATTATTCAGAGTCAACAAGAATATGGAAAGAATGAATAAATCAGCTAAAAGAGTCGACTTACCTCAATTTGATGGAGCCGAGTTGGAAAAGATGATTGCCAAGTTTGTCGAGTTGGAAAAGGACTTCATCCCACAAAAACCAGGTTACTCTTTATACTTGAGACCTACCATGATTGGAACCAACGAATTCTTGGGTGTTGCTTCTCCTGAAAAGGCATTGATTTTTGTTATTGCATCACCTGTTGGACCATACCACAAGACTGGTTTCAAGCCTGTGTCTTTGGAAGCCACCGAGGATTATATCAGAGCCTGGCCTGGTGGAAGTGGTAGCAGTAAGTTGGGTGGAAACTACGCCATCTCTATCAAGCCGCAAAGAGAGGCTGCCTCTAGAGGCCACCAACAAAACTTGTGGTTGTTTGGTGAAGAAGGCTACGTTACTGAAGCTGGTGCCATGAATGCCGTGTTTGTGTTCAAGACTGAAAATGGAAAACGGGAAATAGTTACTCCCCCATTGGACGGTACAATCTTGGAGGGTGTGACTAGAGACTCTATTTTGGAGTTGTGTAAAACAAGATTGGATCCTAATGAATGGATTGTTAGCGAACGTAAGTTCACTATATACGAAGTCAAGGAGGCTGCTTCCAAGGGCAACTTGGTAGAAGCCTTCGGTTGTGGAACTGCTGCCATTGTTTCACCAATTAAAAACATTGCATTCAGAGGTGAAGATATCAGTGTTCCAGTTGTTGACGAAACTGCTGGTGAGTTGACCATGCAGGTATCCCAATGGCTTAAAGAAATCCAATATGGTGAAGTCGAGTTCAAGAATTGGTCCACCAAAACTGCTGACTATTGATGAATATCAATCTTCGAACAAAGCTCAATAGGTGTGTTTTTTGTAGTGTATAATCCTTGGTTTATAGGGCAATCAGAAAAAGTTCTGCATAATCGGTCACCAAGCTTCTATTCTGGCGTACTCTTCGTATCCATCGAACTTTATGAACATGCATGCTCTTATTAGATCAAACTGTGGCTCGGCATCACCACGTACATTTTTCTTGAATTACCTGATAGAGAGACACAATACCAGAAGGATGCGTTTAAATTTTAATCTAACCAAGGTCAAAAGTAAGTTAATTGAGGAATACACAAGCTCATCTCAGGAGCTTTGGGCCCGTGCACTCACCCTGTCTACAAATTTGTTGAGATCTGGTAGCAGCCAAACCACACTTATCCCTTGGAAATTCAACACTTGAATGGTCACTTCACAAAGCCGATTATTCAAGCAAAAAGTCTATAAACCGTTTCTAAGTGTAAAGTCTTAGTCGCATTTAAATTTTCCTACGTCATTTAACTATGATGTTATCAGTTCGGCAATTGTTTGGTGGCAGACTTCCACACAGAGCATTCAAAAGGTTCCAATCGCAAGGAGTACACCGTAGTATCATAGGTATCGATCTCGGAACCACAAATTCGGCTGTTGCTATCGTGCAGGGCGATGAAGCGAAGATTCTTGAGAACGAAGAGGGTGGGAGAACAACACCTTCGGTGGTTGCGTTTGACGAGAGAGACCCTCGCGATACCAAGACGTTGGTGGGATTGCCGGCGAAACGGCAGGCCATGATCAATTCACAAAACACCTTTTTCGCCACTAAGAGGTTAATTGGACGGAAGTTTGACGACGAAGAGGTTCAAAAAGACTTATCCAACATCCCATACACGATCTTCCCCAATGGAAACGGCGAAGCGTGGTTGTCTACAACAGGTGGATTAAAGTTGTCACCATCTCAAGTCAGCAGTTACATCTTGCAGAACATGAAGCAAGTTGCAGACTCTCATTTGGCAGAGCCAGTGAAGCATGCCGTGGTAACAGTTCCAGCGTATTTCAATGATGCACAACGACTGGCCACGAAGGCAGCAGGAAAGCTTGCGGGGCTTGATATTTTGAGAGTCGTAAATGAGCCAACTGCAGCTGCTTTGGCCTATGGTATCGAGAAGAAGCAGAAGGACGGGGTGGTCGCTGTTTTTGATTTGGGAGGCGGAACGTTTGATATTTCCATCCTAGATATCGAGGACGGAGTTTTCGAGGTTAGAGCCACAAACGGGAACACTCATTTGGGAGGTGAAGATTTTGATGTCTTGTTGTTGAACTATATACTTGAGCAATTCAAGAATGAAACCGGAATCGATCTCCTGGATGACTCCTTGGCGATACAAAGAATAAGAGAGTCAGCGGAGATGTGCAAAATCGAGTTGAGCCACGTGAAGGAAACTGAAATAAATATTCCTTTCATAAAGGAAGACAAGCACATCAAGATCAAAATGACTGAAGAGGAGCTCGACGAAATGTCCTTACATTTGATCAACAAAACTATTGATCCGGTGAAGAGATGTATCAGAGATGCTGACTTGAAGATCAAAGATATCGATGAAGTAATTTTAGTTGGAGGAATGACTCGGATGCCCAAGATCAGGAAAACTGTAGAGGAGTTATTTGGCAAGAAACCCAATACATCAGTGAACCCTGATGAGGCAGTTGCATTAGGTGCTGCCATCCAAGGTGCAGTGTTATCTGGTCAGATAAAGAATGTTGTGCTTTTGGATGTGACCCCATTGTCTTTAGGTATTGAAACATACGGGGGAATTTTTAGTCCCTTGATTCCCAGAAACGCTGCCATTCCCATCAAGAAAGAGCAAGTGTTCTCTACAGCAGTTGATGGTCAAACGGGGGTTGAAATCAAAGTGTACCAAGGGGAGAGAACGTTGGTCAAAGACAATAAGATGATAGGCCACTTTAAGTTATCCAACATTCCTGTGAGTCCCAAAGGAGTACCTCAGATTGGTGTGACATTCGAAATCGACGCAGATGGGATCATCAACGTCAGTGCAACCGATAAGACCAAGTATTTGGAGAACCTGCCTCATTATGGAAAAGATAATACTGTTTCGATCACTGTGGCGGGTGAAAACGAATTAACAGAAGAAGAAGTGCAAAGACTACTTGAAGAAAGTGCCAAGAATGCCAAAAAGGATCTTGAACTCAAGCAACACGTTGAGAATGCCACACGGGCTGATATCATCTGCTCCGACACGGATAATGCCTTACTACAATTCGGAGAACTCATGGAGGGCGAAGAGAAGGAAGTAATTACCCAAATGGTGAAGGACTTGAGAGTCAAGATCGATGATATAAGAGAAAGAGGTATAATTCACGACCCAGAGATTATCAGAAACGAAGTAAATGAACTACAAAAGGTTTGTTTGGCAGCAATCCAAAAGGTGGCCGTCAAACAGCAACAGCTTCAACAGAAAGCAAAGAACTAACCTAGCTATGTCTGTACTTGTAAATAGATGAACTAAAATGATTTTTATTCATTAAACTATGATATGTTGAGTTGTCACTACTGTACAAGATAATTCTAAAGAGACTGTACCCACGTTTATTCGTCGGTTTCCATTCTATCTTCGGTAGTATCTTGATTTCCAGCATCATTACCTTCTCCTGCAGCTTCAGGGGCTTCTGCGGCATCTCCATCATTCTCGTCGTCGTCATCCTCGTCATTTCTATTGGAGGAATTAGTGACAGAGTCCAACTTGTCAAGCCATTGTTGGACATCGTCGTCCTCGTATATAGTGAAGTTAGTGTCTTTTCCAACAACACTGACAGATGTATTCTTCAAAGTCAACTCCACGTCGGGCGACAAGGTGTCCCTCAAAGCATTCAATCCATGCACTATCAACTCCTCAATTGACTTGGAATCACGGATCTGTTCCAAGTTTCTCTCCAAGTAAGTTCTGGCAGCCTGTGATCTGGCCCCAATTGAAGCTCCATAGTACTCTAAAACTGAGCCTGAAGGCTGGAATTCATACAAATGGGGCCCGGTCTCGTCATATCCCGACACCAATAAGCCAACTCCATACGGCCGGGACCCGTACGATTGGGTGTTGTCTTGAGCCTTATCGGCAATTGACAAAACAGCAGCAGACGTCAGCAAGGGACGGTTGAAAACCAACTTCGAGTTCATTGCTTGCTTTCTTAAGAAGTTTGTCAACACCCTGGCATCCGGAGCCAACCCTGCCAAAGCAACACCCATATGGCTATCGATTTTTATCAATTTTTTCTGGTAGGACCCCAATTCTTCAGCATTTCTCTTCAAGGCCACCAACACAACGTGAGACTTAGAGGCCACTCCCACGGCAGCACTTCCTTGCTTAATGGCCTCCAACGCATACTCCACCTGGAATAGCCTTCCTGTTGGAGAGTATGTCACCGAGTCGTTATCGTAGTTGTTTCTAAACATTTGGCCAGTGTATTACAATTGTTTTAAATCGCCACTTTCTCACCGACTGTTCATTTTGTGCGAAGTTTGTACAGGAGACTGAAAAATCACCGAGCAGCTGGACCAAGAATTAGATGTTGCGAGTGGCCAAGGGATTGGGACGAAGTGCTGGAGGTAGGACCAAGATGTACTGGAGGCCATACACTGTGAAGTTTCCTCTGACTGCGAACGAAGCTGTGCACGAGAAGCCTACCTTGGGCCAATTCAAGAATCCTCTCCTTCACACATTTCTCATTGCTTCTTCGACATATATGGTGCTCCACATAATTGCGTTGACGTTTGAGTACGAAGAAGAAGAGCAAAAGTTGTTGGCAGAGGAGAAGCTGTTGGAGCTGAAGATTCAGCGGGTGGTGGATGACCGGAAGGTGAGTGCTAAGAGATGGTTTTCGTTTCTCTGGAGATAGCAGGGATCCGTCTTACGGTGTAGCTTATTTACGTTATAATATTACATTGCACATTAACGGAAGTTTCCCAGATTTGGGAGATGATAGGAGAGGCCGACTACCTATATGTTGTTCCTGAACCGGTTGCTGAAGTTGGCAAATTTGGCTGCTGTTGTAGTTGACAAGATCGACTGCTGGTCGGCACTCTGGTTGGCACTTTGATTGGAAGCAAAGCTCTCTTCGTTCCCTGATAATATCGAAGTGTTATCTTCTTCTGCCAAATACATTTTGTTGATTAGCCGTATACCGTCTTCATATTTGACTCTATCGAACTTTCTTGTTCGGAACGAAGGGTTCTTTCTGAAATCCTCGTAGTTGTCTAACTTTAGTAAATCAATGGATTGACGTAACTCGGTGAACGTAGACTGTAATGAGACCAAGCCTTCTCCTTCGCCCTCTTTTGGTTCAATGTCTTCGTGCTCTGATAAGGCATTGATAGAGGCCTCTAAATGACGAACATCCAAATCAAAGTTGTCAATAGCTGTTCGGTTATATCCCTCAACTTCTTTCAAGATATTCAAGAAGTGTTGGGCAATGAAATCATAACTTCTAAATAACCCTAAGGTCCTAAAGGTCAGAGGGAGGTTGGAGAATATAGACGTGAACAAGTTCTCCAAGAACAACGCAAAATCCTTAATGGAGTAATGTGCTTCTTTATTGGTTACTCTAGGATACCAATCATCATATTCTACCATATCCAACAACTCGTTGACCTTATCATCTACCATCTTGAATATGGATTCTTCAGCATACTTCCTCAACTGAGTGAATAACTCCTTCGACCTCAAAGTTAAAGTACCATTGACGTCCACGTTGTTCAACCCTATTCCATTGTAGAGTTTCAATCTTCTGTTGATCAACTTGCCCAATTCGTACAAGCTGAATAAATAATACTCAAAATTTGTATAGCTTTGCGACAAGATTTCCTTGTTACTCGAGTTTTTGGTAATAAAGTCTCTTAAATCATAAACTATGCCAACACCTTTTTCGTCTCCCAAAACTTTCTCAAAGATTTCTTCCACGATAATGTTATTCAAATCGTTGAGTTCGTAACCGTAGTAGTCTTTTATAAATTGTATAATATCTTCCATCAAGGACCGTATACCTAGGCAAAAGTGGACATAATCTTCGCTAAATGGAAAACTTATCGGTAAAGACTTGACATTCTTAGGAGCAAATGGAGCATCGTCCTTGTACCAACAAATTTTCGTGACGCTTTCAAAGTCCTTTCTGTCTTGAACAACCAAGGGCATGTAATGATCAGATTGAATAGATGTGAGGAAATCGTATCTGAATTGCAGTATTAATTCATCCGCTAAATAATCTTTGATCAACACCACTAGGACATCATACAACTCTACTATCTTGAAGTCATTATTTTCCATTATCTGCATGAAGTTTCCGAAAAGATCCTTGACTTGCTCTAATTCGTCTATGTTGAATGGGTGAGTCTCTAGGAAGTGTAACAATACTGGCTTTAACTTGGACACATAAGATTCCCACAAGTCATCCGATTGCTTTGCAGTTCTTATTTCAAACTTGGTGGACAAGTTTATTTGCTTATCGATGACGAAAAAAGCGCTTATTCTCTTTAAGTATTCGTCCAAGCTTCGTAAGTCGTGAAACTCAGCCACCTGATTCGCCAATTTAGCATTGGTAACCATCAGCGTCCTCACTGAAGAAGTTATAGGATATATGACTCTATTGTACTTCTTCAACCATTCTCTGTTGTAGAGTTTGGCTAAAGTATCACCCTCATTTAAGGTTTGATATGCCAAGATAGCATAGAATACAGTTGAGAGATTTATCTTCAACTCACGATCGTTCAAGATATTATAGTTGAGAGAGGGATCCCTCAATGATAATTCAACGGGAGAATTCACCCGATGTGATAAGAAAGTGGAACCATTCTTCTTAACCACTTGCAGCCATTTTTCATGGATTTCTGACATGTTTGCAAACAAACCTATTCCGATATCATACAACTTCTTCTCCACGTTTACAGTTAACCACTTACACAAGTTGTCGAAAGATTCGTCTTTGATGGTTTTCCTCAACAATGGCAACGAGTCATAAATCTTAACAGCAAAGCTGAAGTTCTCTACCTTTGGCAAATGAATGTTGGCTAGCTCATCCAACAACTTTAAAGCACTGAAGTACTTGTTCTGCTTGATCAATTCGTGGATTCTATTGGTGATTTCCAACACCTGGACACAGAGATTCAACACCACAGTGGTCTCATTGATTTTAGATGTCAACTCCTTACTCTTCAACAACGACTTCTTTCTTGACACCAACTCGTACACCGACTTGTTGAGAAACAGACTGACCTGCTGCAAACTCCGGTTCAACTCAGTTGATTCATCGTGGATCCCATCGATCGAATCAATACATGAATTGATGTCCTGGGCTGAACTCAACGACAACTCGGCCAACTCTTCATCCTTGTTCTTCACAATATCATTCAACTTCACTATGAGGTCGGACAAGCCGTTGGCTTTTAAAGCATCTTTGACTATGGGGGCTATACTCTCAAGATAGTCATCTGAGTTCAACGACGTCTGGAAAATGTCTTCGTCTCTGATCAACAAATTCTCTAGGGGGGACTTTTCTGAAGCCATCCCGCTGGGTCCATCCGTGTGTCCATTCCCATTGAACCCGTTGTCTGCACGGTTCCCGTGGGCAATTGATGGGGCCATTTTGGATGTGCTTTAGTGGAAAATGTGTTCTTTGATTTGAAAGTGAAATAAACACTGCGAGCATTTTTCACATATCGATGATTCCTAATCATATTTTGATACTTGGGCCACCCAAATCCGGAAAGTTGAGGATTGCTGGTCTTGTACTGCGTGGTGTCAAGTCTGAGGTTGGAGAAGAGTCGCATAGTGGTGTAATTATAAAGAGTGTATTGGAAACAAAGTACTATACGTCTCAGGTGAACATTCTCATTGATGAGTATCCTTCCACCAGAGGTGACTTGGCAGACGTCAATTCCAAGCACAGCCTATTGCTTGAGTGGTGCGAAGAGTTCAAAAAAGAGGATTGTAGGGAGCTTCGGGAAGTCTTGGATGGGTTCATTTTCACTATTAATTTGGACACCGAGCCATTATCAGAGGTGACGAAGCTGCTTCGAGTCATTGGCGAATTGAAACAATATTTGGTGGATGAGCTTGAAGATGATGCTGATGTGGGTTTGTTCTTTTTGGTTGTAGGGATCTCTCGGATGCAGGTGGATTACCTAGACGTGGAAGATGTCTGCATAGTTAATGGACTCGAGTTTGTATACTTCAATGAAGCTGGAACAAATGAGTTCAAGGACAAAATTGGAAAGGACAGGATAATGGAAGTTCTTGAAACACACGAGTGGAAGAATATTGGGGTAAACAATTTGGCAGATAATGAGTACAAAGAAAAAAAGCTAAACAAGGCCAAAGGTAGTATGATGGAGAGTCTTCGAGAGCATGACGAGCTCATTGACCTATCGAGCGTGCTATCAAAATTGGAGCTTGCAAAGGAAAAGGCGGGTTCTATGAACAAAGAGGAGAAAGAGACGTACGTGCAACAGGTCATCGAAGACTTAATTGACTATATATGATTATGACGATTTAATTTTTACAACTTGGTATCTCTAGCCAGTGAATACTCTATAGTGTAGCCAGGATCAAAGTAGCACTCCTGTGTATCTTCTTCGGGAATCCCATTTTCGTGTATAAACACAGCAAAGTCGATGTGTGGCACATCTTCATCGATAACCACCATAGGAGCATGCCAGGTTCCTGCCCCGTAAGTTATTGACTGGTTCCCTTTGCACACGAAAGCCTTGATTTGTGAAGGATCCGGAAGCCTATCAGAACTCGACTCGTCCGTCTTTGCTACAATCACAAGGAACGTCTTCTCGGATAAGTCCTGGCCCATGGGAATGAAAGTCTGGGTTGTAAATGGATGTCTTTCCAAAACTTTTGAAAGATATTTTTTGCTCCCATTAGCAACATCAGAAATCAAGTGCTTAGGTGCTGTACATCGGAAGATATTCCAGTTTGCTGTTGAAGGCGTTTTGCTGGGGCATTTGTCGTAGTTGTTCACCACAGGTGCAACTTTATGGATTTTCTTTGCTGTTCCGTAATTGGCAGCACTGCTTTCAACGTTAACAATTTGATGGTCCGCACTTATGACTCCACCGTAAGGGCTAAACGCCTCTGGAGTAAGGGGCACGGCCTGTATCAGTTGAACGTCTCTAACGTCAAAAGTCTTGACCACCATTGCAAAGAGTGAAATATTTTTATTCCCAATGGTGAGATTTCTTATCTTTCGGGCTTTTGCGAATATCAAACTGAAAATTATTTATTTTATGCAACCTAGTAATCTAACTCTGTTAAGTTACCTCCTGAACAGTAAGAGGTATAGTTTTGAAATAAGGAGTCAATTAAGATACCGTAGAATTCATCTTTATCCACGGAGTCAATGATAGTAACATTTCCGGTTTTGTAAGCAGTTGGTGCACGGTCGTGGCTCCAAATTCTGACAGAGCCGTAGAATGGAGAGTTGAAACTGGTATCGACAGCAAGAGCCACTTCTGTCTTGTGGGTAATTATGTGTGGGTAAACCATAAATGCAGACACCACTGAGTCCCAGAAAGGCAAGACGTTTTCGGTGTCTTCACTGTTGATAGTATAGTTTCCAGTGAGAATAGTTTCGTTAACTGTGATCAAGTAAGGGCTATCTCTAATGTTTTCTATGCCTCCAGCTCTGTCAATCATCTCATCGTAGATTTCTTGAGACGGAACCTCATAGTTGGTGACGTTTCCTCCGATGTATATATGTTTCCAGTCGGCAGTCAAGACCATTTGAGCAGCTTCGGGATCCTGGATAATGTTGATGTCACTAACAAGATCGTCTTGCCAAGATGATCCAGTGGCATGTGCATACTGCACATCGATATACCCTCCCATGATGTAGAGGCCTGCTGCATCCTTGACTAAGTCTGGGTAAATGGAAAGGGCTTGAGCAACAGTCGTCATAGTACCAGCAGCAAAGATGGCAACCGGATCAGTGTCCTTATTAGCCTTCACGGCCTCGATCATAGCAATGGCACCAGCTATAGTTTCATTGTAGGTAAAATCATCCCAAGTGTACAGGTCAGTATATTCAGAAGACCAAGCACCTTCCCAAACGAGAGCCCCATACAATTGTTCCCAAACGTGGAAAGTCTCATTGGTTCTAAGCAATGGGCTCTGAGCACCTCCATAAAGTGGGATACAAGAGTCCAATGAGTACTCTTCCAAGATAGCAGCGTGGCTTCCAACCGAATCGACGAAAGATGAACTACCAAGACTTCCGGAAACCCCGACAACTTCCCATCCTGCTAATAAAGGTATCAAAATAGTAGGGGCATTAGCCTCATCATTATCGATGAATACTTTGTGAGCTTTGACAGCGAAAGCAGCTGCAAGAGTCAAGATGGCGTTCTTCATTAAGACCATGATTTTCGAATAATGTGTGAAAGTTGGGAATTATCTTGCTTTTTATAAATATCTCTTATCAGCAAATGAAAAATATGTTCATCGAAAAGCCGTTTCGATGAGCCTTCCACTCGCTCAATTCAGTAAATGACATACCCCATTAGTTACGGTACAGGAATTCTGCATCCTCTTTGACCGAAGATGTTCGTTACCCGCACTAACAAGGCTCGATAAATGATCGGCCCTGTCATGCCAAGAATTATACTTCCTGTCTCGAAGATAAGCAGGGAGCTCAGAGCTTATGGAATAACTCCAGTGCATAGTGGTGCTAACAGAAAACCCCGTACCATTCTGGTTAATACTGAGCAATTTTTTTTTGTTCTACTAGAGCTACTACTATTATCTCCTGATAATATAAAGTTCGAGGGAACGAGGCTTTGCAAAAAAAATCAATCATTTATTCTAACTAGTAATTGATCAGACTGGCTTGTTAATTATCTGGGAAAAGCACACTGTTGGCAAGTTCTCTTATTTTCTTTTGCCCGGGTGTAATGCCTTCTTCTTCTGTATCAAACTTCATCAATCCAAGAGCCCTTAAACCATCGTTTGACAAGATGTTCTCTTTCTTTCCGCGATCTTCATATTCACTTTCATCAGGCCCATCTTCAAGCTCGTAGACAAAATCTCTGGGCTTTGAACCCTTCAAGAAGCTGTCTCTGCTGTCTTTCAACGTCTCAATGTTGTATTCACACAAGGGAGTATGAGCGATAAACATGACAGAGGAGTCTTTGTCGCCAATGTGTTGCTTGTCAACTTCGTGCAAGAGATCGGCGTGCCACAATACGAAATCACCTGGTTTGACGTATGGAATTCCAACAACTGATTTCTTGTGCTTTAAGTGAGGGAATAACTCTTCATCGTAAGCCATGAATTGACCGGAACCTGGAGTAGCACCAGGGAATTTAGTAGATTCAACATCAATTTCATCATTGTTGTCATCCCAGAAGAATGGTCTCAATAACATGTAAGGAATGGCAAACTTCAAGTTCGGTAAAAATCTGATGGTACCTTCACCACATTTCGCATCGCTTAAAGCCAACCAACCTTGGTGAGCTCTGAACACGCTACAAGTGGATCCATTTGCACTCAAACCATCATACATATCCTGCTTGGCAACGTGACGTTTTTCCATTACATGAGGATCCCAGTCTTCCCATCTTCCTTCGAAAATGTCTTTGTAGACATCTCTGTAACCTTCATCCTCCCATCTTTCGATGGAACTGGAATCAGCATGAAGATTCAAAGTGACGGCTTTACCTGGACTTCTGATTCTAACTCTATCGGCATATACCACTTGACTATCCATGTCAATGAGATCCTCTGGGTTGGGGTTGGAGTATGTCTTTCCAACAGCCTTCATCAATTGTACCATACGAGGATGGGATCTGGCTTCAGTTTGAGATTGAGTCCAATGTAAATACCAATTACTTGGACCACTCAAAGGAGATCCTGTAACTCCCTTGTGTTTGTTGATATACGTCTGGATTCTGTCCTTCCATTCAAGGGCCTGCTCGTCATCAATCACATCACGAATGATAATACAGCCACGTTCCTTGAACAATTCAAGGGCTTCTTTAGGAAGTGTGTTGTCATTCTGAAGCACCTTGGCAAATTCCACTTCTGGAATATAGTCTGGACCACTGATGTTGTCAAGTTCCTGCTCCATAGCTGTCAACAATCTCTTCCAAGATTCTCTAACTGCATCACGATATTCCTCCTTGATGATTTTCTTCTTAAGACCAACATATCTTTCACCGACCAAGTCCTGTGGAATTCGAGATGAACCGAATCTCAAGGACGATATGGAAGCAGGTGTGGTAGTAGTGGTGGTAGCAGTAGTCGACATATTCGTTCTTCTCTGTAATGTTTTTACAACTTCAATTTTAGTTTTGTTAGATGAAAGCGTCAATTTATGTCACAATGTGACGAGAGTGAAAACTATTAATATTCATTACAAGCCTGATGTCTCCAGCGAAAGCCTCGTATGGAACATGCATCATAGGAAGTCACCCCCACGTATTTCAGTTGGGCGTTGGGAACGGAATTGGGCGTGGGGCAAAGCCATGGAAATGACGGAATCAACCTGGTTGTGCACTACTTTCTTATCGAACCAAACTTTCCGCGAAATCTGAAATTCAATTCAAGACAGAGCTGATAAGAGGATATCATTGGTGGGCGGGGTATTTCCATCCTTGAAGCTGTCCTTCTGTTTTTTACTTCCAAATGGCAAGCAGAACCCCAAGTCCATTTCTCATGCAAGGCTTAGGGACATTCGTGGTCTCACCTACTCTGGGAATTATGGACCCTAAAAACTTCCCTCAAGCTAGAAAGTACAAGAGTAGGAAGGAAAGGCCTTGTGACGCTTGCAGAAAGAGGAGGATTTGTTGTATTCGTGATGCTGGGGATGTCATATGCTCTACTTGTAGGGTAAGGGGGCTCTCGTGTACTTATGAAGAAGCTCCCATAAAGAAAAGTAGGAAACGGAAGCCCTCACCTACAGAAGACATATCTGACTCTGATTCTATACGCCCCGACAGTATGATGAAGAAACAGAGAAGTGATTTGGTGGATACCAATTCCAAGGCACTTGTACGGCTCGAAGTTGAGCCATTTCTCCCCGACTCATCGACAAGCACTTCTAATGAAAGTACTCCAATGCTAAATTCTTCTTCAGAGAGTTCATCTCTTGAGAACCATAGTGGCCACATTAGTCTTTTTGTTGGTTTCAGTGGAGACCATGACCCCTGGCTCTTGAAGAAAATCAAGTGTGATAGCTATGAAAGATCTAACTACAGAAATCCATCTTCTTCGGATCCGGTGTTTTTCACATTATGCCCAACAGAATATCTCGATTCTGTGCCTAATAAATACAGTTGTGATAAGATAAGCTCCGTAGTGAACCCTCACCAAAGAGTTTTGATGGAGATATTCTTTGATAAGATCAATACCTCATTCCCGGTGATCAACAAGACTGTATTCACGAAGGAAAGAACATCTGCCACCCTAATTGCGTCTCTATACGTGAAAGCAAGTCAACACCTTGACAAAAGCTCTACGGATGACCTGTTGCAGAAATCAACATACCTTCTTGTGGATTTTTCTAGTAGAGCTCTACCCATAGAGGGAGGAAGTGCTACTCTTCAAACTGTGCAGGCACATTTGTTACATCTCCAATATTATCCACTTTTGGTCAGAAATGCAAATAGTCCGTTTAGTGGTACTTTCACTTCAAGTTTGGTGACCATTTGTCAGCAGCTAGGACTTCACATCGACCCGTATTCTTGGAGTATACCCGTTTGGGAAAAGAGGTTGAGAAGACGACTCTGGTGGGCTACTTTTGTTCAGGATAAATGGGAAAGTTTGGGCACTTCAAAACCTAGTCATATCGTCGCCGAAGATTTCAGTGTTGAAACTATTCGAGAAGAAGATTTCATCGAAGATGAGTCCAAAGACCTGTTTGATGACTCGATGCCCTTGGCCTCAAAGCAAGGTTATCAAATCTTCATAGCTATGATTCATCTCACAGAGATTTTGTCTGAAGTCTTAAAAACTTTCTGTTCTATTCACAGTGTGTTCCGATCCAAGAAAAGTCCTGAAAAGATCATGTCCCTTGGCTTACAGATGATAAATCAAACAGAAACAGTAGAGATGATTTATTTCCCTAAGGAGAAAGTTCTTCCAACCTTATCAGGTTCATATTTGTCCTTGAAGTTGGCCAAGGTTGCAATAAAAATGACTTGCTACAAGAACATTCTTTATTCTGACTCTAAAAGAACATTTAACTCAATCAGTCCAGGGGCTTACCAAGTAGTGAAAGATTTCGTGACTGAACTTGAAGACTTTGGGTTGTTACACTTAAACTCCAATTGGTGGACATACTCAACGATGAACTTCTCGGTGGTTGGTGTGGCAATTTTAGCCTTTTACGTTGAAGCATCTACTCAAGAGTCCAAAATAATATGGAAAAAGGTTGTATATGATTACAAGGCCTGTTTGGTATCTTTCGCAAAGCTTTCGATGATTTCAAGGCTTGCAATACTAAGGTATAGCAGTTTGTTGGCAAGAATTGAAGATATGATGAACATGGAACCAAATAGAAGTCCTGAAGTTTCAGAATCTACTTCTTCTAGATCTCCTTCAACTGCGAACTTTCCTTTGTCGTCTCAAAGTATCTTCTCTGAGATGAATCTGAAAGCCTTCAACTTGAAACCAGGAACTTTTACGTCGCATACAGATCATTACTTTGATGATGATGACTTCTTTATGAACTGGCTTCGAAACAATGAGTTCTAGCTGATGTAATCTCTTATAAATACAGTACACGTATATTTAAAATAACTACAAACCTATTGCGTGTTAAGACTCGTCAATTAATTCGGTGATAACTTCCATTGCATGAACTACAACTTCATCAGTGAATTTTCTTCCGACTACTTGAACGCTCAATGGAGCATTCTTGAACTTCTCGACGTTCGTGTATAGCTCTGTCTTCACATATTTATCATAGTAGTCATATGGGAAGACATCGAAGACGTCTATATCAGGCAAAGGGGCAGAGTTCGAATACTCTGGTGTCGGCGCATCTAAGTGAGGATCAAATGTACCTATTGGAACAACACCTGCGGGGTATCCCAAACAATTGTAGACAGCAGAAAGAGAATTAGTCGAGTACTTTCCATGTGGAGCAGGCGGGTTTGGGGACGAAGGTGTAAGCAATACATGCAAGTCATTTTCAATGAATAACTTCAAATACTCCTCACCCAAGTACTTGGCTTTGCTATCTAAGCTTTGACTTTCTTGTAATGTAACAGGGCCCTTACATTCTGATCCACAACATCTAGGAACAAATGGCTCACCACTGGCTTTAATAGCATCTTTATAGCCGTCGAGGCCAGAGCTGACATACATCCTGAAGACAGTATCAGTTAATTGTCTATGCAACTGGCCAACATCCACCTCAACAACTGTATGGCCTGCTTTTGTCAATTTATTCACTGTATTCTTCAAGACTCTTAGCATTGCTGGGGTAGTCTCTACTACATTGTCGTTATACAAAACACCAAACCTTAAGGATTTGCCCACATTTGGTTCTCTCCAAGGAATACCATAAACAAAAGGATCATACTTTTCTGCTTCATAATCCAACATTGCTTTAGCCCATATTGATATCATCTTTACGTCGGTAACGAGCGGTCCTATTTGTCCTTGAACCCAACCTGAACCACCATTTCCTTCTCCGATACCAACCAGAGTAATTCTGTTGGTTGAAGGGATGAATCCAAATGTTCCATTTGAATGAGCAGGGAGACGAACACTACCTCCACCATCAGTTCCAATACCTAGAGGGGATCCTTTCATTTTCACTAAGGCACCCTCGCCTGAGCTGCTACCTGCCAGGGTAAGGGAAAGATTATTTGGGTTTAAACATGTTCCAAACACATTGTTTTGGCCTTCGACTATTAGACACCCTTGCGCTATATTCGTTTTACAGAATGGTATTCCTCCAGCAGCTCTAACGCATTTGGTAACCAACCCATCTTCCGTCTTGACATTCCCGATATATGAGACGAATGCACACGTTGACTCGTGGCCTTTTATATTGAAAATCTCTTTGAAAGATACAGGAAGTCCGTGAAGCCTTCCAACAGTGCCTTGTGACTGTAGTATCAGGTCCAATTTTTTTGCTTCCTCCAAAGCCTCCTGAGGGAAGAATTCTGCTAAACAATTTGTCAATTGATGAGCAATAGCAGCCCTTTTACAAAAGCTCAAAGTAACCTCATAACTAGATAAGCTTCCCAGTTTCAACTCTTCTAACAACTCAGAAACCACCATTTCTGTAATTGCAAATTCTTTATCACTGAGAATTGCACATTTTTTTGGAACATCTAGAACAGAGAGAGAAGATGTTTCACTTATATTCTCCAAGAAAGCTGGATCAAGTTTCCATTCGGAAGGTATAATCAATGACTTTCTTTTCTCTTCAACCTTTGCTCTCCAATTCTGTACTTTGAAAGGTACTGGCATTTGCTCTTAATTAGTCAAAGAGGAATGTTTGTTTCGTAGGCCTTGTTACTGATCAAGATCAAATAAATTCCGTGTGATCTCGAGAACAGCAAAGTTTCCGATTTAAAAAACATCAAAAGTCCCCCACAAACTAAGACTAAGGGTGGGGGATACTTAATGAAAAGTATACGGCAGCACTTCGGGTGAAATCCCCCACCATTTGCAAAGCTCCCATGCCCACAGATATTTTGTCTACACACATGACAGCACTATGACAGTTATTATGATAAGCGAGATTGATGCCTGTTTTGTTTACATAAAATGCCGTTTTTACTCAATCTGGTCGTTGGAGGTCACGGAATATCCACTCATCTGTACAATTACTACTTTGAGACGTTGGCCGTTGGCCAACGAATGCGTGCAATTTGAATTAAAGTGGTATATACACACATTTTCATTGAAAATCAACTAAGCGAATGAGGAAGAGTGTAGATAATACCGTCGATAGTAAAATTCCTTATCTGAGTTACCCACGGGTGAAACTTCTCAAAAGGTTTTTTGGGTGATGCTTATCTTGAAGGTGGGGGATCTCGGCATATATATGTATGACCAGTCCCCAGACCAACTCCACTTCATATTCTCATATATCCCGTTGATTTGTGAGTTTACTACTTTGAACGCTAATTGTTAAAATGGTATCGAAGACATTTTCGAAAAAGATGGTACCGACATCATCGGTAGGTATCATAGTTGCCGCCTGGTTGACAGCGTTTGCTAATCCTACCTCTTCTGGAATGGAAACCTCCATTATGGGTACGGTTGTCGGTTTGGACATATTTGTTGATTACTTCAAGATTAATGAACACACGAATGGTTTATTAAATGGTTCTATTTTTATTGGGGCTTTCTTAATGTTGCCATTCATGCGTTATATTATTGATACTTGGGGACGTCGTAAGAGTATTTTGGCTGCTAACTTGATAATGATTGTGGGCGTGATTATTCAAACAACATCTGGAATCAGCAAGGGCGGTCCATCTGCTCTTGGGCAGTTTATTGTTGGTAGACTTATTAGTGGTGCTGGTAACAACCTCCTTACGTCATCTGCTCCTCCTCTTGTGGCAGAAATCGTTCCAAGTAAGTACAGAGGTTTTATCATGGGAACTTTCCATAGTTGTTACTATACCGGGGCTTTGATAGCCAGTGGTGTTACATACGGCATGAGATTCATCCCAAACAACTGGTGTTGGAGAGGACCTTTATTGGTTCAGTTTGCACCCATTTTTATTTGTATGTTTGCTTTACTTTTTGTTCCCGAAAGTCCTCGGTGGTTGATATCAAAGGGAAAGGAGGATGAGGCTTTGGACACCCTTATCAATCTTTGCAGCGGAGATGTCGAGCAGGCCAAACAAGAATCTCTTGAAATTCAAAAGGGTATTATTGCTGAAGAAACTATTTACAGAACAGGATCTGTTTGGAAAGAGGTTGTTTCCTCGAAGGCCAATTGGAAGCGTATTGCAATCAACTTCATCGTTGCTGCTGCCGTTGAAGCTTCAGGCTCATCTATCGCTTCTTACTATATCACCACCCTTCTTGAACAGGCAGGAATCACTTCCATCACCACCCAATTACAGGTCGCTATTATTCGTAATGCTTTCTGTTTTGTTTGTTGTATAATTGGTTGTTTGACGTTCGATAAAATTGGAAGAAAGCCACAAGCATATATAGCTATGACTGGTGAAATAATTTGCATGTTCCTTCTTGGTGGTTTAGTAAACAGATATGGTAACACCACTAACACCTCTGGTCAATATGGTGCTGTCGCTATGATGTTTTTGTTCAGTGGATTCTACTCCTATTGCTTCACACCAATGATGCTTTTGTATACTCCAGAAATTTACCCTCAACGTACAAGAGCAGCTGGTATCACTATTCTTCAATTCTTTGATCAAGGTCTCGGTGTTTTAATGACTTTCTTGTTACCTATTGGTATGAATAATATGGGTGGTAACTTTTATTATTTGAACGGAGGTTGGAACATTCTTTTTATGCCAGCCATTTACTTTTTCTTTGTTGAAACAAAGGGTTTGACTTTGGAGAAGATTGCAAATTTGTTTGGTGATGGTGAATTACAGGCTGCCAAACTTCAAAGCCAAGGCTCTCTTAGCGAGAGCGAAGTGGAGCGAATTTCGATCACCAATGTGGCAAAAGCTTAGTTTAGTGTATTATTTATTGAATTCCTAAATATATCGGTGAAGTTTGCCGTTACTGTTTGAGCCTGCTCTATGGGCGCACATATGAACTAATCGTTTTGTACGACATAATATCTTGCCTATTTGTGAAGTACTCGAAAAGGCCCTCGGTCTCCGATAATCAATCACTAGAAGCACTCGATTTCAGGTGAATTATCCATTACATTTGGAAACATTTAGAGATGAATATTTGTCAGAAGTCTACCGCTTTCTCATTAGTGTCATGATGCGGTTAAGAGGGGCACGAGGCTGGGAGGTGCTTGGTTGCGCAGAATGCAATCGACGATAGTTTGATTACAATATTTACTGAGTACCAAGATCGAGGAGGATTTTGTCTCTTCTTTTAGTAGAGATTCCAATTTTTTTTTGATTCTACCAACAAACCATTATGAGGTCATACAGGTGTATCATCGCACACCGCTAATGTTACACATCATCAATATTTACACAATCTCGCAGATTCTGCAAGTTTTGACATCGTGAGGATAGAGTTTGGAAGAAAAAACTATCAACAAAGGGTATTAAAAAAATACCAGAGGTACCACTTTTAAACATGCAACCCAAGTAAGCACTATATCTACTGCTCATAAATGAACCTTATCTTGATCCACTTTTTTATTCATTTTTCGCGTATGGTCTCCCACTACACTACTCGGTCTCGCTCTTAGCAGCTTAACTACAGTTGATCGGACGGGAAACGGTGCTTTCTGCTAGATATGGCCGCAACCGAAATGGATAGAAAACG